>BSBK01005367.1:0-600000 GCA_027943335.1 Chamaecyparis obtusa | reverse complement strand
ATGTCCTTACAAAAATCTGCATATTTTGTTCCAAATCCCTTCTTTGTTTCAATAAATTCTTCACCTCCCAAATACCTTGGGGTGAAGTTTTCCGGTCCTCACTTCAGTTCGAGACTTGCTATTTAGCCCAGAATCAGCAAAGGGATGGGTTCCCTCGCCCTGATTGAGAGACAGTGCTTTAGACACCACTTTTAGGACACCTTGTCCAAGTTATCCCTCTTGGATTCTTTGGTTAAACCTATTGTACTCTATGGCTCTGTTAGTTTGAGACCATCTCTTCTTGATTCCGACTAGGCCTCTATTGAGCATATACAGACTCTCCTTTGGTGTATCATCAGATGTCACTGTACCACCTCCCACAACATCATCCTAGCTGATTCGGGGCTCATCCCTTTAGATTGGGAGCCATCTTTGACCTGGTTTGGTTTCTTCACTGCCTACGTTGCTTCGCAGACTCTTCGGATGGCCGAAGTAGATACTCTTATCTCACCTATTGCTCTTTTGTTGAGCTGGCTAGATCTGACACCTCCTCTAGAGCTCGTTGCTGGTATGCTCAGGCCACTTCCCTTTTGGGTTCCATTAGGATTGATATTGATCACCTACTCCCCTTTCAGTTTTCTTTGGATGCTCCAGCTCATCTTCTCCCCTCCAGACATGAGTTGAATGAGCATGTCAGATGTGACATCTACAGACAGTACATCATCTCGACTTGGACCAACCCTAGTGGGGGCTTACGTCTGAGGATGACTTTTTATGCTAAACACTTCTTACACATCCAGGATGGGATCATCGTTCGACCCAAATATTTATCATAGCGTTGATGCCATGATCTTCGGATCATGTTGGGATCTTTTAGAGTCAGCTCTCACCGCCTGCAAGCACAGACTGATCATCACATTGACATAGAGGATCACATTTGCAGTTTATGCACATTGTCTGAGATTGAGACCAAGGCACATTTCATTTTCCGCTGCCCTATATACTATGAGATCAGAGGGAGATTCTACTGCTTATTCAGAGAATGCAGCTCCTTGACTTCCTTCTTTTGTTACTTTGACCAGAGATGTCTGGCACTCTATTTACGGGAGATGGTATGACTTCGTGACCATACCCTATAGCTTCTATTTCCCCAGAAGCAGGTCACCGAGCAGCTCATTACAGATTTCTTCTCGCCCTCGCCCCCAGCTCGGGGTGTGAAGCGGCCCTCATGTGCCTCCACCATTGGTCACTCCAAATCCGTGAGACCTTGTAGTGCTTCTACCCATCATCGACAGACCACCAATAGATCACGACAATGGGTCCATACCCATATTCTTCTGGGTCACTATCCTTCTGTGTTGGATTTCTTTCCACTCGGGAAGGACCCCTAGTCCTTGCCCTGGTGGTTTTTTGTTCTCTGCTTCTTCTTGTTTGGTTCCTTGTTCTTTTAGCATGTTCCCCTGACCACTGTTTGGTTGTCCGCTGGTTTCTTCCTATTTTGGCTGTATGATTCCTATCCCATAGACCCTTGTTGGTCTTCCATTGGACATTAATAAATTTATCTCATCTTATATTATCTTATCACCCCTAGTTGCAAACTTCATCTTTATATCTTTTGTTGTCTCATTTGTCGTCAACTCTTCTAGTTTGTCATTCCATTCTTGTTCTATTGAGCTGCTAATTTTTCCTAGAGATCTTCCTCTTTTTCATTATATTCAATGTACTTGTTTCCAATTTTTCCGCTGCAATTTCTTCATGTTTTTGTGGGCCTTCATCATCTTTAATTGCTACTTATCCAACATTCACTCTTGTATCTTCTTGTTATGCATTCTCCATGCCAAAACTATAACATGTCTTGACTATCCATCCTTGTTTTTCATCACTTTCATCCATTTGCTTCTTGAGATCCATTTCACACTCATAATTACTCTTTCTAAACTTTGCAACCTGCTTATGTTTCCTATCCTTCTTTTTATATTTTCTCCTACCTATTTCTTTCCTATCTACAAGCCTCCAAAGTTCCATCTCACATTCAAATATCTCATCATTAGTATTTATTTTCATCTCATTGTCATCCTCTTCTTGCAAATTCTTTCCTTTGACAACTTTATTCAAATATTCAAAAACATAATCATTGTTTGAAAACTAAAATTTTACCTCTTTTTCTTCAACACCTTCAACTGTAATACCCCAAAAATGGGCTATAAGTTCATTAACCTTCTACATTTACAATTCAAACGAAATCGACATCAAAGTCCTAACCTAAGGCACATCTAAACATCATCGAATCATAATTGATTATCTTAAATTTTGCATCAGGGAATATTCTTAGTAATATTCTTAATCATCATAATTATCTTTAATTTTATAATTATTTGGCAATAAATCACATTTATTCTAAGTTTGATTAATTGAATATTTTCATATTTAATTAATTAGATTTAATATCTTGCCACTTAATTGTTTAATTAAATTTAATTCTATCTATTATTAATTGTATTATTTAATTTTGATAATAAATCAAAATTCTTATCTTTAATTGATTAAATTCTTATTTAATTAATTAAAGCATGTTGTCATTATTTAATAATATAATTTTTAATAAAAGTTTGATAAAATAGTTAATTAACCCATAAATTAATTATTTTATTTCAAAAATCAATTAAGTTGAGCATAAATCACTTTATTTATTTATTAAATCATAATTATCCATGTGCATATTCAAGGACCAGTTAAACTCAAAATTGGAAAATCAATGCAAGTTGTTAGCTTTTTGAAACTCAACATCTTTTTGAGTTTTAAAGTTGATCTAAACTTCTAATTCGAGTTAAACTGTGCTTTTGCATGATTTTTGTGACTTAATTATCTGTTATTTAAAAATAACTCAAAAATCAACCTGAGTTATTTGAGTGATTTATGGCTTTCTTCCATGCACCTCCAAAGCCTTGGATTTCTATAAAAATAAGGCTCAGTTTTTCATAATTCGTCTCTCAAATTTGCATCCAAGCATCTCATATTTTTGCACAATCACGTTGGAGAATTGGAATTGGGAGAATCAAAGCTTATTGCGAATCAAGGCTATTGTGAGATCAATTTATTTATTTTTACATTCATTTAGATTCTTTTTCATATCATTGTTAGATCATTTTAGCATATCAATTTCCATATTAACATAGATTCACATCAATTTTTATCATTCTTATTGCATAGAAATACCAAAAAAAAATAGATTAATTGCATTCAATTTCATATCCATCTTTTGCATTCAAATCCTTCGTTTAGGTGTCATCTAGGTCACTGATCTCGATAACACTCTGAGAACATTAATCTCGCACCTATTAGAAGATAGTAAATCGCTTGGTTAAATTAGATTTCAATTTTGCACGATTTGATTATAGCTAACCTCTAATGTTTTACTGAAGTGTTGTGTCTATAGATTAGGTACAATTTTCACACACATATCAACAACTTCTGCCTTTGCTACTATCTTTTGCACCCGGTTTGCACTATCATTTCCATGCTTTCCTCTAGGTTCTTTACCAAACACAAAACCTTCATAAGTCCTTATAGTTTATTCAACCTCTGAAGTTGCTACAACTTCACGCTTCACTCTTTCATTTTTAGCCACTAATACCCTTATCTTTTCATTTTCATGTGTTTCTTTCATGCCCTCTATGATACATGCTCTTGTTGCAAATTCTTTCCCTTCTTCACAAGTTTCAGTTTCATATCTTGTTAACCCTTGAGAAGTTCTCTTGTCAACCCTAGAGTAATTTATTAGAGAAGTTCTCTGATTTATTCAATAGAATAAATAAACAACCAAAATTTATCAGAGACGATGCTCCTGCATCAATATTTAAAAGTTACATTTTAAGAATCAAATAGTAATTTGAGTGATTGATGAATCTCTTAAGAAGTGTTACACTATTTAATAACTTATATTATTTGAACAAAATTATTTGAGTTTTAGTTAGTGATGTTTTCTAGTACAAATTCAATTTATATGTATTGAAAATGTTATCATTGGTAAACTATCAACTTTATTCATATATTTTGTATGTTAGTGTGTAGTATGAAAGGGGACCACATAAAGATCTAGTTTTCCCTGATTTACAACACACATTAGAATACAAAACCATCTCAAGACAAATTAGATCAACAACACCTAGTAAGAGGGATGCTAATGCAATATTTTCTCTCTCGAGGTTTCTATTCCTTTGTTGCTTACAATTAGAAAGGGGATGAATAAGACTAATACCTAAATGACTAATCAAGATAAGAAATCATATAATCAACTAAAAAGTAGATGTAGAAGGAGAAAACAGTAAATTTTAATGCACCTAGAATCAAAATAGGAGGAATGAAGACTTAGATTTGAATTTCCAACTGTTGGGATCCTGTTAGTACCCGATATGGTCACAATTTCAAAGCTTCAAGTTTAGAGTTGTTGAACCACTTCGAACTGAAGTTCAAAGTAGTTCAAAGTAGTTCAATGGTTCAATCTTCCCATCCTGCAGGTTCAATACAAGCATAATTCAAACTCAGGGTTCGAAATGCAAATCGGTTGACTCAACAAAGTTCAAAATCAGAAGATCAAGTCTGGTAGATGAAACTGCGCAAGATTGGTATAACCCACGGCTTTCCCCCAGTGCACATAAATATATATTAATCAGCATCATTGTGATGGGTAGCAACAACGTTTTAAAAGTCAGAAGAAAATCGAGTTCACATTTCAAGGATAGCCTAAATCTCAACACAATCACATTGGTCCACACACTTCTATAAGCCAAGCATCTATGAACTGGCAAGACTAATTCCATAAAGGCCTCGATCTCAGTATGAGATCACGGAGCTGAGGTGGGTTACAGGAATACAGAGAGTATATGCTTGATGCCAAACATCTTGAAATACAAGGAGTAATTTGTGATCATCTATAAGTTGAAATTTTGATGATATATTGTGCCTAAGCTGCTTTCAGTATCAATGTTACATAAAGAGCATGCGACAAAGCACTATGGTGATCGGTTGTAATGAGAACAGACAGATATACATGTCATGCAAATTTTGGATGCTCTGATGACAAATAAACAGTCATATTTAAGAGGTCATAAATCCCAATCTGACCGTTGGATCTGGCTGCATTTTAGATATTTCTTGGCAAACCTAGTTCTCTAAATCTTCACCAAGGCGTTTTGTCATATTACATATGGATCAATAGTTATGGGTTTCTGTTTACACCTCTATCGGCTTAGCAATTAACAGTTATGGAATGCAGACAACCAGATTGGGTCTCAGTGCGGGGGGCATAACTCACAATTCAACCGTTGGATTTAGCTCATCTTTGGATATGTTGTTTAGAGGCAAGTTACTCACAATCTGACCAGAGAGATTTTCCAAATTCTGTTTAGTTTGCAAGATATAGCTGACTGTTTGCAGGTCTATCAAAATTATTCAGAATAGTCACAAAATTCAGAGCACGGTAAAAACAGTCATATTTCGGGGGCCATAACTCACGATTCAACCATTGGATCGAGCTCAATTTCGGATATGTTGGACATAATCTATTTTTCCAAATTCTCACCAGAGCGATCTTCAAAATGTTTCCGGGTTCGTGAGTTACATGTGATTGTTCGCACCACTATCGGATCAACATTCTGTCATCAGCAAATGCCACTTGTCCAAAGCAGATACGACCACAGGAAGATGTTAAAACCTTGGTTAATAATCTTTGGACTGAAAGGTCATCGAAATAATTTTGAAAATGGATTATTATTGATGGAAATAAACTTTAATAAAGTTTATGAAGATAAGCCAACGAGGGAAAGTGAAAATCTTTCCGGGAATGTGAAAAGAACAATCATCCAAGAATCAGTTACCCGAAACAGAGCAAGAACCGACAGCAAAGAAGATAAAAGGGTCAGTGAAAGACAGAAAGAGGGTTCCACTTTCTGCTTGGTCTGTAGACTTTGGGCTGCAGAACAGAGGAGTTGGATCGAAAGTTTTGTTTGCTGGGAGAGAAAGAGCAAAGTTTTGTTTAATTTTCCAAACTGTGAGTTGGAAAACAGGGGATATTTTGATTTTGAATGTATGCAGGGAGAGGGAATTCAGGTTTCCTTTTTAGTTAGTGATTTAGATGTATGATGTAATGAGAACTTTGTTGTTTCAGCATTTTTAGAGGAGGGAGACTCGGGAGATAATTGCATACCAGAACTTTGAGTCTGGGCAATTTTCTTTCCACTGAGTGTTATCTTTGTATGACTTTCAGTTTTCTCTAAATGCATTTATGTCATGGCTTTCTGAATATATTTGATTTCAAAGTGTCTTTAAAGCTTTGATTCTTGCTTTCTCAGGCTTCATTCTCCTTGTAACGCCACATGCAAATGGACTTTGTGTCATTTGTTACTTATTTTCTTGTAGTCATCCGGCTTTCCGCGTCTACTTTGTGTTGACAGGTAGATGTTTGTAATCCTTTCATGCTTTCTGGTTAAAAGCAACCATAATTAATTCATCGTAGATCTTATACGGGGAGCTGTACCCGATAAAATTCAGAGGAAGGTTATCAATCCAATGATAACCTGTCCAACTGTTGGTGCTGATTAGTTCTCCCACTTGGGCAGTCAGGGTTATAATTGCATACATATTCTTGGAGGACAATCTGTTCACTAACAGATCCCAAAAATACCTGTAATTGATTATTTGAGATCCTGAACCTAGCATAGGTTTTCACTTGAAATTTCACCAATTTTTATAGGGAACAAAATGTTTGAAACATTTTTCACCTAGGGTTTTCTATTGGGACAAATTGCAAAGTGGTTGTCTCTGGGATAAGATGACATAAAAGTTTTGATAGCTGATTTTAGGCTCCACTTCACCTACAAATATGATAAATGTGTGTGTGGGTGGCTATATAGAGGTTTGCCTTGGTCAACCCACCCCCCCATTTTGGTGATTCCCACCTCCATGGATAACCAATATAATAGGGATGATGTGTGTAGTTCTTGTGAATCTAGTGTATGTCTAAATTTCTATGAGCTAAAGTGCATAAATGCAATTTAAATATCTACCCTAGTATGATAGAGTAAACCCTATATGAAAATGCAATCAATGTGTGATTGAAAGCATGCAACAAGTACAGATCTGAAGCACAAATATGTAGATTTTAAGATAACAAGAAACCATACATAATCCAAAGAGGAAGAGTACAAGCCAATCATCAGTCAGTAGTCTCATAGTCACTATCACAATCCTTTTATAGCTTCATCTTGATGTTGAGAATGTTTAGAATGCTTCAATGCTTGATAGAAGATTGATGTAGCCTTGATTAGCGAGTCCTCACTTCATGGGATGTCTTCAAATTGGGGCTCCAACCTTTAAATTGCTCTCATCTTACCAAAATGAAGTCTCAAGCATGCTTTTATACCAAATTGGGAGATAAAATTGAGAGAGTTGACCGTAAATCTTAATCTTATGATAAATCATTGGGATGGAGATCCAATTTAAATTTGGGCTCAAAAATTAAGGTATAGAATGTTTGAAACATTATATACCCAGGAACAAAAAGTTTTAAATGTTCTATTCCACCCATTTTAGGCCCAAATCAAGACTGTGGGTCTTGAGAACCCAGGGGATATGGGATTAGAATCGATAGCTACCTTCGAGGTTGAGATAGAACACCAAGGTTGCAAGTGTAACATAGGGAGTAGGAGATGAAATGAATTATTATATTGGAGGGAAAATAGAGGAGAACACTTATAAATAAGGGATGACCTCAATTTTAAACAAGATTAAAGGGATAGAGGACCCAATTTGAATTTAGGTATTCATTAAGTGCAATTATATAATCCTATTATGCAAGCTATAATGAAAACACAATAAGGTGGGTGCTAAACAATCGTGAAATTATACACCACTCAGGTGCTTACAATGTACAATAGTACATAATTTAGCCCCCACTTTATTGGTATATGATACTATGTGCTTATGCAAGCTAAAGTATGACAATTAATAAATAAACGGATTTTCTAAATTTGTTGAATAGAAGCCCCCAATGAGCAATACCTACAACAAAATGTTAGGAACTACATTTTTCAAAGTCACTTTATAAGTTGAAAACCATAAACCACCTAAGGCTTACTAAGAGAATGATGAAATTTGGAGGTAGCTATATCCCCCATGTTTCAGCTTGCTAATGGGGAATGTGAAACATGGTAGCATGTTTACCACAATGAATTGTGAAGACAAGTTTGTTGACAAATGATATCAATAGTTTTCAAGATGAACTCGAAATGTTCTATAAAGAATTTGGATTGATAGGGAACTAAATTATGATCTTAGTGCAACAAATAGTGTGAGAATCGCAGCTCTCTAGCTCAAGATATGAGTGGTTAAGTGAAGCATACACTAGGGGAGAAATGCACTCCATGACCTAACCTAGTATCAAAGCTATGAGATCATAGAAGGAAGAGAGAGACCATGAATCCAACATGCTAGCAAGTTGTGTTATGCTAGGTGATTCATGGAAAAAGAAAGGGAGGAGAAGAGTAAAAATCCAAGAAAGTTGTGTTATGCTAGCTCCAATAATCCTATAGAGAGAGAAGGATAATTGATGGTCTAGCAAGTTGCATTATGCTAGTCAATTCTACCTCAAAAATTTTGCACACAAGGAAAATTAAAAAGATTTACACTTAGGGGTGGATTAAAGGTTTTGCACACATGGGCTACTTATGGGATCAATCTTATAGAATGAATTATCTTTGTGCAAATCTATAAAAATGATGAGTCCTAAGGAAAGAATGGTCTCCCTAGGGATTAAAAAATAAGACCAGTCTTAAGGAAAGCAATGTCTCCTTAGGGATCAATAAGGACAATTAGTCCTAAGAAAAGCATTGTCTCCTTAGGGATCAATAAGAACAATTAGTCCTAAGTAAATCATTGTATCCTTAGAGATCAATAATATCAAATAATGTATGAGGATGCCACATATATGCCCCCCTCCTTATGAGAAAAGAGAACAAGGATACCTACTTCCAACAACAAGGAAATATCCTTAAAACAACAATATATGCTATAACCCTAGCAAAGAGTGAAAACCCTTATTAACCAAGGAATAGATAATCATCAAAAGAAATTTGCAAGTGGGAAGAGACCCTTGAAAGGAAGATATCTTGGCTACAAAAAATATACCTCCAAGAGGAGTTCTTGAACAAAGACACCATCTTCAAGACAAAGAGGGGAAGAGACCCTTGAAAGGAAGATATCTTGGCTACAAAAAATCTACCTTCAAGAGGAGTTCTTGAACAAAGACAACATCTTCAAGAAAAAGAGGGGAATAGAACAAGAATGCACCCTTTTAGCCCCCTATTTCTAGGTGCAAAAGAGATTCTTGATAAATGATAACACACTCTAAGCCCCTAATTAGGGGTATTTGTTTAGGATAAACATGTTCTTTGTAAGCAAGGAAAATGTTGTAACTCGAGATGTAAATCTTCTTAAAAAGAGAATATATTTTTGTAAATGGACAATCTTCATATAAGAAGGAATATTAGGTGATAAAAAAATACTACATAACTAATATTAAGTGGATCCTTAGAAAGGAACAAGAGACCGAGAAATAAAACCTTTCCCCCCAAGGGTGTAGGAAAGGAAAAAGATAACCATTATATACTCTGAGTGATAGATCCTTTATAATAGACATACACTTTCAAACAAGGATAAGGTTGTAACTCGGGGTGTAAATATCCTAAAATAGAGACATCCTTGCATAAAATAACAAATCCATGCAAGAAAGTATATCATGTTATAAAATAAGCATGTCAACAAATGGATATTGGATCTTTTGGGAAGGAAGAGAGAATGAGGAAGGATGATCAACTATACACACCTTCCCTATTGCTAGGTAAGGGAATACTTGGCAAAAGACAACACATTATGCAGCTCAAGTGAACAAGTCATTTATGATAGACATGCACTTTCAAGAAAAGAAAAGGTTGTAAACTCGGTATGTAAATCTTTCGAAAAAGAGAAGATCCTTTTGTAAACAAATAATTATATGCAAGAAAGTAGATCATGTTATAAAAGACACAACTCAACAAGGGAGTAAATGGGTCCTTCGAATAGGAAAGTGAAATAGTACTCTTGCCCCCCAAGTGTGGAGATAGGGACTAAGGAAGACTATTATGTTTGTCACAAAGTATGGTTGCACCTGAAATTGCACCGCAATAAATGATAATGAGCCCCCAAAGGATAGGCTAGAAATGTCTCATAGTGAGGAGCAACATAATAAGAACTTAGATATTATTTATAATGATAATGAAAAATGTGTCATTCATTGTTACATGTCATTTGAATCGCACCACAATCAATGAATTCTTAAATTTTACACTTCAAGTCATAGCATTCATTACTCTTATGGCTAGGAAGTTGATGATACATACAAATCAAAAAATTGTTTTTCTTGTGTTTGTTATTTTCTTGTTTGTTTCTAAAAGGGAGAGGAATTAAGTTGGCATTGAAAAACTTAAACAAAATATTCTCTTGTTGTGATGAGAAATTAGGAGGAGAATTTATGGATTGATTCGCTAAATGAGAAGGTTGGAAACCTAGAGTTTTGTTGGAAAAGTGTGATGTAGATTTCTCATGGGTTTCAATGTTTTTTGCACACATCCTATACCATGTCCATCATCTAGGTTTGGAATATCAAGAAGATAAGGGTCTCTTTTAGGTGGAAGTGGATTGAAATTTAAAGAGGCCCAATCAATATCCATAAATGTGCTAGAATATGGTGTTTGGTTATCAACTCAAGGATTTTTTTTACTATGGAAGGTGGGTGTAAAGTCTAAAGTTCCCCAATAATCAGCTTGGAGAGTTGATGGTGTTAATATGATTTAGAACAACAGAGTGGGGGGGGTAAATCAATTGTTCTCAGGTCCATATGCATAAAGCAAACTTTAAACTCTTCAACAAATCAGATCTAATAACCAACAGCTACTCGGTCATTACTGATTGCATAACAAAAACATATAACAGTGCAGTCCACTTACCCAATAGTATCTAACTTGTAAAACACATAAATGTTCAAACCAAAACATTCACACAAGTATCAACACCAGGATTTATAAAGGAAACCCAATTTGGGAAAAACCACTTTGTAACATGTTACTATTATGTTCACTCTTCTGAAGTGAGCTCAGTGAAAATCCAACCCTGTCAAAAGTTACAAAAACACTGTCAGGTGTGACCCGGTTAAAGGATTTAAACCACTCTGTTAAAAGTGTGCCTTGTTATAGGACTTACATATACTCCATTAGAATGCAACCTTGTTCAAATGATTTATACAAATGACTGTTAGGTCAACCTCTGTTAAAAGGATTTTGATTGATACAATGGTTAGAAAGTAGTAGTAGTATTGATCTGAAAAACATACAACTCACTTTGCAAATATCAGATCCAATTCTGTACACATATGCTGGCTTACTAACTGTGAACCTTTACCATTACCATCACTGATATGCTCAGAACTCTCTTCAAGAAATCACAACACTTCTCCTTCAGCCTTCTTTGCTTAGACAGTCAATAACATCAACAACACTTCCAACATCCTCTCTCATTCAACCTCTAGCTTAGGTTTCCTTAATACTTCCTCAATTAGGTCAATACATCTTTTGCCGCGTAATCTCCTTTGTAGATCTTAGGGTTAGGTCAGATTCATTGAATCCTTCCTACTTTATGTTCTTCGGCTATCCTTCTAGAAATATCTCAAATCTCTTAATAGATTTACAATAAAACATTTTACAGTGCATTAAATGCTTTCTTACAATCAATAAATAAAGTCAACATGTTTTACATAATCCAAGAATTCAACGATGTCGGTTGGAGATCTGAATTCTTCCTCAAATGTAAAATACTGACGCTCGGTCAATACTGTGTTCAACTCCTCGATCTTCACTAGAAAGCTCGGTCACCTCAAAAACTGTTTCCTCGACTAATATTGATGTTCGGTCAACACTGAATTTACTCGACATATACTAGCTCGGTCGACACTAACATCACTCGGCTTAAACTAGATTTCTTCACTTTTTCTCGGTTAAGCCTACCAGTTTAGTCTTCATTCATACTTAAATAAACAATACATTATCTTATCATTGTGCCACATAATCAAGTACTCATTGAAGTATCAAGATAACTCAACCTTTCCTTAGGTGCTATTGTTACCAACCTTGCCTACCCCTTAGCAACACTCAAATAGATATAGTGCTTTCTTAAATAGCAATAGTCTTACTAGTTAAGGTTTGACATCAATGACAATACAACAATTGCTTCAATTGCAGTTTCCAACAGATGGTGTGTTTGTTTGTATTGAAGAAATAGGATGGGATTGAATAGTGTTGACTTGATTAGGTTCCTTACGTGATAAGATTGAATTTATAGAATGGAGGATATCAAGGATATTATCATCTTGAGGATTGTTGTTACATGTGTATGGTACTGCATGACAA
The DNA here is from genome assembly GCA_027943335.1 of Chamaecyparis obtusa. Taxonomy (NCBI): domain Eukaryota; kingdom Viridiplantae; phylum Streptophyta; class Pinopsida; order Cupressales; family Cupressaceae; genus Chamaecyparis; species Chamaecyparis obtusa. Next base: position 587,527 of record BSBK01005367.1, on the reverse strand, counting down.
TCCAATTTTGTAGCACCTTTTGCAACAATCATGATTTTTTTTTGAGGGGTATCTTGAATGTTATTAGGTTCTTTATCCTCAAAATATTCATTTGGAAAAGAGAAAGCATCACGGATATCATCCTCTACTTCTAAGGTATTTTCATGAAAAACTTTAGGAGAGGGACAAACATAACTCATTAATGATTTATCTCTAGAGGGAAGATGATTGAAATGAATAGGAGGGGAAGTATAATAAGGGAGACACATATCAAGAGAATAATCCACATCATTGTCCAATGGTTCATTCCAAAGAGGAAGATCATTGAGAGGAGTGTTAAGAGTATGTTCATGCATCAATATGTCCTAATGAGGGGAAGAAACTTTGGGAGAGGAATCATTAAGATTTTCATAAAGGGGATTGTTGTATACCCTAAATCATTCTATCAAATTAATCAAGTTTTGGAAAAAAGATAGTTTACGGGGGTGAGAGGAAGACTTAGTAGAGATGAAGTCATTAAGGACTTAATCCATCATATCAAAGTCTTCAATACTAAATGGATCATTAAATTCAATAGAATTTTGTAAAAAGAAATATGCCATTTTGTAATGCAACTAGCTAATGCAATGAAACAAAGCATCACTAGTACATTTGACCCACATTTCTGACCAACATTTCCGACCAAGCATTAAAATGATTTTCCTTGGTTGGTTAATAAGGAAAAATTTGATTTTTTTTTAATCTACTCCTGTGTTGGTCGGAATTACGACCATGACAGGTGGTCATAATTCTCACCAACACGTGAATATAACTTTAAAAAAATAATATAACGGTTTCATTTTATTTCATTCTGCAATTACTTCGTACTCAAAGGAGAGGTGAAGGAGGGAAGGAGGGCATCTGGCGACACTGGAATTCAATCATCAACACACGTTTCATCTCTTAACCCTAACGTTACAAATGCTTATTAAAACCATTGGGAAAACAATGTTTATTAATGTAAGTGCAGTTGTTTGACTATATCTTTGAACATTTAGTAGATAATGGCATTGGAAGACTTAGAGGAAGTCTAGATTATCAGTTTTATGGGCATCACCATCAGTTCCCTAAATGTTCAATTTGAGGTCTTTTAGTTTTAACGCTTTTTGACTAGTGTTTGATTTCTCCTGAACCTGTGCGGATTAGTATGGCAAAAATAACTTCATAGGAAGTTTGTTAGATGTCTTAGCTTCCTATTGCAACAAATATGAGATTATTTGGTTGAGAAATTGAAGAGAAATCGGGTGACAGTCAATAACAGGCCGTTTTTGCACATAAACTAGGGTTGTCGACTTTGTTGAATCATATATCTCGATTCAACCATGGGAAAATTCTAATTCTAGGTTTAAACGAGAGATATGAGGGTCTATTTTCTTTTGCAGTTGGTTTTCGACCGAATGGTGGTGATTCCAATGAGATAGGACTAAAAACCTAGCTGGGCATCTCTATGTGATTGGCAAAGTGGGATAACCAGAAGTTGTAGATCCCATAACTTTTGATGGGCTTCGAGTTAGAGGCTAAGATTGGAGGTTTGGACTTGTTTCAAGTTTCTCTAAATTTTCCTACAATTAGATTGGCCAGAGACCAAGTATAAGTTTCACCTCCTTCACTAAACCAACCATTTAGGCCTCCTACCCTTTGGAGAAGATTGGTGAATATTGGGAGTTTGGAGGATATTCATAACCGATCCATTTGGGAGAGTTACTGCCCAAGTATTAGAACCAAGACTACATGACTGTCCCTATTGGTCCTTTGGGAAACTTGGTGAGAAAGATTAAAATAGTGGTTAGAATTAACTGGTGAATACCTTGTCTAAGAGGACAGTTCTGAATTTTGGGTGTGATAAGACCAAGTTTGTGTTTTGGTTTCCCTATGAATTTTGGGTGTGATAAGACAAAATTTGAAATGCTTGCTTGTATTTTCCTTGGTCATCGTTGTAGACTGTTATTCATATAAGTCTTTATTTCAACTATTTAATGACTTTACTAGGAGTCAAAGATTGAAGGATATCTATTTTGCCACTAGATATCCATTCAAAACAAAATGGCCTAAAATAGAATCTTGACACCATATCTTAAATTATACTGCAGGGAATTGGGGAAAATATGTCGAATGATGCAATAAGGTTTGAATTTCATTTCATTATTTTGTGTGAATGTTATATATGATTGAATTTTGTGCCTATTTGGGGCATTGATAGAATGGATACCCATTAGTAAAATGGGTATTCTAAATCCTTAACTTTTAGCAACAAAATATATCAGTAAATCTTCTTATTCCAATATTAAACAGAAAAACAAACTCATGAATAATATAAAATCTTGAAAGTAGACTTTCTTATGACCATTCCTTTAATTACCATACTCATTGAAGAAAGGAGGGGGGGAGATATCTTGAATATAATCATACTTGTTGATCTCTTCAACAAAATTTATCTAATACTGTTAATGCTTATCAATCCATTCATCAATAAAATTTAGAGCATATTCAGAAGTGGAATCCTTTAATTTCATTTCCTCCTTCCTAGACTTTAATCTCCCTCACAGCCTATTGTGTTCTTTCAAAGCATTATATGTTCTCACATATACTGCCCTAAATTTATTAGCATGTACAATCATTTTTTCAAACATTTTATTCACCAACCCAGAAGAAATATTATATTTGGCATTCTTCAATCCTGCAATCAGTTGTTCCTCTTTCTTTTGAGACTTCTCTACCACCCTCATCTAATAATTTCTTTCAATAGATGAACCAATAATTTTTTTATCTAACTCACTATACTCCAATGCATGTTGGAAAGAACCTAAAGTAGGCCCCAACTTATCTCTCAATTGAATATTTTATTATCTCAATTTCTCATTTTCACTGATATACCATTGTTTCCCCTTGATTAATAAGTTATTTTAGTAGATGATTCAATAAGTTTTTTTTTTCAGAATCACATAATCCAATGCCCGTTGGAAAGAACCTATAGTAGGCCACATATTATCTCTCAATTGAACATTTTCTTGTCTCAATTGCTCATTTCCGCTAATATAAAATTGTTACCTTATACATATGTGCCTTAGTAATCTTGGCAGCATGAATAGTCAACTTTGTCGCGTCAATTGGATCAGATTCTTCAAGTATATGAACAACAATTTATCCATAGATCTTGCTCAGGTCTTCAATACTCAAAGTACTTTTATCTAGAGGGTAAATGGACCAAATAGACAAATTAAGATCATCAAGTATAAATCATGACCTTGCGTATATCTTGTCTGACAGATTCACTAGTATATTATGATTTTATCTTAATTTTTCAAAGGCAACATTAGAACTAAGACCCCATCTAGGTAAAATCATAACCCCTACTTCTTGTAGTAGTCTCCTCTACTTTTTAGGGGTCATGTTCTTCAATTGTTAATTTACCTTGTTCCAAATCTCCTAGAAAATATATGGATGCATCTTAGGTTTGATATCTTTCACTCTTTCTATTATTTGTTTGCCCTTGTATTCTAAACTACATGCTTTGAATTTAGAAGAATTAACAAAAGTATCATCAAAAATAATTTTTTGGATAGAAAGATGTCTCACATCATCAAATTATCAATCTAATGGCTCAAATTCAATTGCATATGTATCCTCAAGGGGATTTTATTTCTCAATTTTTTGTTTTTCAAATTAATCATATTTTTCATCATCATTACCTCTCCTCTAAATCATCAACATCAATTGAGAAGCTTGTTCCATGAGTGGTTTGACGAGACATAAGAATAATATGAAACATAGCCTCTACTTTCATTTTTTGTCACAATACAATTGTTGATAGACAATTGGACCACCAACTATTTAGTAGTACAATTGTTATCAAACAGGTTGTCTAAATGGGTCTTTGGGAATGTATTTAGTTTAGCAGAATACAAAGAGAAGGTGCTTCATCATCAACATCTTTGGACCATCTTTGGAGGTATAATTTAAGGTATGGTGTCAAGATTCTATTTTAGGCCATTTTGGTTGAATGGATATCTTTCTGTTTTAGGCCATTTTGGTTGAATGGATATATAGTGGCAAAATAGATATCCTTCAATCTTTGACTCCTAGTTAGAAAGATATCAGTAAATCTTTGTACTCCAATATTAGGGATGTGACAAATATTGTGCTATAGGTCACTTTGACATAATAGATATCCACTAGTAGAATAGATAGGCTAGTGGTAAGTAATATTTTCTTTGTAGTTTTCATAACTTCTTTCCTTCTTCCCATGAAAGCAACTTCTTCAACTTCATTCTAAGGTTACTCTAAGACCCATCCCACTCCATAGACGTATCAAATGTCAATATTCAATCACCCTAACTCCACTAGACTCCACACCTTGGATCTCAAACCCAAACTAGTCAATCCTACTTCATTCTCCATACAAATGCACCCCTCAACCAATAGGGTTCATCAACCAAAAACATGGACCTTGTTTACAAGGCGATCCTAACTTCCTAAGGATCCCAACATGCTTCATCCATATTCACACAAACATCTAAACTCCTTTTTGAAAGCAATCTTTCCCTCTTCTCCAAACTGCCCAATCTGGAACAGTCCTACCAATACAACAGCGAGGGTTTTCAAATATTTTCTCAAACCTTTCCCAAAAAACTATGTAAACCAATAACATATTACAATACCCTTTTGGAAGCTTTACCACATACCCAAAAATCAACCATAGGTGCTTTGGACCAATCCTCTCAAATCTGACACTGTCCCTGAACTAGGAGGGCTAATTTGACTCATTTTACAAATCAACCCCTAATAGTTCTTCATCCCAGGCCTTGAGAATTTCAGTAGAGTTATCAAATGCTCCCAAACCATAGATTCTACAACTAATTTGGTCCTCATACCTCTCCATATGCAAAAGCCCTAATTTGCTCCTCTAAAACCCCTATAATCCAAGGCTTGGTCAATGTATGACCTCCCAATGCTATACTTTCAAATAATTGGATGATGCACCATCCTTAGGCCATAACTAAGTGGATTCAACCACAAAAAGACCCCCTCCAATGGCTCAAAATCCTACTACATTAACCATGCACCATGCATGTAACCCTCCAATATCGTCCATTCAACTCTCCAACAATAATCACTGCAAACTTCCTCTTGTTTCTACATTATTCATATTAGAAAAACATGTTACAATTAGGATCCATCCTCAAGTTATAGTATGTACAAAAATGGGATGGATCTTACAAATCCATGGTGGAAACCAAAGCAAATTTGTGAACATCTACAGGACAGTCAACTCTAAATCAATAAAATAAAGCTACAAAGGTCCAAACTTGATCTAATATGTCTTAAAACCTATCATGCAACCATAACCAACCTTATGGTTGATATCAAATCAAAAAAACTTTAAATTTTTTTCAGAAATCAATTTTTTATTGCTTCCAAATAGACATAGTCTGTACAAATGAAATCTGAAACATCAACTAACTATTTTTTTAACTGTTCCTAAATAGTCTAAACTACTTGTCAACAAAATAAACCAAAGATTGTTGTCAAGTTGAAACCTTGACAAATAGTTATGAAAGCTATGAAGCGGAGAAGAAGTTATGAGAGGAATTGTAAAAATGAAAATAAAAGTAGCATGCTTGTTGAACATTCTCATGTTGCAATATGATTTGAGATTTTGTCTACATTAGTATGTTACTTTTTATTGCAATTATAATTAGTTCCTTGGTTCCTTAGTAATTGCTTTTTATTGCATGGTTGTCTTTGGTTTGTCATTTTATTTTGAGTGTTTAGTGATTTAAACTAAAGACTTCGACTTAGCCAAAAAATGTGCAAGTCTACATTAGTATGTTTCTTTTTATTGCAATTATAATTAGTATGAATGAACAAAATAATGACAATGCAATATTTGTGATAATGCAATATTTGTCGAAATAGCATCGATGACTTCAGTCAATGTGCGTATGTGTCAATGTGGTGTTGGCCCATGCATGTTGAAGACGTCATGCACAACAAGTAATCCTGGGCGTCAATTTTGGGGTTTCCCAAATAGGAGAAAGGTATGAATATGTAATTATATTTTATGTTAAAAAATAATGTGACAACTAATCATTTTAGGAAGAATTGATGTACATTTGGTATTGCAGGGAAATAGTGGATGTCAATACTTTTGGTGGGTTGATGAAACCACATTTACATCTACCCTATCTACATCTATACCTAATGTAGGAAATGAGTGCAACTTGTGCAAGGCTCGAGAGGCAGCTAGTGCCGCCAAGATTGCTTCAATGGCGAAAGCAGAAATAATATTTTTGCGATGCCTTCTTTGTGTAGTTTGTGCACTACTTTGTTGGGACCATTGTGTAAATGCGGTTAATAGAATATACTGAAAGTTTTTTAAAATTTCAAGTAGATACGTTGGACATATTTTTATAAACTCATGAACTTTTTTGTTGTTTATGACTTCGTTATGATTTTCAAATAAAATTAATGAAATTAAAAATTGACCTTATTAAAAATTGAAAAATTATAACATTTAATTTTTTTTTAATGATTTTCAATATAAAATTAAATAAAATAAAAAAATAAATTAATAAAAATAAGTTATTATATTAAAAAATATTAAAACAATTCAAAAAATAAAAAAAATCATAGCGGAGAAGAAGTTATAAGAGGAATTGCAGCATGAGAATGTTCAACAAGCCTGTAACATAGCTCTATGAAACCTTCATAGATATCCCTTCTTTGTCCTCCACTCATACCTCTTCTTAGAATTTGGAAACTTTTCAAAGAAACAGGTGATGAACATGCAGATTTTCCTAAGCACTACTAGGAGCTGACCCAACACATGTACTATTGTGAAAATCATCACAAGTCCATTTGTTGTCGGGTCTAATTCCCAGTAATTCTTGGTCAAATCTACATGTTTGTCAAATGTAAATGGAATACTTTGTGCCTGACATACTTAAATGGAATACACCAAGAAGTACCAAATGATGAATACTCAATTGTTGTAATGGCAAAGCATCAGAACCGTCCATTTCTAGAACTTGATTTTCTATAGTCTTAATGATTTTTCTATAGTCCTAATGATTTTTTTTTTTTTTTGTCTTTTGTCTCTTTTTTATTTCCTATGTCTGTGCTTGGTGATAAGATTTTGAACATTGTTGACAAAACTTGTTTCTTTTTGTATTGTCAAGAGGTTCCACATTGTTTGTTGCTTTTGATAAATTAGGCCTTGAATTTGAATTTTTGTTCACTGTTTTATTTTAGCTTGACATTTCATTCATTTTTCATATACACAGAGACTACACATGTTGATAAAAAGATGAGCTATTTGATTTAGGTTTATTGCTCATGATTGTAAATGGTTAATATTTTTGATGGTACTCCTTGGTGTATTCCATTTAAAAATAATCATATTTCTATGGCTATGATAAATGTCCCTCTTTATTGAGAAAATGGTTGTTCAATGACTGTATCTGCCATTAGAGCCATTTCATATCCATAGGTGATGAACATGCAGATTTGTGTAAGCACTACTGGGAGCTTACCCTGCAACACATGTACTATTGTGAAAAATCATCACAAGTCCATTTGTTGCAAGGTCTAGCTCCTAGTAATGCCTGGTTGACAAATCTGCATGTTTTTCACTTGTGCATATACCTTCTCTGATTGACTCTTATATGCACATGTACTATTGTGAACATGCAGATTTTTCTAAGCACTATTGGGAGCTTACCCCACAACACATGTACTATTGTGAAAATCATATCACAAGTCCATTTGTTGCGGGGTCAAGTTCCTAGTAATGCTTGGTCAAATCTGCATGTTTGTCGAATCTAAATGGAAAACTTTGTGCCTGACATACTTAAATGGAATACACAATACCAAATGATGAATGCTCAATTGTTGTAATGGCAAAGCATCAGAACGTCCATTTCTATAATTTGATTTTCTATAGTCTTAATGATTTTTCTATAGTCCTAATGTTTTTGAACATTGTTGACAAAGAGTGTTTCTTTTTGTGATTATAATCTTAATGATTTTTTTATAGTCGTAATGATTTTTCTTATTTCTTGTCTTTTGTCCCTTTTTGATTTCCTATGTCTGTGCTTGGTGACATGAATTTTTCACCTTCTTTTGATGGTATATTTCATTCACTTTATGTGGAATACTATTTTGTTCACTATTTTATTTTAGCTTGATATTTCATTCATTTTTCATATACACAGAGACTACACATGCTGATAAAAAAATAAGCTATTTGATTTAGGTTTACTTTTCATGTTTGTAAATGGTTAATATTTCTGATGGTACTCTTTGGTATATTCCATATAAAAATAATCAAGTTTCTATGGCTATGATAAATGTCTCTTTGTGTTGAGAAAATTAGAGTTGAAAAAATGGTTGTTCATTGACGATTTGTATCTGCAGGTTGCAAACAAATCATCCTTCTTCCACCAACGAGTCATTCCATTCAAGAAAGACCATGTCTGACAATATCAACCCACAACAAAATAGGAAGACAATTTCTATATTGTGGTCTAACTTTAAAAGAAAAGGTGATGGAAAATGTTATTGTCCCTACAAATTTTTTAAGGGCTTAAAGACTCAAAGATATCTAATCAAAATAGCCGAGGAACATTGTAGGCAACATGGTCACATTGAAGGGGGAAACAAATTTTATCTATTGGTATGTATTTTAATAATTTATAAAATACATAAGACATGATTTGATGATGACATCATGGTCATGGTTAATATAAGGTCATCATTTTGATATAGGTCAACCACCCTGAGTTTCATGTTATGGACCATGACAATCCGGAGAATGTGGATTTCCAAATGAGGGAACATGGAGGTGTGAATATAGAAGTAGAAGGTAATGATCCCATGGAAGTAGATCACGATGATCGAGATGATCACAATGATGATGATGATGATGATGATGATGATGATGATGATGATGCAGATGACCTTGATGTACCTATATATACTTGATAGGCATACGAGCCCCTATACGAAGACTCCCAAACAACTCTTCTTGCTGCTGTATTATTGTTGGTGAACTTGAAGATTATGAATGGTTTATCCAATGTAGAAATGACACGTATGTTAAGGTATGTCATCTTTTTTCATTTTTTTAGTTGTAATTCCCTTACAGTTAACAAAGGGTGAATCATGTAGCAATTAATATTCTTTATATTAAAAAATTATATTTTTGGTCGTAGGTTGATAGGTGAGTGTTTGTTACCATCATCAAACATTCTACCTCGCTTGTACCGAGAATTATTTTCCATTATGAAACATATTGGAATAGAGTATCAAACAATACATGCATGTCCGAATGATCATATTATATATCATAAACAACATAAATTTGCAACAGAATGCCCTGATTGTCATATTAGTAGATATCGATAAGATCGAATAACAAAAAAGGTGCCTCGCAAAGTTCTTCGGTATATTCCCATTATTCCACGTCTGCAATGATTATTCAGGTGCAATAGCTTGGCACAATTTATGGATTACCATGCACGCAATAGAAGTCGAGATGACATTATGCAAATGCCTGCAGTTGGTTCAAAATTTAAGGAAATAGAAGAAACTTGGCCACACTTTAAAGAAGAACCTCGTAATCTCAAGCTTTCATTGGCAGCGGACGGTGTCAATCCGTTTGGAGAGATGAGATCTGTTTACTTAGTGTGGCCTATTTTTGTTATCAACAATAACATTCCTCCTTGAGTGTCCATAAAGAGGGAGCACATAATGTTGGCAATGATTGTTTCATGTATTTTTTCATTTAATAGTCATCTAAATTAATTTATTATAAATAATCCATCAAAATAGTCATAATAATTATGTAATATTTTTGTTCATTCAACTAGGTAAGTACCAAGTTAAAGATATGAATGTATATATTGAGCCCCTTATCGACGAGTTGATGGTGTTATGGAATGGGGTCATTATGTATGACATCTCTAAACTAATAAGACAAAGACAATTTCAATTCCATGCAATGCTTGTATAGACAATACATGATGCCCCTAGGCTAACACATTTTTGTGGTATGTTCTCTTCTTAACACCTCTTTTTTGGTATGTTATAGTGCTAACACAAAATTAACATATTTAATCTAATTATACATGATCTTGTAGGTCTTTAGACAAAGGAAAAATTTGCATGTTCAGTTTGTGGTCCAAAGATGAAATCTCGTCATTCAAAAAGTTTAGAAAATCAGGTGTTCGATGAGCATAGACACTTTCTCCACAGAAATCATAAGTATCAAATTACCAAAAAATATTTTTTTAATAGGAAAGAAGAGACTACATCAAAGCCACGGAGAATGACACCTCGCCTATGGAAGTTGGAATACAATAAAATAAATTGTCGAGGTAATGTCATTCCATCTGATAGTTTTTGTTTGAAATTTATATTTTGATATTGTGTTTTATTTACTGATGATGTAATTGATGCTCGTGAAGGTCATCAAGGCATTAATGATCAACTTCCAAAAAGACTAAAAAATTATCCTACATAATTTAGTATGTTTCTGTACTATGAGAAACTCCCAATCATGCATTTGTTTGATGCTATGCATATTAAAAAAAATGTAATAGAGACATTATGAAAAATATTGGATGGAAGGTGTGACAAAGATAAAATTGTCAAAATTTATAGTGACATTAAATAATCTAACCATGCAATGAAAAATGTCATTCGATCAAATAACAATGGAGACCAGATTGATACAAGTGCCCTTACTTGGTTATTGTCGGAGCAACAGAGCAATGCTATAAAAGAAGTCATAAAAAAATATGATTTCTCACAGGATTTGCTGTGAACATAAACAATCTCATATCAAAGAAAATTAAATTTGGGCCAGGGATGAAAACAGACAATTGACATACATTTATTAAGGCAATTCATGTTATTTTATATTCACTATATATTTGTATACTGTACATAGTTTTCATTGCATTATTTTATAAAATATTGATAAGATCATTTTACAAATATTGTAGTACGTTCTACCTCTATCTCTCCCACACCACTTCGACAATAGTGTCAAACAAGTTATATATGATCTTGAAAAATATATGAGGTGGTTGTCATCAAAAGAAATCAATAAAGAAGATATAAAATATTGGAAGAGAAAATTTTTTCATCTTATGTGTGAAATGCAAGTGTCTGCCTTCAACTTTTTTCAATGCACAAGAACACTACCTCATACATCAAGTTGAGGATATTGAATTTTGTGGACCTATACAAACTAGGTCAATGTGGATGGTTGAGAGACACTTGAAATTTTTGAAAGGTTTGATTCGATAGAGAGCACATCCTGAGGGTTCTATGGTGGAGGGATATATGGTATACTAGACCATGGTGGACATTAGTGAATATCTTCCTAATTTTGCTGCAAAGATTCATGTAGATTGTATTTGAGATTCCAACTCCATTAACAAATTTGAAGGGGAGTACTTGACGGGGAAAGGTAGATTGACAAAAGTGAGAGGTAATTATAAGATTTTATTATAGTTAATTAATTCTTATAAATCTTCAATATAAGTTATTTGTAATTGGTATATTTTTTATACAATTGGCCGAGAGTGGGATGTAATACATTTGTATATTGCGAACTGTGTGTGAAATTTGTACCTAGCTGCGGACACAACACTTCAGTAAAACATTAGAGGTTAGCAAAATCAAAATCTGCAAGTAATTGAAACTAAGCCAACCAGGTGATTTACTGCCTTCTAGTAGGCGTGAGTATGATGTTCTCAGATTGAAATCGAGATTAGTGACAATGCAACACCTAAACGAATGATTTGAATGCAAAATAATGAAAAACTATATGAATGTAGATTAATCTATTTTTTTTGGATTTTGTATGCAATTAGGATGAAAAATTGTATGAAACTAATCTAGAATGAATTGAAATGATATGTAAATTTAAAACCAATATGAATGAATGAGATGCTATGAAAAACTATGAATGCTTATGACCAACAATGAAAAATCTCACAAATCGCCTGTCACAAGTGCTCGATCCTTCAGCTGCAAATTCGCTAGAATAATTGTGCAAATTTGAGAGTGGTTAATTGTGAAGAGCTAAGCCTTGTTTTTATAGAAATCCAGGGCTTGAGGATGCATTGAGAAAAATCATAAATTACTCTTGATAAACTCAGGTTGATTTTCGAGTTAACAAGAAATTAGAAACAAATCAACTCACAAAATCATGCAAGTCATGCAAAAACAACTTTTTAACTCAAATCAGAAGTTTAGATCAGCTTTCAACTCAAAATAGATGTTGAGTTTCCAAAAGATAACAACTTGAATTGATTTTCTGATTTAAAGTTTAACCGATCCTTCAAATGTGCATAGATAATTATTAATTAATTTAAAAATAAAATGATTTATTCTCAACTTAATTGATTTTGAATTAAAACAATTGATTTATGGGTTAATCAATTATTAAATCAAACTTTTATTCAAAACTATATTATTAAATATTGACAATTGACATTAATTAATTAAATAAGAATTTAATCAATCAGTCATGAGATTTTTGAATTATTGTCAAAATTAAATAATACAATTTAGGATAAATATAATTAAATCTAATTAAATAATTAAGTGGCAGAATTAAATCTGATTAATTAAATATTCAGAATATTCAATTAATCAAACTTTAGGATAAATAGGGTTTATCACCAAATAATTATTAAATCAAATATAATTAGGATAAATTAGGAATATTCAAAGAATATTCTCTGATGCAGAATTAAGATAATCAATTAAGTTTTTGATAAACTGATGTGCATATGTGCCTTAGGTTAGGACTTTGATGTCGATTTCGATCGAATTATTGATGTAAGAGGTTAATGAACCTATAACCCATTTTTGGGGTATTGCATTTTGCCCCTTTTTGAATCACTGTACGAAGCGTAGTGGCTCAAAGATTAGTCTGTGTTCGATAAAGATGTATGAAACTGATTCCAAGACATAAACCGATTGAAAGATTTGAAGATGTTAGGTCCTGATTAACCAAAGATGATGTTAACTATAACAAAAATGAATCAATGATTACGAAAAAGTATCAAAATGCCTGATTCTAAATCTTATGATTACGAAGAAGTGAGTGACCTAATTGTCCAAATGAATTGAAATGGTATCACATCTGAACCCTTTAGTTACGAAGAACCAAGGAAATTACACTAATGAACCGATGGTTACGAAAAGCTAATATAGTTTACAGGATTGATTAGGATACTAGATTGATATGGATCTCGATGAATCTGATATTCCCCAAGTGATGTGCCCCAAGCGACGAGGTCTTTTGATGAATCAACAACTAGACGTGGTTGTTGTCTTGATTAATGAGGAAAGATTTGATTTACAGACTTGATTGATGTGCAATACCATGCCCCCTTCAGGATGAAAATCAAAATTTGACAAGAAAAGTCAGCGTTAATTGGTTTAGAAGCATGTTAATAGATTTGAGAAGTGGTTATATGTCACATTCGAGAACACGTTCTACATCATTTAGAGGTCCTGGAGACCAAGTTTGACTAGGTTTGACCATGAGTTGACCATGGGTGACCAAGTTGAAATTTCAATAGTTTGATGTAAGATAATCAGTTAAGTTGAATTTTGGATTTTTGTGATGATTGAAAGTTGATTATGCAAGCAGTCGGGTGTCTTGGGTCCGAAAATTTTAAATCACAATTTTGACATAGTAAATGATCTCAGATTTTGATTTTGATCCCGAAAATGGGTTAAGAACGTCGAAATTAGCAAGGGGTGCAATTTTTGTGGAAAATGGAGCACTTTGAAAAATTAAGACAAAACTTATATAAGGGCCAAAAGGGTCATTTTCAATTCATTATTCACATTTGACTTTTGAAACTTTCGTGGAGCCCTCTGAGCAAGAAAATAGCCGAGATGAAGGTACCTATGTCTTCACACCGTTTGAGTGCAGCCGGTGATATCAGAGACCTCCATAGTACAGACATTCGGTAAGTGGACCTCTGTGCTTCTTTGTAAATTCCATTTTTGCATGTTTGTAGCTTTTTTTAGATAATTTTTCGTACGTTAGGAATTTTTAATTTTCGCATGCATAGAAACTCGTATGAAAGTCAACTAGGACTTGTACGACATTGTATTTTTCTGTAGAGTGTCATCCCATAACCCCTGTAAACTCGTATGAGAGGGACCCAAGAGTCGTACGACATTTTGTCGAGTCCCTCAGTTGTCGTACGGGAACATATGCATTGTAGTATAACCATGAATTGTCATATGAGAATCTATAGAAACTCATATGATTTTTGATACCAGAATATATTGTCGTATGGAAATAGTGAGCTAAAATCACCCTTTTAGGTCAAATTTTTGAATTGTCTGATTTCTTCGGCTGATTCCTGAGCATTTAATGTACCTTCTGAAGTGTTCAACTTTCGTATTTCTATACTTTTAGCCTATTTTTCAACTAAGAAACTGATAGGATACCCTATTTCTATTTTGTATAGGTCATCTATCCTGACATACATGTTCGTATATCACACCCAGCCACTCAGAGACTCTGCGTGTCACTTCCTGATCCTACACTAGTACAAAAACAGCAAAATTAGACTAAAAAAACTACTAAAAATTGCATATAGATGACTAATTTTGATCACATGACCATTAATAGTTTATTGCCAGTCATTTATAACACCACCAAATTTGTGACTAAACAAATTTTAGTCATATGTTGGTTGTTTTGAATGATCAGTTTGGCAGTATTTTTACTCATTAATTTAGTCATTTGTTGTTATTAATTGGTCATTTGTTTAGTCTTGATAGTCATTTATTTAATCATTATAATCATTTAGCTAATCAATTTGGTAGTATTTTTACTCATTAATTTAGTCATTTGAGTTGTTAATTGGTCATTCATTTAGTCATGATATCCATTTATTTAATCATTATAATCATATATTTAGTCATTATATTTATTATATTTTTTGAAATTTAATTTAGCCATACATTTAATCATTGTTTAGTCCTATATTTAGTCATTGATGTAGTAATATATATTAAGGCACAATGGAATTGAAACACCATCTTCCTACTTGTAATGTAGGTGCTCTTCCATTGAGCTAGTACCCTTTGAAGAATATTCATCACAACCTACACAATAGGAGTATAAAAACCTTACAATTTAATCTGAAAATGACCTTAATCAATTATATTCAACATGGATATAAATTAAAATTAAGGGTTATATAAACCAAAAGATGATATAACTGATTTTATGCAGGTCTGTAAAAAAAAAAACTTGTATAGGAAAAAAGAGCAGAAACGATTAAAACTGAATGGACCAAAAAAACCATACAAAAAATATCATTTATTGAAGCTTTGAGGACTGATATATGTTGTTCTAATTTTAAAATTGAATTGTTCAGATTTTATGTTGTCTACTTTGCAGACTTTGGAAGAATGGCATGATAGGCAAGTCTTTTTGTATATTTGATCCAGTGTGATAGAAACATAAGCACAATAAGCAGAAGTTAGTCCATGCAACACATTGAGGGATGCTAAAACCAGTGGGAAACTATAAGTCCACCAAATACATGCCACCTCCTCTAGCTCCAACTTTGTCTGCTATGATGTCGTGTTTGGAGCAAAAAGTATTCAAGATGAAATGGAAGGAAAAATACTCCATACTGGAGACTAAAACATATTTATAGACCAAGATTTACTTTGATATTAAAATATAGACAAATGCCTTTACACTAGTCAATATTAAATTATATGGTTAAACATAAAAGTTAAAATGCTACAAGAATTCACACCCTTGGTAAAAGACATGGCAAGGGGAATGTATTTCTGTTCTACAAAATAAAATATCTTCCCATGGCAGAAAGTGAAGAACATATAGCCTACAGTCAACAGTGATCTTGATTAGCCATATCTCACCTTTTCATCAACTATTAATCACAATGATGGCACAACAATGTTGCAAGTTATTTTCCTAGACCTGTCATTTAAAGTTGCACAACAAAGGAAAGCCTCAAAGCACACAAGAATCATAGGCTTAAGCAATTGTGTTAATGAAGCATTTGATTAATAAATGTGTCATTAATTTCCAAATGCCTTAAAAGATAGATTGTAAGAGCATCTTCTTTTATATGTAGTCCAATTGTTGCCCCACCTCCAAAGGCTTACAAGGTAAAAAATTGGGTAGTAATTCTCATTAAAATCATTCTCGAATTTCTATAGAAACCAGTCCTGAGTTTTGGGCAGGCTGAAGTGAAATGTACTTGATTTTATTGTGAAAACTTAAAAAGAGAAAACACACTTGTCCTGCCTTTCGTGTTTCTGCCTAGCATTGATAAACAAAAGCCAGACAAACATTAAAAAGAAACTGATAGAAACAAAATTAACAAAAGCATTTAAAAAGAAATAAAAATAAGAACACCAAACAAATAAGGACAATGACCAAATCCAATTATTCCAAGAAAAGGCTTGATGGCACAAAATTTGCAAAGGGAAACCGATTTTAGATTCTAAAGGCCTAGTAAAAGTATAACTCACAAAGATGCAATGTATAGCTCCATTTGAATGTGATGAGCTATTTTCTAGGAGACAATTGCCAATCCAATTGGGCAAAGTTGTCCTTAACTCCGCCTGAAGTTCTGCCATATTTGGCAAAGATGGAAGTGACAAGAAAACATCACTCTGTAGTCTATGGAGATTAGCTTTGTTGGGAACCGGTAGATCTACAACATTTTGGTAGCTTACTGGCAGTGTATATTGTGAGGCAGAGAAAAAATATGAATGCTAGCAAGTGCCTGCATAAAAAAATAATACATGGACATTAACAACTTCAAAACCACTTCATCCGAACTCCCCACATAAAAGACACAGTATTTGATCGAATAAGAAAAATAAGGATGGAAACTAAATAGCATATGAAATTTTGACAACATAAGGTGTCTCAATGAGACAACTCCCAAAAGCTTAAAATTATAGAGAAGTTCGCAAATCAATAATATAAATACTCCAAGAGACTCTGGTGTAATGGCAATAGAGGCATTTGCAAGATTAATTTATGTAGATGTTCAAAATCTCAAGGATTTGATGGTCAAAATTTATGTAGATTTGATGGTCAAGGACTTAATTCAGCAGTGGGTGTCGGTGCTAGAGGTATGCAGCCCCATGGAAGAGCCCATGAAGCAACTTTGTGGCACATGTGACTGCTGGTCCTAGATTAATTGGCGTTTATAGTTTCAGCGGAAAATAATAGTCCCAAACTAACCAAGACACATTTATGTCAATTTCCTTATCTCCAATGTGTTCGAGAGTCATAGGCATGGACGCCTGTGTGAAAGAGCTTTAAGGGATGTTTCCAAAGTCTTGGGATAATGTGTAAATTTCATGTAAAACTATGATTCCAGAAGGCCCAGAGAACTAAGGACTAATTACAAATGAATATAGGAAATTTTGATAGTCAATTTGTAATTGACATGTTTGGAAATCTTCATTCAACCTTGACTTCAGTAAAGAAGAGAAATTCAATCCAAAGCCTTTGCTAGCCATCAAGGCTAATTCTATGGATTACCAGTGGGGTCGCTAAGGCATCACATGGTTCACCAATGTTCCACTCTAGATAGGTTAGTCCATGCAAATGGCAAGAAAATCGAAGGGCTGAGACCGGGTATGAGTCTCAAGTGAGTTTCAAGATATACAACACTCAAACAGAGCATCTGTTGAAGGAAGTGGTATGTTGTTGTGCTACTTGGTGTGAGTTTTAAGAAACTTCTAAAAGGAAAATAAGGTCATAAAATTTCAAACCTGGTTGTTGATGAAGGCCCCTCGAAGTTGTGGAGGATCCTTGTGATCAAGAAAGCTTGCAGTCGTGCTTCCAGGGACAACTTTGTATCCAACTGGATTTCCCACATTTGTCTTCTTTAATGGATTGATCATATGAAGCTCAGATGGATTGTAGAGGCTCAATTGGATTTGAGCATCCTTCTCTATTTGGGAAATGTGCCTCTTTGCTGTCTAGAAACTTTTTCATGGTGTTGGTCCAAACTTTACTGTTTTCTTGGCCATCTTGACTTTAACAAAGGAGTTGTCTATGCCATCAATATCCATGTCCAAGTGGAATGTGACATAATGGTCATGAATGACACCAATCACATTTTCTGCAAGCAAAGTTCCATGAAGAGTTTAGTATCAGAGTCAATCTGATCCATGTTCTCATATTTTGTTGCTTTGACCATCAAAATTCCACTTAGTCCAACCTGTATCACATATTACATTGCATATTGTAGTCAGAACCTTGTCCTCTTACTTCAAGATGACTAAGTTTTCATACAAAATGCTGATCAGAATTAACATGTCAATAGGTTTCTCTGAAGAAATATTCCACTTTTACAAACCTTGATTCGGATAAGACCATCAGTCTGAAATTTCCAATCCACAATATAATCATAATTTGCAATAGATGTTGACATTCGGACTACCAATGTCACCTTTGGTCTTGATTCTCTGATCTACAGATAAATTGTATAAGAAATCAATTAAAGTTAAAAAGAAATCAATTTTTTTATCCAACAATCTCTACTTATCAAGCACCACAGAAGTTAAATGAGTACCAACTTCCAAGAAATGATTTCATACACTTGTCATTTTCCTCTTTCTAGATTGGAGGAACATATATGAATAAATATTAAAACATATACTAAGTTTTTTTCTCTTCATAGATTTGAGGAACATGTATGAATAAGACATAAGGTAGTTTAAAACCAGTTACCATTTTCAAATGCATATATTTGAAAAACCTAAAATGCCTTCTAATCACATGAATATCCAAAAATCCAGACTGTCCTAAACAATTAAGATTCCTATACAAAAGAAAACTATAATCAACATACACTATTTTCTATGTAGCGTCCAAACTGTAATATTTATTAATTAATTAAGAACAAATCTTCATTGTATTCAAATTTTTAATTAATTAATAATTACAATAAATGGTATAGTTTAGCTACTGCATAAAGGTTTCCCAACAAACTGGTAACCTAAACAAGATAAAATTCTGATAATTCTGCCTGTACATAATATTTTATGAGTTGCATATCACATGCGGCTGAGGAAAAGCAAAGAACTGGTGGATAAGACAAGACTCAATATTGATCCCTTTTGAAAGCTTTCATTATTTTAAAGAAAGCCTATTAATGGAAAATGAAACAAAATTGGAGATTGATCCCTTTTGAACCTTCACCAACAGGTCAAATTGGAGGGAATTATTTCACTTCAATCAATTCAAACAATTAGAAAGGAAAAATTGACTTATCACTTCAACCAATTCAAACATTTGGAAACAAAAAAATGACTGAATACCATGAAGGCTTTAAGAAATCTTAGATAAGGACTACTTAGTCCTTATCAAGTTAAGAAATTACTAATTTGAATTCTTTTGAATTTATTGCATAGATGGTGCCGAGGGTGCTGATTTACTGCCAACCATCGAACACTTGGTAGTGCTAAGCCTAGTGCTGATTTTCTATAGTTGTCTACTGCAGACTCATACACCATCAAACTCATGCATATTGGGTGGCTATACAAGTTCGACGTGTGCAATGTTTCTCCTCCTCAAATATTTTCTATATTTCCCTACTGTAAAATATCCATTACGGCTATGGAAAAGCAGAATATAGGGAAACAAAGCAACAGGATATTATCACAATTTACACATACTGCAGCTTCCACTAAAAATAACCTTAGTTATGATCCTATCTAATTGATATATCTAAAATGGATGTTTGCATTGCTCTATCACAAATCATAGACTTTAGAGTCTAATGCTTGGGTCAAATCTTGACCACCTTACGAATAATCATTCCGTTTTTCCCAATTTGAAATGCTAGGTGATCCGTGCATTGTATTTGGCTTAAAATAACAAATTTATTCTCTGGCTTCTTTGTGAATATTACCCTTTTCAGGTTTCTTATGTTTTTCTTTTATTTTCCATTATAAACCAATGTGATTGGAAGAGCCAGTTAAGACATACACCTTTTGCTCTGCCATGTTGTTGCTGTCTACATGGAATGCTAGTATGACTAGCACATTGTATTTATATAGATAGAACATACACATATTTCCTTTTTAGTTACAAACAAGGAAGCTCGATTAAAGAAGTGGTCCTGTAAAAAAAATCACTCTTGTTTTTCTTTCTTTTCTTTTCTTTTTTCTTAGTAAATAGCTGAAGAGCTTAGTTTGTAAATTTCAGTTGTTTGGATTGAGAACTAGATTTTGATTAAATTGGTTATAAAATTAGCTATTTGGTGATAAATAGCTCAAAAGTATTTTGTGATAGGTACCTTAAAATGAAGGACAGGCTAAGAGAAATGGAAAGGGAAAAATTGGGTATTATCAGTAAGGAAAGGCAGAGGGAACTTGATATGAAAAAGGAGAAAAAAAATAGGAAAAGAAAGAAAAAGCTAGTATAGATGATAGAGAGGAATTGGATGTTGTGAAATTAGGTATTTTCCACAAAGATGAAATTGAAATGCCATCTTTTGAACTTACCGTAGAGGAGGGAATTCGCCTTGCAAAGGAGTATAGCATGTTGAAAATGAAGAATTTGAGGAAAACACAAGCTGAGGAAAGTACGAGGCTCAAATTGAAGAATGAAGCCATTGCAGCCCTTCCTCTTCATCTCAGAGAGGACGCTCTCGTTCCATATTTCACCCCATTTCCTCCAAATAAGCACCGGGCTTATTTGACTCCACCAATTGAAGGATATAGTCAAAGAATTAAAGACACTGCCAAACAACAAGCAGAAAAAAAGATACAGGCGATGAAACTTGATTCTTGGAAGCTCGTGGCAGTTCAGATTTTAAGTTCAATTCTTTCAATCAGAAATTTAGTAGTCACGAATCAGAGGTTGCTGTGTGTTAGTTGGAAATGTCTTTTTAATTAATGGCCATTTTTACAACAATATTTTAGGCACTTACAGTGAAAAATATTTGATCTTAGTGGACATTATAACTAGCTTCTAAGAAACAAATACCAAAAATTTATGTACTTGTGTAGGAAAAGTTACAAACTTTTAAATCAAATTTATAGGCAAATTTTGAAATTATTTTTCTGTTATATTCTATTTCAACATAGAAGAAGGTCCAAGATGATAATAAGTAGCTTTGGAAACTCCACATTTTGATGAAATGATGAGATACATATGGTACATCGGTAAAACTTATACAGCAGCAAACATTTACATCTCGATAACTCTTTGAAGGCATTTTAAGTGGTGTTTCTCTCTTTTTTCAAGTTGTAACAAAAAATGGCATGATGAAATTTGAACTCTATAACTAGCTGTATTATCTATGATCTTTATCTTCACAGTTTTTCTATTTTTCTTGCTATCCAAAATCGAAGTCTTATTTGAATGATGTACAGTCCAAATATGAAGACCTGTGATGCTTAAGAATTGAATATTTAATATTTCTATTAATGTCAGTCGTACTATATGGAGCATAGTATGGTTACTTCAACAATAAATGGCAGCTGCAACCTTCATTTATTCATTCTATTTGTGAATTGTTATGACTCCAGCACCAAAATGTGGACTTATAGAGTTATGCAAAACCTTAGTTACACAAGGATCTGAGTTCCTTTGTTGAGCATCCACCTTCATCTTGATTATTTAGTGATGGACTTTTAATGGGGTCCACATCTCATACAATATAGCACCTTGTCCATTAAGGACTAAATTTTGTCCACAAAGAACTAACATTAACAGCGGGACTTTGACAAAGGAGCACTTGCTCAACAACAAACAAGCTAACTTTTGCACCACACCCACATGCATGGGCATTAATGTGTATTAGTGAAATGTGCAAAATCAATTATGCTATTTTCAAAAAAAATAATTCTAAAAATCATTTTTAACAGCTTGATTCTTTGGAACTATTAGTTAAATACTAAACCTCCCGAGCATGGATTGTTGACCAAAGGTGCAGGTTTGGTAGGTGCATCCAGCATAGCAGCTGACATGGAGAACAAAGTGGTGAGTGGTTGTGCTGTGGTGACCATGTGCTGAGACAAAGAGTTGATCGAAGCAGTGAACTAGTAGTGAACCTAACTCTTTAAAGAATTAAAAGATGTGGAGAAATAGGAGGAACCAATCAGTGAATAGAGAGATAAGTGGAGAAGGGAGAGATAAGATGATCAGAGTATGGAAGAGATAAGGAGATAGGAGCAATAAGGTCGAAGATATAAGGGGAGAAAGGGAGAGATAAGATGATTGGTGAATAGAGAGATAAGAAGAAAGGAGAGATAAGGTTAAGGGAGAGATAAGGGTGGAGAGATAAGGATAAAAAATGGAAAGATAAATAGAACAGGAGTGATATGGTGATTGGACAGAGGTTTCTTCACAGGGGCAAGTTCGATGGATGACCAAATACCACATCGAATAGTTCAAGTGGTAGAGATTTGTGTTGCGTAAAAAGCCATAGGAGGTGTTAATGCCTCTAGTGTCACAACAATATTGCACTCAGGCCATACCAAAAGTGCCAATACTATTCATGAACTAAGGTCAAGAGAAATGTACAAAAACAGTCAATCTCAAAAGCTATATAGAATTTCAATTATAATGTTGACACAAAAGATCTTTTCAGTTTTCCATAAGAAAAATAACATAAATACAACAAAGTAAATGACAGCAAAATTTTATATGATCTTGGATTACCTGGTCAATAATATTGCACAAGTTTTGATGGAAAGTATGGCTGCATCCTTTGTTTGTCCTAATTGACAAGTGACAATAGTGTGAACATTAGGGATTGCATACAGTGGCATCTTTACTTTGTGAAGCGACTTGGGGCTCCAAAAAATTGTCTCTCTGCAACATAACCCAAAAGAGGAAGAGCATATGTTCAAAACATAAATTTGGTAAGGTGGTATATAAAACACAACAGTGAAATATTGTTGCACATAAGTTTTAACCATAGATCCTATGGAAAACTACCGGCATTAAAAAAAATCAGGGTACATCAAATGGAAGAACAAGCCACTACTTCCATATACTCAATAGTCATTTATTATGACAAACTCTAATTCTAATTAGGGCAGTATAATAATATTTGGTAAAATTATCTCTATATCAAGAGACAATAATGACACTTAATTCATAAAATGTTAACAGTGCAAGTGGATACCTTGCATTCCATACATTTGCAGATTACAGAGAATATGATTCCAAGAAAATTAAAATACCAGAGTGGATATTGAGAGCCCATGACTTGACATGCACATCCGGTCCTCTAATGCTCCAAATTTCTGGAAAAAAATTATTGGCCTGCAACAATAAAGAAAGAAATCAACCCTACATACTAAATACAAATGAACATACGAACCCTACCTCACCATCTTATCCAACCCCCCATTTTCCCATCCTTAACACACATGTTGGCCTGGGCTCACTCCTAATCTTGCTTTGATAGCATGTTGAAAGGAAGAAACCAACTCAGATTCTTATGTAGGAGATCTAAATGGCATCTACTACTAAGCATTTCTCAAACCCTAATTTTATGAGACCGTAGAATTACCAACATAGACATCATTTTATCCATGCTCAAGCTATGTTTGGCAACTCAAGCTAAGAAAGAAAGAAAGAACTTATGTCTACAGTTAAACAAATAGGTTAAAAAGGAAGAGAAATATGGCTAGCTTAGAGTGGACAAAAAAAACACTCAACATGCATCTAATAAAGTAATAAATAGTAAAGAAACAGAATAGAAAATTGTCCACCTGATATATGTGAAAAAGAAATACAACTGACTAAGAGTTTACAATAGAATTTTGATTGTTCAAGAGTACAATTAGAAGCATTACTTACACTTCCAATTTAAAGAATGCCCAATGAGCTCAAAAGTGTGATCTAGTGGTCCACCACAAGTGTTCAATTTATTTCAGAATTGCTGGCATAATTAAATAGATCTTTCTCTTCAACCTTTGTCAAATATTATGCAAAATATTCACTCCATCCGTAATATCACCAAAAGCATATTCTCATCCCACCTAAAATACTAGAAGCAGTAATCAAGTTCCCATTCTACATCCATTGAAGTATTAATGCAGGCTTATAGCACCTAGCCGTCAACCTCCCAGTAAACGTTGAAAAGGCCACTTCATTTCACAGATGGTAGTGTTTATTCATCTCAAATGATACTGCGGAAATTTGTGAACTTAATCAAATACATAAAACTAATTAGTTTGCAATCAGGTTGCAACCAACATGAATGGTTTTACCTAAAGCAGATGCCAAGGATTTAGGAATAGGGAAAACTGCACCATTTCTCAAAAATAAGTACAAGAACGTGGAGATACTTTTAAATAATAGATAATAAAATGTATTACACACATCAAAAAAAGGCAGTAGTGGCATCGATATTGGTAAAGAAACATAGAAAAATACATCCTTTTTGGCCTTTTCAGTGTTCACTTTCAAGGTTGGAGGGTCAAATAGACCAAAATAGAGGAAAAAAACATTTCAAGAAAGTAAAAAAACTTGTTTTGAGTCCAATGTTGACCTGGGTTCTTCTACTTGATAACAAATTTGTTGTCAATTCACCCAAGTTCCATCTGACCAACTTTGGTGCATAATTTGGATAGAATTTTGCAAGGACCAGACTTGCACAGAATGGAACTAGTCTTTGAGAGTTTTAGGAAAGAATTTAGTAACAAAATAGGATATAAATTCTGTTCAAGTAGAATTGTCCACACAAATGTTGTAAACAAAAATTCATATGTACAGTTATCAATACAAGTGTCACCTAGGATTGGCAGCTTTCTATAATTTTTTTGCAAGGGTTATCTTTACAACTGTGCACCTTTCAATTGCAGCAGAAGAAGCCTTCAAAGGTCTCAAATAAGCACTTTTTTTAAGTCTTTGTCAGTAGTGATTTTTTTCATCATTTTATTTTTATGTGATGCTTATGGATTTGAAATTGGTATTGTTCTTTCTTATGCCAACCATTTGACCTCTTTGGAAAGAATCAATCTAAAAGAGAGAAAAACATATACACAGAACAAACAGATTTTGGCCATCTCTATCCAAGAGCGTAAATTATTTATCAAGATTGATCATCTCGGCCTAAAACATCTTATGATTAAGGGACCATTGCAAAAGAAAAAAAGCTGTTGAAAATGATCTTTTGTTACAATTACCCACTGAACCTTAATTTGATCTAGTATCCAACCTGTTTTGGTAGGCAAGAGCTTTTTTTATAATCAACTTTTTACCATAGTAAACTAACTTAGACAGGAGAGCATATCACCTTTAATGCAGAAGTGGTGGAAAGTGGAGATTGTAAAGTTCTCAACATACTTTTGGGTCTACCATGATTTGAAGCTTCTTTTTATTTGATCTACCATGATCAGAAGATAAATGATCCAGTTCTTTGAAAAAAAGAGATTGTTTGTGATTTCTACTATTACTAGAGGAACATCTTATTCTAGTAGGGAAGAATTTTGAAATACACTTGGCCTATATGATCTCAAATGCCTTAAAGAATGTTAGAATTTACAAGGGGATTCCCAGAGGTAATGGATCATATGATTTGAAAATGATTGTTACAAACAAAAGTGATCACTAATCTCTCAGTATCATAGCTAACACAAGTGATGATTTTGTTGTGAGGTTTTACAAGTAGTCTACCATCTTTTCATAACAATGATCGTTACTTGATCATCACATAGATTCAATGAGTACTAAGTATTGTATTCATTCTCATGAGAGATGGGTTTGTGTGAACCACTACTCATGAACTATAGGTCAGTGAGTTTGACTCAAAAACCACAGAGTTGAATCCTGATAGCAATATCATGATTTGACTTGCTGTAAAAATAGCTCCTACTTCTTAATTCATTCCTACTGAAACAAAGCATTAATGTAGTATGTTTTACTAGCAGAACTCGACGTCCCCAGGCCGTGGTGCTCAGTGTCATCTATTGTGGCATATGTCACATTGACTTGCATTAGATTAGAGATGAAAAGGGAAACTCCATTTACCCCATGGTTCTTGGGTGAGTCTATATATATGTTAGTGTTTGCTATTTTGGATGTGGTGTTCTCTTGTTTTGAACTAGCTTCATGGTTTCTCACTGTAATAAATAATCTTTAACAGGCAGGAAGTTGTAGGGGTTGTGACTGAAATTGGCAAAGAAGTAGAAAAATTCAAGATAGGAGAGCATGTGGGTATTGGTTGCATTGTTGGGTCATGCAAAAGTTGCAAAGCCTATATTTCAGGAAGCTTTAGTGATTCATAATTGGTGTCTAGATATCACTATACAATTTGTAATATGGTATCAAAAAAAAATTATGGCTGAAAACAACTATTTAATATGTTTTTTAAGTTCCATGCTTCTAAAATCAGTAAAAATTAGAGCTTTATAGATGCCATTTTCTTAGAAATTGAGATAACAACATTGATAATGAAGAGAAACATAGAAAGGGGAAGCTTCAGGAACAACATTCCTTGATACTGCACAGACTATGGAGAAACCCATTTTAGGTGAAAAATATAGTAAAAAGGGTGGTTGTGCCATCTCTTAATTATCATCAATGCAAACTGTGGAGCTCCATGAGGCCCCTGTGGATAATAAACACTCTTTTACATTAATCTATATTTTTGTATATAACACTTCTTCTATTTAATTTCTACCATAGACTCTAGTAACTGACTCTAGCTCCCAATGTCCATTTGGGAATTGATTACATGTATTTATGATATAAATTTGTATGGCATTATTACCCAAATTGTCAAATGGACATGTGAATGAGAATTAATAGCATCTTGAATTGGATTCTCATAGGTCAGTTTGTTCACATGCCATTAATGTCTTCTTTAAAATGACATAATGGTCAAGTGCCAAATACATCAGAAGACTTTACTGCAATGCTTAGTTCTTTTTGGGGGCCCAAACCACCTCTGTCATTGAGTTTGCGGTTTTGGTATCTTTTTAATTTTTTGAGTGGTTTAAACTCATGTATATCCATCTTGAAATGATCTACACCTTGTTAGATTACACCTCATCTTGTTAGATTACACCCCACGTCAAGATGATTCTCCATTTTAGGGAATCAATGAAATTTGAGGATTAGAATAAAAATATTATGGTTTTGCAAATGGGGATGCATTATGAGTGGGTTTAACCATGGAGGAAACTCCGTAGTTAAGAGCGCTCAAGCTGGAGTAGTACTAGGATGGGTGACCTCCCGGGAAGTCCCGGTATTGCACCTCCTGTGAGCATCACCTAGATCCAATGAGTGCTAAGTGTTCCGTTCATTCTCATAAGAGACGGGTTCATGTTGAACCACTACTCGTGAACTATGGTTCAATGAGTTTGACTCAAAAACTACACAGTTAAATCCTGATAGCAATATCACGATTTGACTTGCTGTGGAAAAATAGCTCCTAATTCTCAATAAAAATATTAACCTGGAAGTAAACCTAGATATGACTAGTGGGACTTTTTGGATTCTTAGGAGTCTCACTAAAAGCCTGTGTCAAATGGTTTTCTTATGTACATGTTCTTAGAAGCCTCACTTGAACCCTGAATTAAATGGTTTTTTTCATGTACCTTTTTTTCTATTTTTTTGTACTACTAGAATCTAAGAAATTTTTTGTCTTTCTCACAAATAATTGAGTATAAGCAATAGATATTTGCTATTAAGAATTCTAATAATTTTTTTTTTTATAAATTAGCTAATATTAGGATCAATTAGCTACTGTGTGCAGCTCCATACCAGTCATAGTTTTACTCTTCTTTCAATTCAATGATGCATGGCATTGGTTGTATCCTAGAATATATTTACTCCCAACAATGAAGACATGAAGCATTGGGAATTATTTTGGGGTATTTGGAATATATCATTGATTTTATAATGCTAATTTTATTGCAATTATGTTTACCAATTGAATCTATTTTAATTTATAATTGTTCAAAAAAATTATATTTTTAGAAGAATGTAGACTTTTGTGAAAATGAGATGAAATGCCAAAATTGCATTTTACACTGTCTCTTTAGTTTTAACAAGATAGTATAGTAAATATCATGTTTGATTTGTAATATACTCTTAATATCATTCTTTCAGATTCACGATGTCATAAAATCTAACATCTTACTGATGGCTTCTTTCATTTGTATACTTAAATCTTCCTTTCAAAATAGCTAGACTAGTCTCATTTATTTCAACCGCTTAAAATGAATTATATAAAATAATAGTGCATTATCATATGGTAAAATTACAAAAGACAAAACTGATCAATATTTTAAGGATTTAGCAGAAGACATCTAATAGTGAGAAGCCAAATTGAAGGAAAATCTGATGCTTTTATTATAAATTGAAATAAAGTTGGGCCTCACATAAACATATCTTAATAAGCGACCTCATATTAAGTGTGGACTTGTTCAAAGTGATTGGTGTGATGGAAGGTAATCACTCTGGCTGCTCAATTCCTAACTCCCTTGAGAAAGTAAAATACTAGTCAACATCTATCACATACAAATGTTAATTTTCACAATGTTATCACATACAAATTGAAATACCAGCCAAAAACTTTCACATCTAGAGTTATGTTAAATGCAATTGTTTTGACTGTTATTGTTTGTAGACATAACCTTTACTGTTTCTATTTTCTCTAAACTTTCTTACATACAAATGGGTTACTTTGTTAAGATGGGCGAATTGGCCTAAATATTGTGCAACAACAGGGTATTGGTCCAAAAGACATATCATCTCATGGAAAGAGATGATTGCATGATATGCATGACATACATTTTTTGATAAGGCCTTAAAAAATTTCATACAAATGTAATTGGCAAGTGTGAAGCCAAATTCCACAAACTATGAGACTTTCGAAGCTATTGGTCATTCTGTCATTCTGCATCTTGCTATAAACCTTACTCTTATGCTGTCCATGCCAACAACTATTATAGAAATAGAAACCCCAACCTATGTCCATGCCTACGATGCCTCTGCATGCTGGGCTGGGTGGGAAGAGGAAAGGTGGTACCTTGGGAGTCAATAAGAATGGGCTCGATCAACTGGGACTGGTTCATTGACTATTGGATCCATTGGCGTCACACAAATGAAGGATCGATCAACCAAATCATGAAATTTTATCCTCAAATCTCTAAAAACTTTCCTCCCACCTTCCTTTTTGTCTTACCGCCTAAATGAAAATGTTTCATGGGTGTTTTTTCTTTTAAGTTCTAATATAAGATGATATTACTTTGCATTTTTATGATATTATAAGATGATATCACTTTAAATTTTTTTAAAAAATATTTTTCTGCTATATAAAAATCAGCTATTAGTTTGAAAGTTTTAATTGGTCTTGTACACTTTCATGTTTTATTTATAAATTGTCTCTATTGTAATATATTTAATAATATTTATTAAATAGTGTCACTCACTATTTAGTGTATATTAAATATGTTAGATATATAATAGTCAAAATAATATTCGTTATTATTATGTTATTTTATTGTGAGAATAATGATTAAATTGTTAAAATTATTCAACTATTGATAAACCTTGGTGTTTCATACAAACTTCTTTCACATGGGGAAGATATATCCTATTTTAGAAGCTATTTATATCGAGATAAACTAACGACAATAGCACCAACAAAAATAGAGCCTAGCTATCATTCATTCATTTATTTATTCATTATTGTTTAGGTGACTGATCATTAGTGACTGGTTATTTAGACATGTATTTAGTCATTTATTCAGTCTTTTTTAGTCTTTTTATTTGTCTAACCTTGTGATTTTATCTTATGACCAAATTAGTCATTTTTCTTTATGAAGTGCAAAAACATTATTGAATATGATCAATTTTAGTCACATGACTAAAATTTTTAGTCATGTAGTCATATATTTTCCAAAATGTACTAGTGCTATGAGAGTACATTTAGCTTCATGTGGATTTGAGTATTTGATCCATTTACTTGAGATTTAGGTGAACCATGGGCTACTGACTACATTGATTGAGGGCTTTCATTCAGAGACACAGACCTTCCATCTACCTACTGGAGAGCTGACGGTCACACCAGAGGACGTGTACCATATTCTACATATTCCATTCCATGGTCCGTGTCCTAACTATGCGAGTTCAGAGTTTCCAGGTTTACATGCTTTCAGGAGATTGTTTGGAGATGATACACAACTGACACAGTCGATCTCTTGGGAGTCCTTAGTTCAGAGATATGGGTAGACCCATAGGTTAGAGTGCATACTAGCTAGTATGATAGGAGGTATCATTATATTTGACTGTCAGCAGAACAGTCTCTTGATGGGCTAGGCCCCTATGGTTGCACGTTTGATGGTCACTCCTTCTGAGTTGGGTTGGGGTCAGTGTATTTTGGCTCATATGTTCTCTGAGATGCACAAGATTGTGTATTAGGAGAGCAAGTCATTTTCTTCAGGTGCTCTAGTACTTCAGATTTGGGCATGGGAGCACATACTAGTATGCAGACCCATATGTCAGAGTCAACGCCAGCCACATGAGCTAGTGATTTATATTTATTCAAGATATGTCACACAGGTGCGCATGGTCCATAATGAGTATTGGAGGCATTTCCTCAATGATATGACATATGTGCTTTGGCATCCTTACTTATAGATAGAGGCTTGGCCTACTGCCCGAGAGCAGTTCAGTTATTTCTTTTAGAGTCGAGTGCTGATTGGGCGATCTACCATTGTGATCGAGAGATTCATCATTACCAGAGCATGGCAGTAGTATGGTATCATTTAGGATGCCCCACAGGACTACGCCACATGTGCATAGATAGTCCAAGAGATTGGCCTAGGATGGACATCACGGTTGTCTTATGCTCTGTGTGCACATGAGTATATTGGTATTGTTGGAAGAGACTGGGACTATTGTCCAGATGTTGTAGATGCTAGAGTCACAGATGGGTTCATTGCTTGGCTCATAGAGCATCCCATTTATAGATTTTTAGATCCTACTGAGATGGTCCCCAGTATGGAGGAGGCTATAAATGTGATAGGGGCACAGATGGGTCGAGGCTAGAGATGACATGATGTGTAGATTCTGATGCCCTAGCCTACACCTCTGAGGCCGAGAGCAGTGGTGACACCACATAGATCATTTGGTCACATGAGACCACCTCATCGTACTAGTTCTACAGCAGGTAGGTCTACAGTTTTACAATGGAGATCCACTAGAGGAGAGGGTGACACTTTGGGTAGTATTGATAGCATAGATGAGTTACTGGGTGTGCAACATGACGTAGGTG
The DNA here is from genome assembly GCA_027943335.1 of Chamaecyparis obtusa. Taxonomy (NCBI): domain Eukaryota; kingdom Viridiplantae; phylum Streptophyta; class Pinopsida; order Cupressales; family Cupressaceae; genus Chamaecyparis; species Chamaecyparis obtusa. The sequence goes on along the minus strand of BSBK01005367.1, from coordinate 556,202 downwards.
CTCATCCTGATCCTACAAAGGGTGACACTAATTTTGATCTAGGTGCTGAGGTGAGATGTTGTAAGGCATAAAGAGTAGAGGTTGCTGATCAGCCAACTAGGGACACAAATATGCCTGAGGTAGATGTCAATCTAGGTTTAACACAGACTCCGCAGGAGATGATCAGGCATTTGAGATTACAGGCTAGGGACCTGAGATTGCGGAGTGCCCAACTTGAGGAGTGCCTTACTGAGGCTGATATATAGTGAGCAGAGCTACTTGCGGAGAACAAGAGGTTGCAGGTAGAGGTGACTCATCAAACAACATGGGGTGCTTATTATGTCTCTGCCTATTATGTCATTGTTCCAACTGCTCAGAGAGTACCTACATACTCCCAGTACATGATATAATCAAAGGGAGCTAGGGAACCACAAGCTGAGGCAGTGCCAGATGCACCACCATCACCTCCACCAGATGTAGAGGATCAAACCGACAACTAATTTGTCTTGATATTCTATTTTTTACATTTTGTTCATATACACTGATCTGACTTCTGATAGCTCACATGAGCTCATTCTTTTGTATCTTGTGCCAGTAGTGCACCCTTGACTAGTTCAAGTTATATGATATATATGAGATCGAGATTTTGGTTATGACTTCATTTTTACTTGTCATATTTTGATTTATGATGATATCATGTGATGTAAATGCTAGGAATAGTGTAGAATGTATGTATGGATTTATGCAATGCAATGATTTCTTTCAAATGTATGGATTTATGCAAATGTAGTTGATTATGGAAAATGTATGGAAATGTATGATTTTGATTATGCTATGAAATGTAAAATGCACATGGATGTAATGTAATAGATGGAATGATCATGAAATACAATGCAAATGCAATGATACACATGATATGTTTTGCAGGGATTGATGAAGACAAGTACTCGGTCTTATATCAAAAAGGATGTTCAACCTAGGATGGTGACTGCTTGCGGTTCTGTGAGGAAACCTTCGTGTGAGATTCAGCTCTTCATGTCAAGTTTAAGTTTAGGTTAGAAGAATTGTTTAAGAATTTTGAGTGTATTCAGCAATTTGTGAGATCATGCGATCATGCAAAGTGTAAAATGACATGCAAAATGAAATGCAAACCTAAGACCTAGGACCTAGTCACTGATCATGTGTCGATTTGTTTTCATCATTGAACTTTTACTAGGTAATCAGATAAATCAATACAATGCCCACTAGTTAGGAAAATATAGACATGAATATTGATTTGTATGCACAAGAATCAATATAAGCACCATGGACATATGAATATTGATTTCATTTTCGGAATGTCGGATTAGATATAAGCACCAAGGCACAAATGCCAAGATGACCTAAATATCATGTCCATTTTGATATAACAATTTGTATAAGCATCAAAACATAGATGTCCTGATGACCTGAATATGCCTTGTGGTACAAACATATCAAGCAGTCAAGAGATTATTCTAAATCCAGTGTGAATTACCTGTAGTGACCCTTTATCATTCACATCCTTAGGTAAGATCTCTTTTCATAGTAGGAGAAATAAATCACTCAAAAAGACAATAGTTAGATCAGACTTCCTTGAATTTTCCAGGTATCAATGGTGAAGGTACTCATGGCCATCCAATACGGGATGAAGGCTCTTACAGACGAACATCATTTCAATTCAGAATTTCCAAAGTTGTTAGATTTTCACATACAAGCAGAAAACAAAGAAAAGATTATGCCCCTAGTCATCACTCTCTAAATCCCGTAAAGGACATCATTGAAGAGCTCGAAAGGACACAATATGCAAAAATCTCAATGCATATTAGTAAGTATACAAGGAGATAAAATCATGTAAAGCATAGAATTTTTTCAATTTGTTGTGATTTGATTGCGTTGCTGTAGGTGCAAAATCCTTTCTGGAGAGGAGACAGATTGACTGACTCGGATGTAGCTTCAAAGGACCCTGACTAGATATGACTTGTTTGAGGTATACTGGAGACCATAGGATATGACATTGATTGCCCCCAAGTTTGAACATTGATAAGATACAAACATTTGAGCCAATTGGTGTACAAACTGACTTTATTGAAAATAGGAATGCGGAAACAAACTGGGAGGTATGTACAAACTAAAGCAAGACTGAAAGCTGGGAAAAGACCAAGATTACGCTGATAGATGAAGCATTTTGAACAAGTGGCGCCCATTTGCCAGGTTTTCACCATCTTGACAGAGATTGTATTTTTTCTACCAAGGCCCCTGTTTCCAGGTTTTCACCAAGGCACTTTTTCTTTTTCTCATTTTTTTGTATTTTTCATTTTTTCAATTTTTTTGTACTTTTGATATTTTTTGATTTTTTTTTGTGATACATCAAGGTGCCTATTTGCTAGGTTTTCACCAAGATCATTTTTTCATGACTTTTTTTTATTTTTATGATTTTTTTCAGGATATTTTACCATAGATTGAATGCCTTAGGCATAGAATTTCTTTAGATGGATAACGTTGATTGTTTCTTGGAGCTGTTCTCCTTCAGTCGTTGAGAGTTGATAGGCTCCAGAGCTAAAAGTAGTAGTGATAACAAAGGGACCCAACCAGTTGGGTTCAAACTTCCCCTTGCGTTCTTTATGTGATTATTTTTAGGATTCTCTCTCAAGACTAGATCACCAACCTGAAATTCTCTGTGTCTGACTTTCTTGTTGTAACCTCTAGACAATCTCTTTTGATATACTCTGAGATGATCATACACTACTTGTCTGTGCTCATCTAGTAGTTCAAGTTCTTGCAACCTAGACACTCTGTAGTCATTATCAGTTACTAGACCATGCATTTTGATTCTTATTGATGAGATTTCAACCTCAATAGGCAGTACCGCTTCAGACCCATAAACTAAAGTGAATGGTGTAGCCCCAATGGGTGTTCTGATACTTGTTCTGTAGGCCCAGAGAGCTAGATTGATCATGAGACGCCAGTCTCTTCCTATTTTATTAACTATACAGTGTAGAATTTTCAACAAAGTCTTGTTGGATGCCTCTGCTTGTCAATTCCCTTGAGGGTAGTAGATAGATGACCAATGTTGTGTAATCTTGAATTTTGAACACAAGGAATCTAAGTCCTTATTCTTGAATTGGCCACCATTATTCGTGACTATTGAATGTGGAATTCCATACCGACATATGATGTAGTTTAGAATGACCATTGAAATTTTTTTGCTGGTTGCTTTAGTCAAAGGGATTGCTTCTACCCATTTTGTAAAATAGTTTGTAGCTGTAATAATATGGGTATGTCCATTAGAAGAATGAGGATGTATAGATTTGATAAGATCGAATGCCCATTGGTGAAAAGGCCACTGCGTAGTAAATGGAATTAGATCTCTCCCTAGTGCATGAATTAAGTTTCCATGTACTTGGTAGTTTTGACAGTTCTTTGCAAACTTGATAGCCTCCTTTTCCATTTCAGGCCAATAGTACCCAGCCCTAATAAGTTTTTGAGCTAGTGTTAAACCGTTGGAATGTGATCCACCAATACCATCATGGACTTCCTCTAATGCACATTGAGACTCTTCCCATTCTAAACATCTAAGGAGTGTACCATCTAGACCTCGTTTGTACAGATCATTACCAATGATGACATACTGGGATGCATTTCAAATAAGGTATCGTTTCTCATGGCGGTTGAAGGTATCATGAATGATTTGGTCTTGGAGATAGGAGAAAAGTATTTTTTATCGGGATGAATCATGACCAACAACAGTGCAGATCATGCGGGTTTCAGGGGAATCATATGCAGGATAAGATAGTGCTTCCACCAGGAACTCGTAGTGTAGCTCATGTTCAAGCTGCTGCAATAAAGTAGATAGCGTTGCCATAGCATCAACAAATTTATTCTCTATTTTAGGAATTTGTTCAAAGGTGATAGATATGAAATATTTCTTTAGATCATCTACCATTCTCTTGTATGGGATTAGCTTTCCATCTTTCATTTAATATGCATCATTGACTTGGTGTATTACAAGTTATGAGTCTCCATGAATGTGTAGTTCTGTTACTCTCCATTCAATTGCTACCTTCATGCCATTAAGAAGTGCTTCATATTCAACAATATTGTTTATGCAAGGAAAATTGATTCTGAATGCTTTAGGGATTGAGTATCCTTGAGGAGTAATGAACAATATGCCTACTCCAGATCCATTATGTGTATAGGAGCCGTCAAAGAATAACTTCCATGCTCTAGAAGAGAGATTCATGATAGAGGAATTTGGGAATTCCATTTGCATCGGTGTATCATCAAACAAAGGTGCATCAACCAATTGATCAACAATGACTTGGCCCTTGCTAGCTTTTCTTTCAACATATTCAATGTCAAATTCACTTAATAGCATCACCCATTTAGCTAATCTACCTGTGAGGGAAGCTTTTCTTAGTAGGTACTTTAGTGGATCAATCTTAGCTACCAAATGTGTGGTATGAGCTAACATGTAGTGTCTTAGTTTTTGTGATGCAAAGATCACAGCTAGACAAGCTTTCTCAATCATGGAATATTTCTTCTCATATGCGACCAAGGTTCTGCTGATATAATAAATAGCTCTTTCCTTCTTATTCTCATCATGTTTTGCTAGTAATGCCCCTAGTGATCTATCTGTGGAAGAGACATACAGAATCAAGGGCTTCCCTTGAATAGGAGGCATCAAGATAGGAGGATTTGATAGATAGGAGGATTTGATAGATATTGCTTGATGTGGTTGAAATTCTTTTCACATTCCTCATTCTATGCAAAAGTCACACCTTTATGTAATGTTTTTGTGAAAGGCTATGATATGTCTGCTAGCTAAGATATGAAGCATCTAATAGCTTGTACTCTTCCTTGTAATGTTCTCATTTGACTAATATTTTTGGGAGGTTGCATCTCCATGATAACTTTGACTTTTCCTAGATCTATTTCAATTCATTTCTTTGAAACAATGTAGCCTAAGAGCTTTCCAGAAGTGACACCAAAAGCACACTTCTTAGGGTTCAGTCTGAGACTAAAATTCTCCATTCGATCTAGTATTTTGCTCAAATCATTTAGATGTTTAGATCTTATCATAGATTTTGCTAAAGTATCATCAACATAATCCTCCATAGTTCGGTGAATCATGTCATGAAAGATAGATGTCATAGCTCTTTGATATGTAGCACCATCATTCTTAAGCCCAAATGGCATGACATTCCAATAGAAGGTTCCCCACGCATATGTGAAAGCATTTTTCTCTTGATCCTCTAGAGCAATTTTGATTTGATTATATCCAGAAAAATCATCCATTAAAGAATACATCTTGAAGCCCGCAGTCATGTCCACTATCATACTAATGTTAGGTAGTGGAAAATCATCCTTAGGGCATGCTTTGTTTACATCTCTAAAATTTGTGCATACTCTTATAGATTTGTTTGGTTTTGATACAAGAACTATGTTAGAGATCCATTCTGCATAATCAATAACTTGGATGAATCCGACTTTTAGTAGTTTCTCTAATTCAACTTTGACCAAGAGTGCAACATGTGGATGCATCTTTCTCAATTTTTTCTTAATAGGTTTGACCCCTGGAGCTATAGATAAATGGTGCATTAGAAGATCAGGATCCAACCTTGACATATCTGAATATTTCCATGCAAAATTGATCTTTTTTTTTGTTAGGAATGTAGTAAATGTTTGCTTTTCTTCTTTAGACAAGTATTGTGCTACATAGATCAACTGTGGTTCTTCTGTTGTGCCCAAGTTGATAGATTGAGTGGGCTCAATTAGAACTGGAGATCTGTCCTGTAGATGACTTGGAATAACATCAAATATCTCATCCTTAGGCACCTTAGAGAGGTTTTCACCTTCAGATACGTCTTTTATTTTTACTTTTTTAGGTTCTGAGACTGCCACAAAGTGGTTTTCACCCTCAAAACTCATTTTATTTTTATTTTTATTCTTATTCTTTTGACTAAGATACTTGATGTCCGACTCCATCATGCTAACACTCAGTTCACTGATGGAAGTCATCATAGGTTCAATTGCATTGAGGTAGAAAGCAAGGGCATAGTCATTTGGAAATGTATAGATATCTTGGCTTGGATTCATGGAGGTTTGGTCAAGAAGTTCAGGATGTTGGATAGTCAAAGTGGTGAAAGATTGGGAAATGGTGTTCATGGATATGGATCTGTCATCATTGGTCCTAACCCGACTCTCGAGTTCGAAGGTGATATTACAACTCAAAATGTTCAATTCATGAATAGGCTCAATGTCATTGTGGGAGTCCAATTCAGCCATAGGTGGATCATACTTGTTAAGTTCATTATTTTTCTCTAGACTTACGTTGGGTTTAGGTGCATATTGGTGAACAACATCAATATGTTTTTCTATGATAAGCTCATCTTCATCTGGAATGACTCCCCATTCATAGTCATTTGATTCATCCTCTAATTTTTCATTGAGACCTTTGGGAAATCTGAGAACATGTGTAAAGTCAGGATGAATGCCCCAAGAAGGGTTACCCTTAGATTCTAATTTGAATTCATACTCATGAGAGTCTATTTCAGAATGGTTGTCACCTTCCTCGTCTATTTGGTTTCCTTCGAGATCAGATGGTTTGTGTGGTGCAATTGTCTCTTGTTCTATAGTAGGTTCTTGTGTGTCTACCACATTAATTCTTTTGATTGGATCATCCTCCACTTCAAGAAGGTCTTTTATTTCTTTAGGAAAATGCTCATAAGGAATGAGCTCCTCAGTGGTGTCTGAATCATCATTATTAGATTGTTGTGTTATTTCCTCCTTTGGTTCAATTTGTTCTAAGACATGTGGAGAGATCTTGCTAAGATAGAAAGACTTCTTCTTATATCCTAGACCTATTGTATTCTTGTTTGGGCGACCACAATGGTAAAGAGGTGATAGAAGACCTTTAGCTTGTATTCCTAGAGGCCCGTTTCTAGTGTATCCCATTTTAGTGATCAATTTATCCCTTGGTCCATATGACTTCTGAGGAATTTTTCTTGAAGTGGAGTCACATTTCTAAATCGATTGGGATTGGGACTCATCCTTGTATAACTATGCAAGCATGACTTCTTCTTCCTCAAACTCTTGTTTAGATACTTGTTCTATGACAAAGCTTCCATTGAATATGACCTGGGATTCTTTAGCTGTAGGTTTCACTTTGTTAGAAGGTTGTCCATAAGATTTTTGGGACAACAGGAGAGATGTGAGAGATAAAATGGGTTCCATTGTGTATTCTCCCATACCATTGTCTTTAATTTTGACTTCTTTAGCAATGTCTTCCATCTTGGATGTTGAAGCAATGTCTATCTGCTTAGTGGAAGATTCTCTATTATTAGGAACAAGTTTATCAACACTTTCCTTCAAGGCATTGCAAGTTGTAGATAAATTAGCTGGAATCGTCACCTCTACTCCTTCGTAAGGAAATTTCACACATTGATGGTATGTGGAAGGAATAGCTCTCATTTCATGTATCCAGGGTCTTCCTAGAAGAATGTTGTAAGCCAAAGGTAGATCAAGAACTTGACATATGGTGTCTCTGATAACGGGTCCTGTTCTAATAGGTAAGACAATAGTTCCTTTGGAAGATCTTTCTTGCTCATCATATGCTTTGATAGTTATCTTCTTCTTAGGATCAATGACAACTTCAGATAATCCCAATTGTGTGATCAAGCTGTAAGAACAAATGTTGAGATCAACACCTCCATCTATCAACATGCATTTGACATGATGGTTTTGGATCAAGACTTCAATATGAAAAGGCTGGTTATGCAGATGACTCAAGGAGTTATCATCTTCCTCTAAAAAGGAGATATACTATGGAGATGTCAGATGACTAACCATAGTCTGGAATTTATCTAAATCAAGATTATCAGGAACATTGGATTTGAGCAGAGCTTTGTCTAGAATGGCTCTATGAGCTGGAGATATCCGAAGCAACTCAAACATGGAGATTTTTGTATTTGTATGTTGGAGTTGTTGGACAATACTATATGATGTTGGCCTCGTGTCTTTAGGATTTGATTTAGAGGCAGCCTTCTGTTTAGAAGAAGATGTAAGATTGAAAGGCATCTTAGGGACATTTGATGAATCTGGGATTTGTCCTTGTAGATGCGTCTGAGCTTGTGATCGAGTAACTGCATTTGCTGATTGATTATCTCTATCTTTTCTTACAATTGTGATGACATTGCAATGCTCAGATAGGCATGGTTCAACCATATTTATGACAACATTATTTCTAGAGTAAGCATAATTGACTTTAGCACCCACATTAAGCTGAGAAGATGAATCTCCTTGACCATGTTTCAGAAATGGTTCTGTGAATGTTGTATGATCATTATTTCTTTTGTGATTGTTAATTATGATTTCTCCATTATCAATTTTGTCTTGTATGATGTGTTTCAAGCGTATGTAGTTATTGGTTTTATGACCCTTATTGTGATGGAAGTCACATAAATCATTCTCTCTCCACCATTTTGGTTTAGGTTCAGGATCAAAATTTTTTATCTCAGGCAAGGTGATGATGTTCTTGGCCAATAGAGTTTTCATGGTAGATTCCAAGGATTCTCCAAGAGGAGTAAACTTGCGTTTAGGATCTATAGCCCAGGGTTTGTAGTTGGATGACTTCTTGTTTGATTCTTTTACTTTTGCCTTTGAGGCTTTGATAGCTTGGGTACCAACAGTGAGATTGAAAGCGGGTGCCTTAGATGGGGTATGGATAGTATCAACAATGCCATATGTGATGACGCCTTTATTCTTGTTCCAATTTTTGCCTTTGTCTTTAGAATTAGATCCAGATTCATACTTGTCCTTTTGAAGTGATATGTCTCCCTTTTGTACAAGTACTTTCTCAAATTTGATTGCATTTTCTACCATTTTATCAAAGGATGTATGATTTTGCATTTGCAAATGGTAGTTGATCTTTGGAACAAGGTTGTTGATGAAAATTTATAACTTCTCAGTTTCTGGAATGGGTCTAGCACATAGGGAAAATTTCTTCCTCCATCTTTTGAGAAAAGTCAGGAATGGTTCTCCTGAGTTCTGTTTCAGATTGCAGATGTCAATCATAGTGACCGGATGCTGGATGTTGTAGGAATATTGTTGATAGAAAAGTTTGATTAACTCCTCAAAATTTTTGATTGTTGGAGGCATTTTCAAAAACCAATGAATAGCTGACCCTCCCAAAGATTGAGGGAAAAGACGCATTAGGTAGGTTGGTTTGTGCATGAACTCCATAGATTGAGTACATAATTATCTGACATGATCTTGAGGATCAGAGTTTCTATCGTATTTGTCATATTTAGGCATCTCCACTCTTTTAGGGAATGGTGGCATGTACAAATCTTTATCAAATGGAAAAGGACATAGAGCCTTCATGGAGAACTCCTTAGGTTCCTTTTCTTTTTTGAGTTTGTTGAGTTTGACTTGCATGACATGCATCTGTTTCATCATAGTGGTGATTGGAGTTTCTTCCTCATGCGTAATGATATCTTCAACATTAAAGTTGGGAGGAAGTTTAGCCCCTTGACGAGCCAACTCTAGGAAGTATGTTTCTCTGTCTTCTTTCAAGAAATGTCTCATCATTTTCTTGAAGTCATCATCATTTTGATATCGAGCAATTTCAGAAGGTGTGGGTTCTTGATTTGCACCATGTTGGGATTGATGTCCTTGGGACCCCTAGCTTGCGCCTCCTCCTTGGGACATAGTGTTATTGAGAGAACTACTTGGGATTGATCGATGAGGAGTTTCTTGATGACCTACGTGGGTTGATGTAGGAGGGGTGACATAACCACCTATCAAGTAAAGATTTCCGAGAGCATCTTCTGCAAATTTAGTTGTGTCGAAAGGTTGATGAAATGTCTTAGCAATCAAAAAAGATGCGGCTGAAGAGAATATGAGTTTTTCTCCTTGTTTTCATTGTGATAAGCTCTAGTTTCCACCATTAACCTTGGGTGAAACAAAAGAGCAAGATGAAGACAACTTCAGAATGAATTGATTCAAGAAGATTGAATGATGCAACCTTATTAAGATTGGATTGATTGAAGATTAGATTGGATGTAAATGAAGGATATTATGTCCTAGTAGTATGGGTAGATGCCCAAAAGATGGTAGACACGAGCTCGCAACACTTAGCCATTTTTGTTATAGATTGAATTGAAGATAATTTTGACAAGGTTTTGACACAAGATGAAAATGACTCAAATCGATAAATCAGAAGTCTAGATCAGACTCAAGAGACCACATTAGGAAAATGATTGAATTTTTTTCTAGTTCCTGCTTTGTTCCTGACACAGTGAATATTTTGACAGAATCTAGAAGTAGGCTGTAAAAATTGGATTTTTGGCAATTTTGGCAAGTTTTTGGAAATTTTTTCAAAATTCTCATATGACTTTCTATAGGCTTGTGTGACAGTGGGTAAGCTCTAGCACAACAATTGACAAGATTCGTACGACAATTGCAAAGCTCGAATGACAATTGATAGTAGATTTTGACTTTTTGCTTGTGATTTTTGACAAAACTCGTACGATAATATACAAGCTCTCATATGACAATCCAGGGGTTCTGATACAATAAATGCTCAAAACTCATATGACTTTCTGATCCTGTGGGATGACTTTTGACTCCAGAAAGGAATTTTGCGTCAGATTTTGCAAATTTTCAATTTTCAAAATCAGTGTGTTTTGCAAGGTTTTCGGTCTAGATTTGAGGTTCGTTTCAGGATTGTTTGTTTTCGATAACCAAGTAAGTAAGAAAGCATGTAGAACAATAGGCAAGTGATTTCAAATACATCTAAAAACAATGAATATGGGAAAAAATCAACCTTGCGCATGAACAATCAAGTAACTTAATGTGCTAATCCCTAGGAATGCTAGTTGTGTATGTTCCAAAAAGTTTTTCAATAACACACATAGTCCTAGAAAATGAAAAATTTGGCCTTACTAGGGTTTGTAGTAATGGTCAGACTCTACAACTTTAGTAATCTCAAGAGGGCGAACTCCTATCCAGGTGCACCGAAGTTTTGACACAGTCCAAGAATTTAATCAATCAGGAGCTGCTAGGGAGATCTGACAGCCCAACAAGAGACCACACCTATGAATATTTCCTCCACAAAGACATTTATATAGTGGCTATTTCTACCATGATGAAAATGGCTATTACCACTTGAAGTTTCATCCACGTGGTTGACCCAATAAAGGGAATGTCCACTATGGTTAACCCTCTCTAAAGGTGACTCACAAAAGATACCACAGGGGGAATAGATCGGATTCAAGGATCTGGGTTTCTGGTACTATCCAAAAAGGAAGTAGAGCATAATCCCCTAGCCTCTTCACTTCACCAAAATAAAGTAGACAGATTTATCCGACACTCTAAGATTGAAATTATCTCACCAAGATCTATGATGTCAACAACTATGGTCTATCGATCTCTCCGGAGATAGAATGTATCGATCAGAAGCTGAGGACTCAAAACCAAGTAGAATGCAAGATAATCTCAGTATCCTCCCTACCTACAAGGGGATCCTTTGTCAATAAGAGCTTCACATGCATGAACAAGTGAAAGAAGCACACTCTCTCAAGATCATCCACAAGTAGTGTTCATAGGGCCTATTTACTATGTGTAACAGATATGCAAAAAACAAATCTATGTTTGTTTTATAGCCCAAAAACTGAAGTTTGTGATATGAAAGTAGGAAAGGCCACACAAGCTTGACATGTGAGAGTTCTTTTTATGTCCCAAATGAAGTGTTATCAGATTGAACAGATTACCTAAATTCCTCACAATGCGCTTAGTAGATTTTACCTATTTTAGCAATTTGTTGCACTTTTTCAATCAGAGTCAGCAAATACCAATCAAAAATAGAAGATCTCAATTGTTAAGGTTAGCTGTTAGTCCAAATCCAAAAATCAAATTTGGAAAACTACTTAAAAATTTGAAACGACAATTGAAATCTGGTAGCAAAACTTGTACGATAGTCAGTTATCTTTCGTACGATAATCTGGAAACTCATACGACTGTGGGTGTCCTCCCACACGATAATGTAGCTCCCAAATGATAATGTGTAAGTTATGATACATGCCTCAAAAATCTCAACTGTCATACGACAGTCAGGGGTCCTGGTATGACTTTCTGACAAAAGTCGTAAGAAAAATGTACGAACATAATCTGAAAATTGTAGAAAATGATAAAAAATTGAATGAAATGATTAGAATAGAAATGGAAACCTGTTTCAAGGCCCCACGGTGGGTGCCAGAAATGTGTGTGTTTGTACCTAGCTACGGACACAACACTTCAGTAAAACATTAGAGGTTAGCAAAATCAAAATCTGCAAGTAATTGAAACTAAGCTAACTAGACGATTTACTGCCTTCTAGTAGGTGTGAGTATGATGTTCTCAGATTGAAATCAAGATCAGTGACAATGCAACACCTAAACGAAGGATTTGAATGCAAAAGAATGAAAAACTGTATGAATGCAAATTAATCTATTTTTTTAAAATTGTGTATGCAATTAGGATGAAAAACTGTATGAAACTAATCTAGAATGAATTGAAATGATATGCATATTTAAAACCAATATGAATGAATGAGATGCTATGAAAAACTATGAATGCTTATGACCAACAATGAAAAATCTCACAAATCGCCAGTCGCAAGTGCTTGATCCTTCAGCAGCAAATTCGCCAAAGTAATTGTGCAAATTCGAGAGAGTGGTTAATTGTGAAGAGCTAAGCCTTGTTTTTATAGAAATCCAGGGCTTGAGGATGCATTGAAAAAATCCATAAATCACTCTTGATGAACTCAGGTTGATTTTTGAGTTAACAAGAAATTAGAAACAAATCAACTCACAAAATCATGTAAATCATGCAAAAACAACTTTTTAACTCAAATCAGAAGTTTAGATCAGCTTTCAACTCAAAATATATGTTGAGTTTCCAAAAGATAACAACTTGAATTGATTTTTTGATTTAAAGTTTAACTGCTCCTTCAAATGTGCATAGATAATTATGAATTAATTTAAAAATAAAGTGATTTATTCTCAACTTAACTGATTTTGAATTAAAACAACTGATTTATGGGTTAGTCAATTATTAAATCAAACTTTTATTCAAAACTATATTATTAAATATTGACAACTGACATTAATTAATTAAATAAGAATTTAATCAATCAGTCATGAGATTTTTGAATTATTGTCAAAATTAAATAATATAATTTAGGATAAATATAATTAAATCTAATTAATTAAATATTCAGAATATTCAATTAATCAAACTTTAGGATAAATAGGATTTATTGCTAAATAAATATTAAATCAAAGATAATTAGGATAAATTAGGAATATTCAAAGAATATTTCCTGATGCAAAATTAAGATAATCAATTAAGTTTTTGATAAACTGATGTGCATATGTACCTTAGGTTAGGACTTTGACGTCGATTTCAATTGAATTGTTGATGTAAGTGGTTAATGAACCTATAGCCCATTTTTGGGGTATTACATGAACAATCTTGATTGGATGATGGTATGGATTGAACAATGTCACCAAAATGGTTTCTCATTAACATGGGAAGGTGTTGCTTCATTGGTTAGAGAAGCTCATCGTAATGAAGATTCCAATGTTATGCCAATGGTAATTGATCTAGCATATGGTTTAAGAGGTAGAGAGGTACGTACAAATTTATTAATAATCATGACCAATATGTTTCATACCAACTTACAATGTAAGTAATTTTCACACGCTTGAAAAATTGCAAGTCAAGCACCACAAAGCTATGTACTATCACGACCACAAATTTTGCATAAAAATGTTGGATGACACGAAGAAAACTTGTGATTCTTGGATAACTGCAGTCTTCGAGGTCACTAATATATCATCTAGAAATGACATACATCCTCAACAATCTAAAAAATGATACTATGACATCTTGGATGATATACTTGAGTGTGACTTTAACTCCTTCAAATTAGTTCTATTCATTTTTGAATGGTACAGGCTATGATTGAATCAAAATAATCTTGATAGAACTGTTATTCAACATGATAATGGATTTACAATGACTAATACAAGGTCATTTGAGCCAATTGGAGATGAGCCCTATATTCTTCCAAGCCAATGTGAGCTAGTGTTTTACTTAGAGGTTCCACATAAACCGGGTTGGTCATTTGTTGTTAGACATGATCTAAAAGGAAGATCGATAAAGTATAATGTGATGGAAGAAGAAGCTATTGAAGATGAAGAAGAAGAAGAAGATGACGCAGAAGAAGAAGATGATGGTGGTGGTGGTGATGATGATGATGATGATGACGATGACGATGGTGTAATACCCAAAAAATGGGCTATAGGACCATTGACCTCCTACATCGACAAATCGATCGAAATCGACATAAAAGTCCTAACCAAAGGCATATCTACACATCAAATCATCGAAACCCTAATCGATTCTATCTAAATTCCGCATCGAGGAATATTTCCTAAATATTCCCTAATTTATCCTAATGATCTTTAATTGAATATTATTTGGCGATAAATGACATTATTTATCCTAAAGTTAATTAATTGAATATGATAAATATTTAATTAATTAATTTAATTCTCCCACTTTATCATTTAATTGGATTTAATTCTATTTATTCCTAATTAATATTATTTAATTTTGACAACAAATAAAAAATCCTACAAATAATTGATTAAATTTTTATTTAATTAATTAAATCCAGTTGTCAAAATTAATGATATAGTTTTTGGAATAAAGTTTGATTAAATAATTGATTAACCCATAAATCAGTTATTTTAATTCAAAAATTAGTTAAGTTGAGAATAATTCATTTGAATTATTAAATTAATTGATAATTATCCATGCACATTCAGAAAAGTAGTTAAACTCTAAATCAATAAATCAATTCAATTTGTTATCTGTTTGAACTCAACATCTATTTCGAGTTAAAAAGTGATCTAAACTTCTGATTTGAGTTAAAAAGATGATTTTGCATGATTTTGTGAGTTAACTAATTTTGATTTCCTAGTAACTCAAAAATCAATCTGAGTTAATTAGGGAGAAATTTTTGGCTTTCCATGAACTCTCAAAAATCTTGGATTTCTATATAAACAAGGCTCATCCCTTCACAAAAGATCCTTCTTCTTTTCAACTGCACTTTCAATTACCTAGAGAATCGAGCTCTTGCGAACAGGCGATTGTGAGATTTTTACAATTCATTATTTTCAATTTATTTTCATAGCATTTCATAGCATTGATAGATTAGATTTGCAATTCATTTCAATTTTAGATCAAGTTTCATATCAGTTTTTCATCATATTGCATAGAAAATCCAAAAAGATAGATTAAGCTGCATTCATTTTCATCCATCTTTCATTATTCAAATCATTCGTTTAGGTATTGCATTGTCACTGGTCTTGGTCATAATCTGAGAATATCAAACTCATACCTACTAGAAGGCAGTAAATCACCCGGTGAGCTATATTGTTTTCATTTGTAGATTTCTTGATTTGTTAACCTCTAATGTGTTACTGAAGTGTTGTGTCTATTGCTAGGTACAAAATTCACATGCACATTTTTGGCACCCACCGTGGGGCCTTGCAATGGGTTTCCATCTTGATTTTATCATTTTTTGATATTTCATATTAAAACTATGATTTTTAATTTTCTGGTCTGTACGATTTCTTATGGCATTCCACAGATTGTCATATCAGGAGATCCTGTCTGTCATACAATAGATGACAATTTGAAGTGTTGTGCGGATTGTATGGGTATTATCGTATGAGAGTTACTTTGTTGTATGAGGACTAGCCCATTGTCGTATCATTTCTAAAAAGTCGTATGAGAACATGTAGAAACTCATACGAGTTTTGATGCCAGTTTTGCATAGTAGTATCATATTTTTGAGCGGTTTTTAGAAATTTTGATTTCAGATTTCTACTGATAACTAATGCTAACGATTGATACTATTTCTGATCATTTTTGCTCATGAAAAATCTCAACAAAAATAAAAATAAGGTAAAATCTACTAATTGCGTTGCTTTGGATCTGAGGTATTTCACTACATCTCTATAACATTTCATTTTTGAGAAATAAAATGAACCTCTCACGTGTTTAGCTTGAGTATTTCTTTCTTTCATAGATCACACGTTCATTTTTTCTCTAAAGGAAATAAGGAATCTAGATTTTCTTTCTTTCATATCTGTCTCACATAGTAATTAGACCCTATGAACACTATTCGTGGTGTTCTTGAGAGAGTGGGCTTCATTCGCTTGTTTTACATGCGAAGCTCTTCTTGAAGATAGATCCCCTTGTAGGTAGGGAAGGATTTGTTATCATCTCACGGTCTTACTTGGTTTAGTCTTCAATCTTTGATGGTACATTTTCTCTTGGACCCACTTAGAGAGATCGGTAGTCATTGTTGTTGACATACGAACCTTGGTGAGGTGGTTTCAATTTAGCGTTTCAATCAATCTGCTTGCTATGTCTGGGTGAGGTGAAGAAGCTAGAGGATTATGCTCTGTTCCTTTTTTTGGGCACATAAAAAACTCAAAACCCTTGAGTCTGAGTTAAGTCCCCATGTGGTCCATTTTATGAGTCTTCCTTGATAGGGAGGGTTAACCGTAGTGGACATTCTCTTTATTGGGTAAACCACCTGGACAGAACCTCAAGTGGTAATAGACATTTCTGCCGTGGTAGCAACAACCGCTATATAAATGTCCTTGTAGAAAAAATCTCCACAGGTGTAGTTTCTTGTTGGGCTGTCAGATCTCCTTAGCATTTCCAATTGATTAAATTCTCAGAATGTGTCAAAACCCCAGTGCGCTTGGATTGGAGCTCGCACTCTTGAGATTACAAAAGTTGTAGAGTTGACCATTACTATGAACCATAGTGCAATGAACTTTTTATTTTCTACGACTATGTGTGTGACTGCAAATTTTTTTTGAGAACATACACAAGTAGAACTATTAGGGAGTAGAATCATAAGTCACTATTCATGTTCATGTGCAGGGTTTCTTTCTCCCTTGCTCATTGTTTGAAGATAATTGTTTTCTTGAACTCCTTGATTGCTATCTTGTGTGCCTGATCTATGATAAAAATATGTTAATGCGTCTAGTTAGTGATGCAAGGGCAGGGACACATGAGGGGTCAAAGGATGGCACACCCTAATGATCCAAGGCTGCAACACACATGCAGAAGCAACAAACAACAACAATGAGAGAGAATGCCAGATCTTTCAAGTATTATCATCAATAGGAACCATACATGCCGGGCTGTAAGGCCTTACCGATTACGGCCTGATATTATAATGAATTATAGAAGTCCTCAAACATGCGAGGATCTGTTACAAACCTCTAATCTCATGTCTACTCTTCTATCCCCCAAAACTCCCCTAAACTACAACCAAAAAACTACATTTATACAAGAAGTTACCGAGCTGAGTTGGCCTTTAGATCCATAATTAATGGAAGTAACAATCAAATCTAGGACCACACGCTTCCCAATGAGGTGTACCAACATTAATTCCACGATCCAATATACATGCACAAGTCGGCCACAATAGGAAACACAAACTAGACCCGTCGGTAAGCATGATAACCAAGAAATAGATAGGCAATGTCAAGCACCAGTGAAATAACCGACCACCTAGGAGAGAACCAACCACACTTGGTAACCAAAGGAAACTGACCAACTATCGACCAACTCGGTCAAAGCAGAAACCGAGCAACACAGACAAACTCCAAATTCTTTTTGGTGACACAAGATTTCCAAGGACCCGAGATGCTCCTACATTAGACACCTGGGGTTATTTTGAAATGATTCTCTGAATCATTTAGTAGGTCTAGTCCAAGCTGTATCCAACTCAGACTGTGAAATCCATGAACTGTCTTCCATCGGTCTATTCTTCCACTTAACCAGATATTCCATATACTATTTTCCTTTTGTGCTCTTGCCAACTCTTTCCTTCAAATCTGTTCAACCTCATCATTCTGCTTCTTAGGATATTCTTTCGGTACTGTCACTTCTTCATCAGGTTCATGATACTCATACAAATCAGCAATATTGAAAATCGGTGATATGTCCATGTCATCAGGTAACTCAATTTCATATGCTTTTCCATTGTCAAATTTCTTCAGAATCTTGCAAGGTCCAAATTTCTTCATCTTCAGCTTCCCATATGTTCCAACAGGAAATCAACCTTTCTTCAAATGAACCATCACTTCATCACCAACATCAAAATTTTTATGTCTCCTTGATCTATTAGCTCTATCTTTGTATTTTTGATTACTGTCTTCCAGCTTCAGCTTCACATCTTCATGTAATGTTTTCATGTATTCAGCAAAATTTACTCCTTCAACACTTTTCTTATTCTCATCAGCAATGCCTCTCAATTTAGATATTCCTCTCAGTTGTGTGCCATTCACAATCTCAAATGGTGTCTTTCCAGTACTCCTATTCATTGAGTTATTGTATGAAAACTCTATTTGTGCCAATAGAGAATCCCAATTACTTGGTGTGTCTCCAACTAAACATCTCAACGGATTTCCCAAACTTCTGTTCACAACTTCAGTCTGTACATCAGTTTGTGGGTGAAATGTAGAACTATATTTCAACTCAGTGCTAAATTTCTTCCAAAGTGTTTTCCAAAAGTATCCAAAAAATTTACTGTCTCGATCAGAGATAATACTCCTCGATAATCCATGCAATCTGAAAATTTCTTTAAAGAAAAGATCTACTACATGTACTGCATTTGATGTCTTTCTACAAGGTATAAAATGTGTCATCTTAGAAAATCTATCCACAACAACAAATATTGAATCATTACCTCTTACTGTCTTTGGTAAACCAAGAACAAAGTCCATACTAATGTCAATCCAATGTTTCTCAGGAACAACAATCGGTGTATACAATCCAGTATTCTGACTTACTCCTTTTGCAACTTGACAAATTCCACAACTTTTCACAAATTTCTGAACATCCCTATACAACTATGGCCAAAAGTATTTCTCCTTAAGCAAATTCCATGTTTTATCAATGCCAAAATGTCCAGCCAAACCACTACTATGTTTTTATTTTATCAAATTAGATCTCATTACTCCTCTTGGTATACACAACTGAATATCTTTAAACAACATACCTTCCTGAATAAAATATTCATCATTGAGTATCTTGTTGATCTTGAATAGGTGCTCTGCACTTTCTCCATGGCTCTGAAAAATCAAAGTCATTTTCATACAAACCTTTCATCTCATCAAAACCAAGAACTTCAATTTTCATCTCAATCATCAAAGATCTTCTACTCAATGCATCAGTAACTCGGTTAGTGACTCCACTCTTATGCTTTATCAAAAATGTATAACTCTACAAATACTCAACCCATTTCATATGTCTCTGATTCAACTTATTCTGACTACCCAAATATTGTAAAGCCTTATGATCAGTATACAACACAAATTCACTTGGTATCAAATAATGTCTCCATTTCTTCAGTGCTTAAACAATAGCATATAATTCTTGATCATACATAGAATATTTCCTTCTAGAATCATTCAACTTTTCACTAAAGAAAGCAACATGTTTACCTTCTTGACTCAACACAGCTCCAATTGCACTTCCACTTGCATCACATTCTACTTGAAATACCTTACTGAAATCAGGTAATGCCAAAATAGGTAATTTGGCAACCTTCTGTTTGAGAGTCTCAAAACTTCTGTCAGCTCCATCTGTCCACTTGAATTCTCTTTTGTCTCCTCTCATAGTCTCAGTCATAGCATTACAAATTGAACTGAAATTCCTTATGAACTTTTGGTAAAAACTTGCCAAACCATGAAATGATCTTACCTCAGTAGCATTCACAGGTGTAGGCCAATTCAGAATAGCTTCAACCTTTTCAAGATCCATCTTCAAACCATCAACCAAAATAACAAATCCCAAATACACAATCTCTTCTTTCATGAATGAACACTTTTTCAGATTTATCAGCAACTTTTCCTCTTTCAACCTCTACAAAACTTGTCTAACATGCAACAAATGTTCTTCTCTAGTCTTACTGAATATCAGAATATCATCAAGATATACAATCAAAAACTTACCCAAGAATTTTTCAAAACTTCATTCATCAACCTCATAAAAGTACTTGGTGCATTAGTTAAACCAAAAGGCATAACCAACCACTCATACATACCTTCTTTTGTCTTGAAAGCAGTCTTCCATTCGTCACCTTCTCTGATTCTGATATGATGATACCCACTTTTCAAATCAATCTTTGTGAAATACTTTGCTCTAGTCAAGCTGTCCATTATATCATCCATCCTCGGTATAGGAAACCTATACTTCACTATTATCTTATTGATTGCTCTGGAATCAGTACACATTATCCATTCTCCATTCTTTTTTAGTGCCAATACAGTAGGTACTACACAAGGACTCAAACTTTCTCTGATCAAACCTTTCTCTAGCAACTCTTGAATCTGTCGGTTCAATTCTTGATTCTCGGTAGGTGTCAACCGATGAGGTGCCTTATTTAGTAAAATAGCTCTAGGGATTAGATCCATACAATGATCAATGCTTCTTTTCGATGGAAAACTATCAGGTACATTATCAAAAATGATATCACTATACTCGGTGAGTAAATTATCAATCTCCTCAAGGACATTATCCTCTATTTTCTTACTTGAATTATTAGGAATCACAACAAAAAATACATCATTCCTCTTCAAAGAGTTAACAAACTTCCTTCCTTCCATCAAACAAACTTTCATAGATGTGCAAACATTACTAACAGGTTCTTCCATCAATGGTAACAAGATTTGTTTCTTGCCATCAGCCACAATAGTATACTTATGCAATCTCCCATTATATATAGCATGTCTATCATATTGCCAAGGTTTACCCAACAAAATATGATGAAAATCCATAGGCATGATATCACATAACACCTTATCATAGTATTTTCCAATCTTCAAATCCACATAACATTGTTCACTTACTAGGAGTGTATGCTCATCTTTGATCCATGAAATCTGATAGGGCTTCGGATGTACCAACCTTTCCAGCTGCAATTTTGTGACCATCTCTTTGAATGCCAGGTTCTCCGAGCTACCACTGTCAATGATTACCTTCCAAAATTTGTCAGAAACTCTACATCTGGTCTTGAACAAACTTTTCCTTACCAGATCTTTCTTCTTGCTTTCAGTCCACAGTGCTCTCCTTACCATCAAGTTATTTTCTTTCTCAGGTTCATTCGGTGACTCTTCTTGTAGAAAAGCATTTCTAATATTACCAACCTTTGTACATTCAAAATATCTATGTCCTTCTTCTCCACAATTATAACAAGTTCTTTAGAAACTTCCTCTTCCATAACCACCTCGGTAGTTACTGCCTCTTCCTCTAGTTGAACTTTCACCTTTCCACTCGGTCTTGCCTTTGTCCAGATTTGTCTTTTTTGGTTCATATCTACCATTTTCACCATTAGATCTACCTCTTCCTTTAGGAAATCTACCACCATGACCTCTCTGTCTTTGCTCATGTTTCTTGTTCAGTTTCTCCTTAGCCTTCAAAGAAAATTGATAAGCCTCTTTAATGTTCTCCAACTTGACCATACTAATTTCCTCTTGGATGGAAACTCTCAAACCATTCAGGTATCTACCAATTCTTTCCACATCATCTTCATCATGTCTAGATCTGATATCTAATCTGTAGAATTCCTCAGTATACTCTTTTACCAAGCTATCTTTCTATCTCAAACTTTGCATTCGCTGAACTAGGTTAATCTGATAATCACAGGGTAAGAACTTTCCTTTCAACTTATTGACCATTTTACTCCATACCTTGATTTTGTCTTCTCCTTTCCTTTTCCTATCCAACTGCAGATGTTCCCACCATAAGGATGCATGACTTTTCAACTTTGTGCTTGCAATCTTCACCTTCTTATCCTCAGGAATGTTTTCATATTCAAAATACTTTTCCATCTCGGTGATCTAGTCCACCAATTCATCAGAATCTAGCTTTCCACCATACTCAAGAGGATTTAAATGTGGTGTTCAATTCAGACTTGTCAACGCCTTCAAAAATATTTCTTTTCCTTGATCCATAATAGGAGTAGGTTCTGCATTCACCTATTCTTCTTCAATTTCATCATCACTAACATCTTCAAGATGTCTGCCTCTTCTTTGGGCTATTTCTACTGCTTCTAATCTAGCAGCAATCTGCCTTAGCATATCTACCAATCTTGGATCTACATCTTGCCTCTCACGAACCATCTTGACAACCCTCTGCAATTGCAGGTCAGATCAGAATCTGCTACCCCACAACAATCAACTAGGGCTTGAAAAGGAACCTGCAAACCTAGATCCGCAGAACTAGATCAAGATCTAATCTCACTCTAATACCACTTGACGCAAGGGTAGGGATGAATGAGGGGCCAAAGGATGGCACACCCTAATGATCCAAGGTTGCGACACACATGCGGAAGCAACAAACAACAACAGTGAGAGAGAGAATGCTAGATCTTTCAAGTATTATTATCAATAGGAACCATACATGCCGGGCTATAAGGCCTTCCCAATTACAACCTAATATTATAATGAATTAAAAAAGTCCTCAAACATGCGAGGATCTGTTACAGACCTCTAATCTCATGTCTACTCTTCTATTCCCCCAAAATCCCCTAAACTACAACCAAACAACTACATTTATACAAGAAGCTACCGAGCTGAGTCGGCCTTCAGATCCACAATTAACAGAAGTAATGGTCGAATCTAGGACCACATGCTTCCTAATGATGGGTACCAACATTAATTCTATGATCCAATATAAATGCACAAGTCGGCCACAACAAGAAATACAAACTAGACCCGTCGGTAAGCATGATAACCAAGTAGTAGACATGCAATGCTGAGCACCAGTGAAATAATCGACTGCTTAGGAGAGAACTGGCCACACTCGGTAACCAAAGGAAATCGACCAACTACCGACCAACTCAATCAAAGCAGAAACTGAGCTACACAGACAAACTCCAAATTCTTTTTGGTGACACAGGATTGCCAAGGACCCGAGATGCTCCTGCATCAGTTAGTCATTTAAAATGAACAAACCCAAGGCAAACCACTACACAAATCTTCAAAACTTGGGCCAAAAAACTTGTGAAACAATTGTTATCAAAATTAGCCACCAATCTGAAAAACTTGCAAAATCTGAAGAAAAATCCTTTTCTAGAGTAAACTGTCTGATGGAGCCCTAATTTTTACAAATTAGAGCATCTATTCTGAACACTATCCCTAACTTATTTTCATGATCTATATTATTTATTATAAATAGTGTTATTAAAGCTTTGTATGTCACAGCTTAATGGTTGAGATGACTATGCATTGGGAGCAGTTGACTCAATGTTTCTTTCAATAAATGAATCAGTTATTCCATACAATTGGATGCAATCCTGAAGTCCTGTTGAAAAGGCATCCTCAGAAAAATTCAAGTGCAAATATAAAATGATAGAGTGTGTAGGTCAGACAGCATGTATATGGGACTTCCGATAAGGAATGGCAGTATCTGAAGCAGATGAAGACTGGAACAGAAGTCCAAGCCTTTGAACAGAGTGTTGAATACGTAGTTGGTTATGGAAGAACCCGTAAGGCAAGGATAACATTCCCATCATAACTGATACAACTAGTGTCATACGATAAGATTAAAGCACCAGGAATAACAGTGATGCTGAAGATATTTCCAAATGTTTATTTCAGAAGGGAAATCTGTATGTATTTCCAGATTATATCAATTAAATTAAATAAGTGTTGGGTCTGTGCAAATTGCCTTCAGGCGTGTATGCTCAGAAAGATATGAATCCTGAGTTTCATGGAGAAGTATTTCTAGATCCTTGCAAAGTCACTTAGTAAAATATGCGATATGTATCCCAGTATATGATTATATTATACAGGAAAATGAGTTAAAGAAGGCAATTGAGAATACCGCGATTCTGAACAACAATTTCTTTATAATTATCATATACGTATACAGTCTTTCCATTCTCACAAAGTCTTCAATGAATATATTCATGGCACGATTCAAAAGGCGTAGATCAAAACGTGACCGGATATGGAATTGATTATATCAAATGTTTAATAACACTTTGTATTTTAATCGCAGGGCTGGAGATGTGCAAAATGAGACAAAGAAGAATGGAGTCAAGATTTGAATAAGAAGAAGTTCACGCGAATTTGAGGAGTGGATGTTACAAGTATAATATGATCTTTGTGAAGCGCCAAATATATAGAAGAGGAAGCCGTAAAGTCACGTTTGCTTGGCCGAAGACCGCAGTATCTAAATGGACGATGATTGGAGAAGAATTTGGTGACTGAGGTATGCATTAAAAGGATATGTTTCCAAATAGAGAAGAGAGGGAGATACGGCCGAGAATTACATTTTTTTGAAATTTTTGATATCATATTAATTTTCTGGAGGAATCGGACATTTGAACAAAGCTGGTGTTTTCAAAAATTTTTAACAGTCATTTTTATATGTTGCTGGGGATTGACTGTAATGAAGACAGTGACCATTTTTTAGCACCTTCATTATATCTTCTCTCAGGCATAACCAGTAAGGATTTTTTTATATTTTTTAGGGCTTTAGAAGTGTAAAAATTATTTAACTCTCGTCCTTTTTTGAGTATATTTTATTTTGCAACAAATTGTTCATTGTCTAGATAAGTGGATTAAGTTAATCATAGCCTTTTGAATCTGATAATCTCAAACATTCTGAAATATTAAATTGTTTCAATTTTTTGGGTCTATTTTGTCTCTATAGGAGTTAAAAGGAAAAAGCATCTTAGACTGATTCGAATGTGCATAAAACTGGTTTACTTGTTGCATCTAGATGACTGAATTGTTTATAGTTTTAGAATTATAATATCTCATGAAACTTGTATGTAAAAGATTTATAATTTTGACTCTATCGCCTCACTAAAATTAAGCACTAGTCTTTATTCTATTTA
Organism: Chamaecyparis obtusa; assembly: GCA_027943335.1. Taxonomy (NCBI): domain Eukaryota; kingdom Viridiplantae; phylum Streptophyta; class Pinopsida; order Cupressales; family Cupressaceae; genus Chamaecyparis; species Chamaecyparis obtusa. Next base: position 531,214 of record BSBK01005367.1, on the reverse strand, counting down.
TTTTTTCTTAATCCATAAGCTGGCAATTGTTTTCGTTTCTCCCTCCAAAGTTGATATTATCATTCATATTTATAATTCAGATATTTTTAAGTATTTACACATATATATAATCATCTATTTCATTTTTATATTCAGGAATTCTAAAGCATTCATACCTTTGAAGTTATCATTTAGAAGTGTATTAAGCCAAAGAAGTCATAAGTTTTCCATTTTTCTTGCCATCTGGGAAAACTTTTTTGCTGCAATTAAGTTTTAACCAAATCTGCTATAAGCATCCTGGGATTGAGTATTTTGGTTCAGGAACAGGTGCACCCACCTTGGCCTTGCAGAGCCAGAAGTGCAGGGAACCGGGATCATATCACTTGGTTCTGTCAAGTTGGCCACAACCATTTGGATATTCGACAATCGAGTTGGCAAGACTCGAAGAATTCCAATCCGTCAGTTTTGGGAACTAACACTGTCGTTGTGGAAATTCAAGAGTCATACGAGTCTTTGCTAATTGTCATATCAGAACCCCCAGAAAGTCATACGGGGAGTCCGATATTGTCGTATGAGTGTTGTCAACAAATATTAAGCAAAATTGAACCCTGGAGTCGATTGTTGTATGAGTTTTTCAAATTGTCATATCAGACCCAATCCTGACTCGTACGAGCCTGGATAAAGTTGTATGAGAGTTGTGTCAAAATTGTCAGAAAGCATTCAAATTTGTCAGAAATTCAATCATTGCAGTCGACCATCAGATTCTGTCAGAATATTCATTGTTTCAGGAACATAGAAAAAAAACCAGAAAATCCAATTAATTTTCCTAAAGTGGTCTCTTGAGTTTGATCTAGCCTTCTGACCTATCGATTTGAATCTTGTTTCATCTTGTGTCAAAACCTTGTCAGAATCATCTTCAAATGCAATCCTCAAAATGGCTAAGTGTTGTGAGCTCGTGACCGCTACCTTTTGGGCATCTACCCATACATCTAGGACACAGTATCCTACACTTATGTCCAATCAATCTTTATCAAATCCAATCTTGACAAGGTTGTATCATTCAATTTTCTCGAATCAAGTCATTCATCAATTGTCTTAATCTTACTTTTTAAATTCACTCGAGGTTAATGGTGGAAACCAGAGCTTCCTCACATAGGAAACCACGAGAAGAACCAAAATTCTCACCTTTGTCTTCTTACGTTGTTCAGTCCATTAATCAACCTTACGATACAACTCATTATGAAGAAGACACTCTAGGTAATCTACATCTGAAAGAAGGTTTTTCTCATCCTCCTCAATCAACTCACGGAGGTAACCAATCAATTCCACATCAATCAATCCTTGGTAGTCCTCACAACGCCACGATGTCTCAAGGAGGAGGAAACCAAGGTTCCCAAGGTCATCACTCTAATCATGGTGGAGATCCCGAATGAACACCGTCTGAAATTGAATGATATAGAAATGATGATTCCTTTTGAGAAATGATGAAACACTTCCCGCAAGAAGAGAAAGAGGCCTAATTCTTACACCTAGCTCAACAAGGAGCCAAGCTTCCTCAAAAATTTAATGTCGATAATATCATCACACAAGAGGAAGAAACTCCCATCACAACCATGATGAAATAGATGCATGCTATGCAAGTTAAGCTCAACAAGCTGGAAAAAGAGAAGGAACCTAAAGAATTCTCTATGGAGGCTTTATGCCCCTTTCCATTCGATAAAAACTTGTACATGCCACCATTCCCAAAAAGAGTGGAGATACCAAAATATGACAAATACGATGGAAACTCTGACCCCCAAGATCATGTCAGATATTTTTGTACCCAATCCACGGAGTTTATGCATGAACCGACATACTTAATATGTCTTTTCCCATGATCTTTGGGAGGATCGACCATTCATTGGTTCTCTAAAATGCCTCCAACAATCAAGAATTTTGAGGAGCTGATCAAATTAGTTTACCAACAATACTCCTACAATATTCAACATCCAGTCATTATGATCAATATCTGCAATCTTAAACAAAAACTAGGAGAACCCTTCTTGACCTTCCTCAAACATTGGAGGAAGAAATTTTCACTTTATGCTAGACAAACCCCAGAAATTGAGAAATTAGAAATCTTCATCAATAACTTAATTCCAGAAATCAATTATCACCTGAAAATGCAAAATCATACTTCGTTTGAGAAAATGGTGGAAAATGCCATAAATATTGAAAATGTGCTTTCTCATAAGGGAGATATATCGCTTAATAAAGACAACAAGTATGAGTCAGACTCTAGTTCCAACAAAAAAGATAAATTGAAATTCTGGAACAAGAACAAAAATGTTGTAACGGATGGTGTTGTCAATCACATCAGTGCTCCACCAAAGGCACCATCATTCAATCTCACCATTGGAACCCAAACCATAAAAGATTATGAACTAAAGGCATCTGAATCTTCTAAAAAGTCTAATGACTATAAACCATGGGTTACAAAACCAAAGCATGAGTTCACTCCTTTGGGTGAGTCCTTAGAATCTGCCATGAAAACACTGTTGGCAAATAAAATCATCACATTGCCTAAGATAAAACCATATGATCCTAAAGTTAAACCTAAATGGTGGAAAGAGACTAATTTCTGTGACTTCCATCGAAACAAGGGTCATAAAACCAATAACTACATGTGCTTAAAGCATCTCATATAAGACAAAATTGATGATGGAGAAATTGTAACTGACAACCATAAGACCAACAATGATCATACAAAATTCACAGAACCATTTCCGAAGCATAATCAAGGAGATTCATCTTCTAAGTCTAACATAGGTGCTAAAGTCAATTACACCTACTCTAGAAACAATGATGTCATAAACATGGTTGAACCATGCCTATCTGAACATTGTAATTTCATCACCATTGTAAAAAGAGATAGAGATAATCAATTAGAAAATATAGTGACTCGATCACAAGCTTAGGTACATCTATAAGGAAAAAACTCAGGTTCACCAAACACCCCTAAGTTGCCTTTCAATCTTTCATCTTCTTCTAAATAGAGGGCCATCTCAAAATCATCAAACCCTAAAGAGACTAGGCCAACATCATACAATATTGTTCAGCAACTCCAACATACCAATGCAAAAATATCCATGTTTGAGTTGCTTCGGATATCTCCTTCTCATAGGGCTATTCTGGATAAAGCTCTGCTCAGTTCCAATTTTTTTGACAATCTTGGTCTAGACAGATTTCAGACTATGGTTGGTCATCTGACATCACCCTAGTATATCTCCTTTTCAAAGGAAGATGACAATTCATTGAGTCATCTGCATAACCAACCCTTGCACATTGATGTCTTAATCCAAAATCGTCGTGTCAAATGTGTGTTGATAGATGGAGGCGCTGGTCTAAACATCTGTTCCTACAAATTGGTCACACAACTGGGATTATCAGAGGATGCTATTGATCCTAAAAAGAAGATAACCATAAAAGAATTTGATGAACAAGAAAGATCCTCCATGGGAACAATTATACTACCTATCAGAATAGGACCAGTTATTAGAGACATCCCCTGTCAAGTTCTAGATCTTCCATTGGCCTACAACATTCTTCTAGGGAGACCTTGGATACATGAAATTCAAGCTATTACATTGACATGCCATCAATGTATGAAATTTCCTTATGATGGAGTAGAGGTAACAATTCTACCTGACATATCTACATCTTGCAATGCCTTGAAAGAGAGTGCTGACAAACTTGTTCCACATAATAGGGAATCTCCCGCTGAGAAAATTGATATAGCATCAACATCCAAGATGGAAGACATTTCCAAAGAGGTAAAAATCAAGGATAGAGGCATGGGAGAATATACAATGGAACTAGTCCTATCTCTCACATCTCTCCCACTTTCACCAAAGTCTTATGGGAAACCTTATGAGAAAACAAGACTAGCAGCTAGAGAACCTCATATTATCTTTAATGGAAGCTTTATCATAGAAAAAGTATCAAAACTAGAATCTGATGAAGAGGAAGTTGTGCTTGCCTGGTTATACAAGGATGAGTCTGAATCCTAGAAAATTAAAAAATGTGACTCAAACACCTAAAGTTTCTTCAAAGTCGTATGGACCAGGACATGAGCTGATCACTAAAATGGGATATACTGGAAAAGGACCTCTAGGAACATGAGGTAAAGGTCTTATATCACCCATTGCACACTGTGGCCAGAAAAAAAAAGATACTACAGGTCTAGGTTATCAGAAGAAACCTTTCCATCTCAGTGGAAAATATCCTCATGTGATAGAACAGATAGAACCAAAAATGGATAAAACTAAAGAGGAAGAAACACAACAATCAGATAGTGATGATTCAGACACCACTAATCTTATTCCTTATGAACGTTTACCTCAAAACATACTAGATCTTATTAAGGATGAAGATAAACCTAAGGAGAATATCAACATAGTAGATACACAAGAACTTAATATTGAACAAGAAGAAGGTAAACCTCTCACAATAGATAAATATTTGGGATACAATAGTAATTTTGAGACAGACTCCCATGAATATGAATTTCACTTAGAATTTGAAGGTAATCCTGCTTGGGGGATTCGTTATGACTTTACACATGTTCTCAGATTTCCCAAAGGTCTAGATGAAGAATCTGAGGATGAATCAAATGACTATGAATGGGGAGTTATTCCAGAAGAAGATGAGCTTATTGTTGGTAAACAGATTGTCCTTCTTCTTATCCTCTATTTATTTGCCTAATTTTATAATTAAGAACAATGTTACACAACAGTTGGGAAACCATTTCTAAGAATATCTAGTTTCCCTCTGAATTGAGGTACAGCTCCCTATATAAATGATATTCAATGAATTATGTTTTATCTCTAATTCCTACTGCAGATAAGTTCTTAACCAGAGAACAGTAGAGGCAAAACCAAGCTAATCCTATCCAGGACTAACTCAAGCAGATTTATATTCTAATCCTATCCAATTTCAGGGACTCACACATCCTATGACTTCCCAACTTTGGTGATGCAAGAATGCTGTTTGTTATGCAAATGCAATGACATGAAATGAAAAATGAAGATTGAACATTCAATTTTCTGCAATAGGATCAGTTGACAGTACTCTGATCTATCTCCCAATCACCATTTGACCAAGCATACAAGAAAGTGTTCAAAACTGACCATAACAATACTCTGATTGAAAATAATCAGAAAAGTGTTGTTCAAATACTCTGATTCATAACAAAACCTTCCTTTGTTTTAAACACACAGATACAATACTCTGATCATATTTGCTTGCATATTATAGCCAAATCTATTACAAAGACTGAACATTAATCTCAATACATGAATGAAATTACAGAAATAAAACATGCCCTCTCCTCCACTCCAGCTCTCTGACTGTATGTAGAAAAGTAAAGCTCCTAGACAGTAAAGAATTGACACAAGCGTGATTGTCTCTGCAACCTCCCTTCATGCCAACAATTTGCCGACCCTCAATACTGAGTTTCCTATAGTATTTATAGAATTTCTTTACAATCCATAGAGTTCACAGGAACTCATGATCTTCCATCTTCTCTGAATACAAACAATCATGAAATAAAACATAAAAACATAAGGAAAATAAACCAAGTCGACCCTGTCTCTTCAGCTATTTTGATCTCTCTTTTAAGGAGGAATCTGAATAGTCCTTTGTCGATTTGAATGGAAGACTATTCATCACAAATTATAAAAGCTCTCCAAATTACCATGCTTTATTTTATTGTCTAAAACTCTGAATTTGCAGACATAAATGAAAAATCCATTGTTTCTTTAATCTTCAATATATTGTTCTCCATTTACGAACAATAAATTAACTGGATCACTGGTTTTCTTTATTTGATATTTCTCTAAATTATTGCATTTCTGGCTTCAGACATCATCGTTCTTATATAGTCTCCTTAGCATAGAGTTCTTCATAAATTTGCCTTTTTAACCTTCAACAATATAGCCCTTTGCTCTTAGACGACAAGACTTCATTAAAAAGCGGCACTTGTCTTTTAATTAGCAGAGAATCCATCATCTGCGTGGGTTACGAGTCTTTGGCCCGCGATAATTTGATAGTCTGCATATATTTACTTTCTTCAAAGCATAATTAGAAAAGAAATCTCAAACTTTAGCGGCTTCGATTAGAATTCATACTTCAAACTCTGCAAACGGTGCACTGTCTAAGAGCAGTTTTTACTTGAAAAATCTACAAATTCTTTTCATTTTTTTTAGAAAAATACAATGCATTTTCAGGCCTCGATCCTGAAGGTAGAATGTTTTTTAAGCTATTTGGGAACAACCCATGTGATCGAATTGAAGAAAGGCATCAAAATCTTCCAGATATACCTCAGCGGGTATCGGCACTTGCAGGTGCGAAAATACTTCTTTACTGCGGAAAGAGCACTGGTCAACTGCGAAATCCGCTTCGTAGCATGTCCTGGGCATATTTTCGCCCGTCAATTTTGGATGAAAGGGCATTTAGCACATGTTCCTTATAACTTTTAAAATGTCATTATAACATCTCTTTTTAAAGCCATACTTAAGTAATATAACTTAAGTGGCGGAAGTCACAACCACCAAGTGCGATTTCCGTACAATGCAAGCTCGAAGCTTTGCGGAAATAGCACTCCATGAGTGCAATCTCCGCAATGGAGAAGCTCGATTCTGAAAACCCGCCAGGCCCGTATTCGGCCATTCTTTAACCAAATAACCTCCCATTTTTTGCAATGAGGACGTGAAAACATGGAGTTTCGACCTATGCCCCGCATAATAAATATCATCACCCTTCCTTTGACTGTTACAAATGCATGAAAAAGCTAGTTTTCGGCTCCATTATACTGTTACGAAGGGGACCAGAGTTCTTAAAGAACTCGTTTCGTGCAGGCCGCAGTCTATTCAACTCAGATAACCACCCTTGCTTTGCTTTACATGAGCGATATTGCATCTTAAACTTGCTCTACTATACTGGCCTGAGAATCATAACAGTACACCATATGTATTGCACGTTGCATTAATATATGCTGACTGAGCTCCAAGATACAAACAGAGGATAATATTCTCATCTTCACACTGATCACCGTTATGAAAACGTATCCATTATATACCTTGAAAAGCCGTGGCTTTCTTCATCAGAGCCAATTCTTTTAATTTGATAAGACTCAATATAATGTGGCATTGTTATATATGTGATGAAACTTATATAATTACATCTTCTCCTATCTTCAAAGTGGCTAATCATAATTCAATCCAAAGTTATCCCGAATCCTTTTACCTTTATAAGCTTATAGTAATGCCATATTGCCAGCATTAACTTATAACAATAGAAGATCTCTCATAGTAATTTCATTAATCAAAGAGCCTCAGAAAACTGAATCCACAACTTTATAACAATAGGAGATTTCTTACCAAAGCACCATTATTTGAACTTTGACAATCTAAGATGTGTTTCAACCTTTAACTGACCATACTCTGATCTTGAAAACATATGAAGAACTTTCCTTCTGATTTTCTGAATGCCTGGAAACCAAAATCACCAACCATTGCTCTGCTGAAAAGATCATTAATTGAAAGATCATAACCTTTGCCAGATTGGGAGCTAAAACTTACCCAAACAATGAGACCATGAAAACATCCCACTCGGCTTAGAACAAAAAGGAAAATGAAGGGAAATCTGGCAAAGATTACCTACCTATAACGACTTAGACCTAGACTGACTTGATGTGACCAAAATTGCCAAAAAGATGGGTGACTGAAAGTCAGGCAACAGCTGGCTCCGACTGGGGAATATGTACTGCAAAGTGCATAGAGAATCCAACATCTCTAGTTAAGCAAGTGCCTTAAGCATTGGGTTGCGGAGTCTAGACCAAAGTTCAATGAGAAAATGCATATAGGGAGGGTGGAGGGGAGCAGGGCAGACTGAAACAAAGCAAGAGAAAACAACCACAATGGACCAAGCAAGAAGAAGATACACTAGACACACCAAAACCAGAAAGAAAACTTATTTACAAAAGGTGAGGAGACCTCACCAGCAAGACCAACATCAAAGAAAGATTCAAATGTGGCCATTTACAGGAAGAGTGAAATATGAACCTTTCCTTGAAAGAGGAAGATGCTCCATCAATTTGAAACAGCATTGGTAACCTTTAGCCACTCCTTCACTGTTGAACTTAAGCCCCAAAGCTATCTGCAACATGATGACCCACAGGACTTTTCCAAACAGCCATGCCTCATTATAAATCTCTGATTCATTTATGTTTCCATGTACATCCTTTCTTGCATACTCAAACTTCTGTGATGGGAGAGAATATTCAACATATTCTGGATGCATTACTGGAATATAATTTGTTTCATCTTTTTCAGCATTATCATCTCTAATTGCTCCATCATTATCCTTAATAGAGATATTATCTTTTAAATCAGGATTAACAAAATCAGAACATTGCAAATCTTTTAGAAAAGAAATATCATCATATCGTTTACAAACACTGTCCACAATAACTTCTGACTTCGAATCAAAGCTGAAAAGTGCATCTCCATTTTCCACATGTTCTAACTTCTTTCGTGAAGAATAAAGACAATCATCAGATTGTGGATATACTGCTGGAAAACAGTCACATATATTTACTTCATTGCCAACAAAATTATCAAGAACACCGGCATCAAAATAGTTGCAAACATTGTTAAATTCAGATTTCAAGTCTGGGCTAAAACTGAATGATTCTTTATTACCCACAAACTCTATCAGAACTGAAACATCCTCTTCATATCTAGCATTTGTTAAATCTGAAAAATGTTCTTCTGAATTTGAATTGACTATAGAAGATCCATATGTAGCTAACACCATAAATTGATCATTCTTTATTTCAAGATTATGAACAACTTCATCTATTTCTCTATGACGTTTCAACACTTCACCAGACATTAAAATCTTTTCCTCTTCAACATCTACATTCTCAGATTTAATAGGATGACCACTAAACGCAGCCAACACATTAGTTTCAGGAAGACAACAATTGGAAGCATGATCCTCATCTATTTTTCTTTCAATTTTGCTTGTAATCCCCTCAACTATATTTTCAAAATTTTCTTTCTGTTTAATACAAAATTCATCAAGAGGACTATTCACTGCCTTCTCTTCAAGACACATGGATTCTAACATAGGATCAGCATCAATCTTTGCAATTTGAAAATTAGTTTTGCCAAAATCAATGAAGTTCAACTTTTCATGTTCTAGAGATGTAGAAACTTTATGCGATAGTTTATCTTTATCCTCTACAAATCTGAAACTTTTTAAATCAGAAGTAAATGAAGGTATGAAAGAACAATCTTTATCTACTGTCCTTACCAATTCTTTATTACTATAGGGGATGCCTTCGTCTGCTGAAAGTAATACTTCCGGATCCTTCACAACTTGTTTCTCCAAGTTTGATTCATAATTTAAAAATAAATTTCCAAAGTGCGAAGGTTTATCACTACATTCACTAGCTTGCTCTGAAAATCTTCTTTGATATGTATTGTTGGAGCTTGGGAGCTGTCTTTTCAAGGCAAGCAATTCATTAGATAGTTTCTGAATCAACTCTTCCTGTGAAGTAGATTCACTGATGCTAGCTTCGTTATGAATTTCATGATTCCATATACCTGCAACAATCATGTCATCCTCCAATTCCACAGCAATTCTTTGAGCTGCCTCCAAATTTGCAGGTCTGGATCTTCTCAATTCAAAGTCTATGTCAGGAGGCATAGCACTGATAAAGAAAGTTTTCAAATTGTGTGTTGTAGGTCTATTTGCTGCTGGAATTTTATGAATGGTCTTATTGAAGTCAGCAACAAAATCTCTCATACTTGTAGAAGATAACTTCTTTGCTAATGCTAGTTGAGTCATCAAATCATATTCATCTTCAACAATCTTGAAATGATCTTCAAATGCTACTCTCATGGTATCCCAATTTGTGATGGATCCATCGGCCAAATGATTAAACCAGTCTGCAGCCGCCTCAGTAAGAGTCTCAACAAATAACCAGACTGCGACATCTTCATGATTAATTCCCAAGATGTTCATAGCTACAAAGAATTTTCTTATGTGTTCATCGGTAGTAACCCTTCCATCTCCTGAGAACTTGGGTATATGCTTTCTAGAACTGGAAGGAAGGGGATGATAGGCTACAAAATTAAGTGGACCAGTAGCAACCGCCCAAGGTGCAGTCATGTCTGATTGCAATAAAGTGACAGAAATCTAAATCAAATTTATGGAAAGATAATGATGTTACCTTGATCATGAGCAACCAACTTTCCAGCTAATTCTCCAAAAATCTGATTTAATAGGCATGATCTTTTTTACAACGGAGTCGCCAATCTTTGAATAGCAGAGAAAATTAATAATGTAGCTTGAAAAACCAAAGTATTCTTCCTCTTAGTTGCCAAAACTACAAGCTGGGAACCTGAATGATAAGAACCTTCAAATCCTTCAAACTCTGATATGAAAATAGAATTCTTTAAAAACACAGAGTCGCCAATCTCAAGCAGAGATAACAATAATAAAACTGAGAAAACGCTCTCTAGCACTGATATTCTTTTCCAAATCCCCAGCAGAGTCGCCAAAAATCTGTTGGTAAACAGATTGTCCTTCTTCTTATCCTCTATTTATTTGCCCAATTTTATAATTAAGAACAACGTTACACAATAGTTGGGAAACCATTTCTAAGAATATCTAGTTTCCCTCTGAATTGAGGTATAGCTCCCTATATAAATGATATTCAATGAATTATGTTTTATCTCTAATTCCTACTGCAGATAAGTTCTTAACCAGAGAACAGTAGAGGCAAAACCAAGCTAATCCTATCCAGGACTAACTCAGGCAGATTTATATTCTAATCCTATCCAATTTCAGGGACTCACACATCCTATGACTTCCCAACATTGGTGATGCAAGAATGCTGTTTGTTATGCAAATGCAATGACATGAAATGAAAAATGAAGATTGAACATTCAATTTTCTGCAATAGGATCAGTTGATAGTACTCTGATCTATCTCCCAATCACCATTTGACCAAGCATACAAGAAAGTGTTCAAAACTAACCATAACAATACTCCGATTGAAAATAATCAGAAAAGTGTTGTTCAAATACTCTGATTCATAACAAAACCTTCCTTTGTTTTAAACACACAGATACAATACTCTGATCATATTTGCTTGCATATTATAGCCAAATCTATTACAAAAATTGAACATTAATCTCAATACATGAATCAAATTACAAAAATAAAACATGCCCTCTCCTCCACTCCAGCTCTCCGACTGTATGTAGAAAAGTAAAGCTCCTGGACAGTAAAGAATTGACACAAGCGTGATTGTCTCTGCAACCTCCCTTCATGCCAACAATTTGCCGACCCTCAATATTGAGTTTCCTACAGTATTTATAGAATTTCTTTACAATCCATAGAGTTCACAGGAACTCATGATCTTCCATCTTCTCTGAATACAAACAATCATGAAATAAAACATAAAAACATAAGGAAAATAAACCAAGTCGACCCTGTCTCTTCAGCTATTTTGATCTCTCTTTTAAGGAGGAATCTGAATAGTCCTTTGTCGATTTGAATGGAAGACTATTCATCACAAATTATAAAAGCTCTCCAAATTACCATGCTTTATTTTATTGTCTAAAACTCTGAATTTGCAGACATAAATGAAAAATCCATTGTTTCTTTAATCTTCAATATATTGTTCTCCATTTACGAACAATAAATTAACTGGATCACTGGTTTTCTTTATTTGATATTTCTCTAAATTATTGCATTTCTGGCTTTAGACATCATCATTCTTATATAGTCTCCTTAGCATAGAGTTCTTCACAAATTCGCCTTTTTAACCTTCAACAATATAGCCCTTTGCTCTTAGACGACAAGACTTCATTAAAAAGCGGCACTTGTCTTTTAATTAGCAGAGAATCCATCATCTGCGTGGGTTACGAGTCTTTGGCCCACAATAATTTGATAGTCTACATATATTTACTTTCTTCAAAGCATAATTAGAAAAGAAATCTCAAACTTTAGCGGCTTCGATTAGAATTCATACTTCAAACTCTGCAAACGGTGCACTGTCTAAGAGCAGTTTTTACTTGAAAAATATACAAATTCTTTTCATTTTTTTTAAAAAAATACAATGCATATTCGGGCCTCGATCCTGAAGGTAGAATGTTTTTTAAGCTATTTGGGAACAACCCATGTGATCGAATTGAAGAAAGGCATCAAAATCTTCCAGATATACCTCAGCGGGTATCGGCACTTGCAGGTGTGAAAATACTTCTTTACTGCGGAAAGAGCACTGGTCAACTATGAAATCCGCTTCGTAGCATGTCCTGGGCGTATTTTCGCTCGTCAATTTTGGATGAAAGGGCATTTAGCACATGTTCCTTATAACTTTTAAAATGTCATTATGACATCACTTTTTAAAGCCATACTTAAGTAATATAACTTAAGTGGCGGAAGTCGCACCCACCAAGTGCGATTTTTGCACAATGCAAGCTCGAAGCTTCGCGGAAATCGCACTCGATGAGTGCGATCTCCGCAATGGAGAAGCTCGATTCTGAAAACCCGCCAGGCCCGTATTCGGCCATTCTTTAACCAAATAACCTCCCATTTTTTGCAATGAGGACATGAAGACATGGAGTTTCGACCTATGCCCCACATAATAAATATCATCACGCTTCCTTTGACTATTACAAATGCATGAAAAAGCCAGTTTTCAGCTCCATTATACTGTTACGAAGGGGACCAGAGTTCTTAAAGAACTCATTTCGTACAGGCCATAGTCTATTCAACTCAGATAACCACCCTTGCTTTGCTTTACATGAGCGATATTGCATCTTAAACTTGCTCTGCTGTACTGGCCCGAGAATCATAACAGTACACCATATGTATTGCACGTTGCATTAATATATGCTGACTGAGCTCCAAGATACAAACAGAGGATAATATTCTCATCTTCACACTGATCACCGTTATGAAAACGTATCCATTATATACCTTGAAAAGCCGTGGCTTTCTTCATCAGAGCCAATTCTTTTAATTTGATAAGACTCAATATAATGTGGCATTGTTATATATGTGATGAAACTTATATAATTACATCTTCTCCTATCTTCAAAGTGGCTAATCATAATTCAATCCAAAGTTATCCCGAATCCTTTTACCTTTATAAGCTTATAGTAATGCCATATTGCCAGCATTAACTTATAACAATAGAAGATCTCTCATAGTAATTTCATTAATCAAAGAGCCTCAGAAAACTGAATCCACAACTTTATAACAATAGGAGATTTCTTACCAAAGCACCATTATTTGAACTTTGACAATCTGAGATGTGTTTCAACCTTTAACTGACCATACTCTGATCTTGAAAACATATGAAGAACTTTCCTTCTGATTTTCTGAATGCCTGGAAACCAAAATCACCAACCATTCCTCTGCTGAAAAGATCATTAATTGAAAGATCATAACCTTTACCAGATTGGGAGCTAAAACTTACCCAAACAATGAGACCATGAAAACATCCCACCCGGCTTAGAACAAAAAGGAAAATGAAGGGAAATCTGGCAAAGATTACCTACCTATAACGACTTAGACCTAGACTGACTTGATGTGACCAAAATTGCCAAAAAGATGGGTGACTGAAAGTCAGGCAACACTTATCACTGAAAAACACATTGATGTCATTCACCAATATTCACCTAAATCCAACGTGAGTCTAGAGTGAAATGACAAAGTTCACGAGTCTGGTCCACCTACTGCTGAAGTGGAATCCAATAATGACATTGAAACAATTCACGAACTGAACATTCTGAGTAGTAATATCACCTTTGAATTTGAGAGTCAGGTTAGGACCAATGATGACAAAACTATATGTGTGAACACCATTTTACAATCCTCCCCTACATTGACTATTCAACATCTAGAGCTTATTGACCAAACATCTACCAATCCAAACCAAGATATCCATACCTTTCAAACTGACTACGCTCTTGCCTTCTACCTCAATGCAGTGGATCCTATGACAACTTCCATTGGTGAACCTAGCATTAGCATGACAGAGTCGGATATCAAATATCTCAGTCAGAAAAACAAAAGCAAAAAGAAAAAGAGTTCTGAGGGTGAAAACCACTTTGTGGTAGTCTCAAAACAAAAAATAGTAAAAATAAATGATGTATCCGAAGGTGAAAACCTCCCAGAGGCACCTAAAGATGAGGCATTTGATGTCCTTTTGAGTCATTTACATGATAGATCTCCAATATTGATAGAACCAACTCAATCTATCAACTTGGGTACCATAGAGGAACCACAACTGATTCATGTAGCTCAATGTATGCCAAGGTAAGAAAAACAAGAATTTACCAAATTCTTAATAGAGAAGAAAATCAACTTTGCATGGAAATATTTAGATATACTAGGGTTAGATCCTAATCTCATCATGCATAATCTCTCTATAGCTCCAGGAGTCAAACCTATTAAACAAAAGCTGCGAAAGATGCATCCACATGTTGCACTCCTAGTCAAAGATGAGCTAGAAAAGTTACTAAAAGATGGATTTATCTGAGTCATAGATTATGCAGAGTGGATTTGAAACATAGTTCCAGTTTGAAAACTAGATAAATCTATCAGAGTATGCATAGAATTCAGAGATGTAAAAAAATCATGTCCTAAGGATGACTTTCCACTACCAAACATCGATATGATAATGGATATGAGTGCGGGCATTGAAATGTACTCTTTAATGGACGGTTTCTTTGGATACAACCAAATCAAGATTGCTCCAGAAGATCAAGAGAAAACAACTTTTACATGTGCATGGGGTACCTTCTGTAGGAATGTCATGCCATTTGGTCTTAAGAACTCTGGTGCTACTTATCAACGAGCTATGACATCTATGTTTCTTGATATGATGCATCGAACCATGGAAGACTATGTTTATGACACCTTAGCCAAGTCTATGATAAGATCATAACATCTGAATGACTTGAGAAAAATACTGGATAGAATGGAGAAGTTTAGTCTCAACCCTAAAAAGTGTGCTTTTGGTGTCACTTCTGGAAAGCTCTTGGGCCATATTGTTTCAAAGAAAGGCATTGAAGTAGATCCTGCTAAAGTCAAGGATATCATGGAGATGAAAACCCCCTAAAAATATCAGTCAAATGAGAACCTTACAAGGAAGGGTGCAATCAATCAGATGTTTCATATCTTAGTTAGCAGATATATCACAACCTTTCACAAAAACATTACATAAAAGTGTGACCTTCTCATGGAACGAAGAGTGTGAAAAGAACTTCAATCACATCAAGCAATATTTGGAAAATCCTCCTATTTTGATGCCTCCTATTCAAGGGAATCTGTTGATATTATATGTCTCCACCATAGATACATCATTGGGGGCATTACTAGCACAACATGATGAAAACAAGAAAGAGAGAGCTATCTACTACATTAGCAAAACACTGGTAGCTTATGAGAAGAACTATTCAATGATTGAGAAAGCTTGTTTAGCTATGATCTTTGCATCATAGAAACTGAGACATTATATGTTGGCTCATACAACACAATTGATAGCTAAGATAGATCCATTGAAATACTTATTGAGCAAAGCTGCCCTCACAGGTAGACTAGCTAAATGGGTGATGCTATTGAGCGAATTTGGCATAGAATATGTTGAAAGGAAAGCTATCAAGGGCCAAGTCATTGCAGATTAGTTGGCTGAAGAACCAATGTTTGATAATACCCCATTAGAGATGGAATTTCTTGATTCATCCATCATGCACATATCTTCTAGGACTTGGCATCTTTTCTTTGATGGATCTTACACACAGAATAGATCTAGAGTAGGCATATTCTTCATAACACCACAAGGTTACTCAATACCTAAAGCATTCATAATTAAATTTCCTTACACAAACAATATTGTTGAATATGAAGCCCTACTTAATGGCATGAAGATAACAATTGAATGGTGAGTGACAAAGTTTCACATTCATGGAGACTCACAGCTAGTCATACACCAAGTCAACAATGTGTACCAAATAAAAGATGGGAAACTAGTTCTATACAAACACATGGTTGATGACCTTAAGAAGTATTTCATCTCAGTCACTTTTGAGTAGATTCCTAGAATAGAGAACATGGTTGCTGATGCTATGGCAACACTATTATCTCTACTACAACAGCCCGAACATGAGCTATGTTACGAGTTCTTGGTGGAAGCACTGTCGTTTCCTACATATGATTCCCCCAAAACCCACATGTTCTACACTATTGTTGGTCATGATTCTTCTAGATACAAACACCTTTTCTCCTACCTTCAAGACCAAATCATCCCTGATACCTTCAACCGCCATGAGAAATGATACCTTATCCAAAATGCATCATGATATGTCATCATAGGTAATGACCTGTACAAACAGAGTCTATGTGGTACACTTCTTAGGTGTCTAGAATGTGAAGAGTCTTAACATGCATTAGAGGAAGTCCACAAAGATATATGTGGATCACATTCCAACAGTTTAACACTAGCTTGAAAACTTATTAGGGTTGGGTACTATTGGCCCGAAATGGAAAAAGAGGCTATTAAATATGCTAAGAACTATCAAAAGTGCCAAGTACATGGTAACTTAATTCATGCACCAGGGAGAGATCTTATTCCCTTTACTACACAATGGCCTTTCCAACAATGGGCATTTGATCTTATAGGGGCTATACATACACATTCTTCCAATGGACATACTCATATTATTACAGCTATAGACTATTTTACAAAATGGGTAGAAGCAGTTCCTCTGACTCAAGCAATTGGCAAACAAATTTTAATGTTCATTCTGAACTATATCATTTGCGGTATGGAATTCCTCATTTAATAGTCATAGATAATGGTGGCCAATTCAAGAATAAGGATTTAGATTCCTTATGCTCTAAATTTAAGATTACACAATATTGGTCATCCATAGAATATCCTCAAGGGAATGGACAAGCAGAAGCATCAAACAAAAATTTGTTGAAGAGCCTACATCGTACAGTCAACAAGATAGGAAGATACTAGCATCTCATGATTAATCCAACTCTTTGGGCCTACAGAACAAGTATCAGAACACCCACAGGGGCTACACCTTTCACTTTAGTTTATGGGTCTGAAGCAGTACTACCTATTGAGGTTGAAATCCCATCACTAAGAATCCGAATGCATGGTCTAGTAACCGATGATGATTACAGAGTGTCTAGGTTGCAAGAACTTGAACTACTAGATGAGCACAGACAAGTTGCATATGATCATCTCATATTATATCATAAGAGAATATCTAGAGGCTACAACAACAAAGTCAGACACAAAGAATTTAAGGTTGGCGAGCTAGTCTAGAGAGAAAATCCTAAAAATCAATCACATCAAGAACACAAGGGGAATTTTGAACCCAACTGGATGGGTCCCTTTTTTATCACTACTACTTTTGGCTATGGAGGCTATCAACTCTCAATGAATGAAGGAGAACAACTCTGAAAACCAATAATTGTTCTCCATCTGAGAAAATTCTATGCCTAAGACATTCAGTCTGTGGTAAAATATCCTGAAAAAATTATAAAAATCGGAAAAAGTCCTGAAAAAATGATCATCCTGGTGAAAACCTAGCAATAGGTGCCTTGATGTATCACAAATTTTTTTTGAAACAAATAAAAAAATACAAAAAAAGAAGAAAAAGAAAAAGTGCATTGGTGAAAACCTGGAAATAGGCGCCTTGATAGCAAAAATAGAATCTCTGCCAAGATGGTGAGAACTCGGCAAATAGGTGCCACTTGTATCAAAATGATCCATCTATCAGGGCAATCTTGGTCTTTCCTAGCTTTTAGTTTGCTTTTGTTTTTATATATCTCCCAGTTTTCTTTCGCATCCTATTTTCAATAAAGTCGGTCTGAGCATCATCCAACAAAAGTGTCAGTATCCTATCAAAGTTTCAACTTGGGGGCAATCAATGTCATATCCTAAAGCCCTTAGTATCTTCAAATGAGTCATTTCTAGTCAAGGTCCTTCCAAAGCTATGTCTGAGTCTTTCAACCTGTCTACTCACCAGGAAAGGATTTTGCACCTTACAACAACACAAACAACAACAACAAATTGAAAATAATCTATGCAACATGCTTAAATCTTTTTGTATGCTAACTGATTCACATTGATATTTTTGCATATTCTGTCTCCTTGAGCTCCTTGATGATGTCCTTCATAGGATTTAGAGAGTGATGACTGGGGGCATAATCTTTTATTTATTTTGTGCTTTGAGTGAAAATCTATTAACTTTGGAAATTTTGGATTGAATTGGTGTCCACTATAAGCACCTCCATCATGTATTGGATGGCCATGTGTACATTGACCATTGATACCTAGAAAACTGAAGGAATTTTGATCTAACTTTGTCTTTTGAGTGATTTCTACTTCTTTATTGTGAAACACAAAATTATTCAAGGATGTGAACGATAAAGGGTCACTACGAGTAAATTCACATGAGAATCAGAATGATCCCTCCTTTGTTTGGTGTGTTTTTCCACAAGGTGTATTTAGGCCATCACAACATTTATGTTTTGATGCTTATACAAATTGCTATATCAAAATGGACATGATATTCAAGTCATCCTAGCTTTTGTGCCTCGATGCTTATATCTAAATCCGACATAACAAAATAAAAATCCATATTGATATGTTCATGGTTTCCTAACTAGTGAACATTGTATCAATTTATTCGGTGTTACCTAAATAAAATATTCAGTGATGAATATGACCAACACATGATCAATGACTAAGTCCTAGGTCCTAGGTCTATATTTCATTTTGTACTTTTCATGGTTGCATTTATCTCATGATTTCAAATTCAGCTTGATGCTTAATGATTCCCCAAAACTATGCTAAACATGACACAAGGAATGAGTATCGCACAAAGGTCTCTTTAACAAATCAGCAAGTAGTCACCATCCTGGGTTAAACATCCATTTTTGACAATGACTAAGCACTCATCTTATTCATGTACCTACAAAACATATCATGTGTATCACTGCATTTACATTACATATCATAAGCATTCCATAAATCCATTTTCATACATACATGTGCATCCACGAAGCATAAGCATAACATCTACATTTTCTATCTATCATTGCATTACATTGTCCATACATTTGAAAGTAGACATTGCATTTCATAATCCATACATTCTACACTAATTAAATCATTTCATACATTTTCATCACATGATATGATAATCATAAAATAAAATGACAAGTGCATATGAAGTCACAAGCAAAATCGATCTCATATATATATATATATATATATATATATATATATATATATATATATATATATATATATATATATATATATATATATATATATATATATAAGAATATCAGAGTACAATGAGGTGCAATGAGCTACAATCACTAATAAATTTGGGGCCATTTTGCGACGGCTATGAGTCGCTATACGGACAGTGATAGACATCGCTATTTTTTAGTCGCAAATCATGACGTCTATGGGTTTCCATCGCAATTGCAATGCCCTGCCATCACAATGTCATTGCTTCACCCATTCAACGCCTCTGTCACATTGCAACGGCAGGGCGTCACAATTGCGACGGTCCTCCGAAGCAATTGCGACGGGCCTGGGCGTCACCAATACGGCACCGTCATCGCATGTCTTGGGAGGACCGTTGCAATAGCGACGGTCCTCTGAAGCAACTGCGACGGGCCTGGGCATCGCCAATACGGCACCACCGTCGCATCTCTTGGGAGGGCCATTGCAATTGCGACGGTCCTGGGTAGAATTTTTAAAAAAAAATTATTTAATACATTGCTAATGAACCACATTAATGCTTTTTTCCTTCAACAAATGAGGACAGTCACTCTAAAGACAACATGATAATGTACATTCACTGTAAGTGTACATTATCATGTTGTGTTTACAGTGACTGTCCTTATTCAAGTGGCAATTACACAAGGGACAATCACTGTGAGATGTCCTCATTTGTGACAAGGACAGTCACACATGAGGACATCTCACAGTCACTGTCCCTTGTGTAATTGCCACTTGAATGTATTGCTATTCAACCACATTAATGCTTTTCTTCTTCAACAAATGAGGATAGTCACTCTAAAGACAACATGATGATGTACACTCACTACAACTGTACATTATCATGTTGTCTTTACAGTGACTGTCCTCATTCAAGTGGCAATTACACAAGTGATGCAGAGTGGTCTGCAGAAGTGGTTAGCAGAGTGCATAGGGTTTCACCAAACACCTATCTCCACTAACCTTGGAGACCAAATAATTGTTCACACACCTTCTCTTTGATGCCCTAGGACATCTCAACTCATAATACAACCCCCTTATTCAGCCCAATATGCTGCTATTACACCATTCCCATCATTTCATCAAGGAACACTTCACTGTTTCCTGCAAATCATCAGCCTTCTCGCACTAGTGCTGCATAGAATAAGTTAGATTTCTATTTTACATGTCAATAACAAGCCTCCCATGAAGTCTGGGCCCTTGGGATTCATGGGAGGTTCATTTATTTAAAGAAAACCTTTGACTGTTACAGAAAATTAGTAGAAACTGCCAGTTTATATGTTAGCAGGCGTAAGTACTTCTTCAAAACAGAATTAAAATTGATGCAACACTGAGTAGAATGCAGTAAATAACCTTTCTAGTTCATAAACATATCATTCAACAATGAAGAATTCAATAACACATTGAAACAACATTAAAATGAAAGCTAGGACTTACTAGGACTTTTATGACTCTTGACTAGCAAAGTACATTGTTCATTACAATATGCCATTATTGGCCTTAAAATATCCCAGTTGACATGTAGGGTTGCCTTTGATCTTCTAGTTCCATCTTGTTCCAAGGTGTTCCTAGTTAACTTGATAGGTGCCCCTGCACCAACAAGGGATAGTCACTGTGAGATGTCCTCATTTGTGACAAGGACAGTCACACATGAGGACATCTCACAGTCACTGCCCCTTTTGTAATTGCCACTTGAATGTATTGTTATTCAACCACATTAATGCTTTTCTTCTTCAACAAATGAGGACAGTCACTCTAAAGACAACATGATAATGTACACTCATTGCAACTGTACATTATCATGTTGTCTTTACAGTGACTGTCCTCATTCAAGTAGTAATTACACAAGGGACAATCACTGTGAGATGTCCTCATTTGTGACAAGGATAGTCACACATGAGGACATCTCACAGTGACTGCCCCTTGTGTAATTGCCACTTGAATGTATTGCTATTCAACCACATTAATGCTTTTCTTCTTCAACAAATGAGGACAGTCACTCTAAAGACAACATGATAATGCACACTCACTGTAAGGACAGTCACAAATGAGGACATCTCACAGTGACTGTCCCTTGTGTAATTTCCACTTCAATGTATTGGTATTCAACCACATTAATGCTTTTCTTCTTCAACAAATGAGGACAGTCACTCTAAAGACAACATGATAATGTACACTCACTACAACTGTACATTATCATGTTGTGTTTACAGTGACTGTCCTCATTCAAGTGGAAATTACACAAGGGACAGTCACTGTGAGATGTCCTCATTTGTGACAAGGACAGTCACACATGAGGACATCTCACAGTCACTGTCCCTTGTGTAATTGCCACTTGAATGTATTGCTATTCAACCAGATTAATGCTTTTCTTCTTCAACAAATGAGGACAGTCACTCTAAAGACAACATGATAATGTACACTCACTGTAAGGATAGTCACAAATGAATCTCACAGTGACTGTCTGATGTAGAGGGAAGGGTGGTGGTATCAAATGCACAAGTAGGTTTAGAAATTTCAGAGGTTAGACACTTGGGCTTATTCAACAATCTTAAATACTTCAAGAAATTGACTATCAAGGCTATCCTAAAGGATGGATTTGAGTTTTAAGGCTTCACTTTACTTGGTTTCAAGATTCTGAGACTCTCACTCAATTCCCATATCCCATTTCACCAATGTTCTCACAAACTGGTCACAAAAAGCTTAACAGGCTGTCTAAACCCTGCAGCAGACTTAAAAAGGGAATAATTCTAACTTTTCTCAAAACATTTGATGAGGTAACAACATTTATGGATACCCTCTTTGGAGTTCAACAACATATCAAAAGTTTTTATACTGTTGCTTTGGACAAACACCCTTGTTCGGCACTGCTACCCTGTTTCAATGCACTAAAATCTACTAAATTTTCAAAGGAAGTATGGGTTAAAGATCTCCTAGCTCCCAACTCCTGGACAGTGTCTAGTTATGTCTCCAATTGCTCAATTCCAAAAGGAATTAGACACAAATGCTCTGCAACTACAAAACCCCAATTTGTTGTCTTCGAACCCTGTCAACTAGGGCTTCCTCAATCTACTGTCTCCACACGACCCTGCAATGAATTGGTGGTAGATTCACCATCAAATGAACATTGTATACTATTCCCAAGCATTAAACATATGCCTTATGTGGATAGATCGCCCACTGCTACACCTTAGCACACTTCCAATGCCGTTTTCCACTGTTCTTGTTTGTGATCACACTGTTCTCCCACGTGGTTCTGCATATATTTAGATTAGAATCATATAATACAGGTTAGCAAATGTCATTCCATGAATTAGGCCTATCAATTCATGGAATGACCTCAATCGCCCCTAAACTTCTACTGTAACAGAAAACTAAGATATAGAACATTGTTTCAAGACAACTTGTGCGACAACAAACTTAATAGATTGTAACACTCATCAATCTGAAATTCGAAGGATAACAAATCTCCCTCAGAGCATATGGAATTCGATCAATTCAAAATGAGATTCAAAATGAATTAGTTTACATAAACTAGATGCTTTATTGCTCACTGTTTCCCCAAAATGGTACACACAGGTTCACTGCAATGTTTGGAAACATAACAAAAGCAAATGAAATGATTAAAGAACCTTGTCAAAGCATTTCAATTTCAAACCAAGCCAATAAAGTTTCAAAATAGAAATCGAATTGCAAGAAATAGCAGTCTTGTATTGCTTGTCGAGCACAAATTAATACACCAATCTCCTCTCTGTTTAGTAACAGAGCCTTTATCTAAATATAAAGGATTCTAATATAACTTCTTCTAATAGATTCAACTATCGACCAAGTGTTACAACTTGAAACACAGCTAACTAAGAACTAATCTTCAACCAACTTTCATTGAGTTGAATGTTTAAACTTAACACATACCAAACTAAAACTAGCCGTTGGATTTTGAAAGTTCAAAATTCCAACTTACAATTTATTAAATTCTTTAAAACAAAAGACCACTAACTTACTAATTTGGATCTTTTATGATCATTAAACTCTTCTAGACTCCAATTGTAGTGCTTGGACAATCTTAGTCCATTATAATTTGTCTTTTAGTCCTATTAAGGACATTACAATTTAATTGAAGAATTGCGATATTTTACTAACATTATAGGTGCTAAGATCCACCAAGTGATCTGTTGTCCTTGATTAAGCATTCCATCCTCCTGTTTAGCCTTGATGTTCTTTGAAGTCTCCTTTATCTTCGACCATGGATTAAATGTTGGAGGTGCTCCTGCACCACTGTCCCTTGTGTAATTGCCACTTGAATGTATTGCTATTCAACCACATTAATGCTTTTCTTCTTCAACAAATGAGGACAGTCACTCTAAAGACAACATGATAATGTACACTCACTGTAAGGATAGTCACAAATGAGGACATCTCACAGTGACTGTCCCTT
Source organism: Chamaecyparis obtusa (assembly GCA_027943335.1). NCBI lineage: Eukaryota > Viridiplantae > Streptophyta > Pinopsida > Cupressales > Cupressaceae > Chamaecyparis > Chamaecyparis obtusa. The sequence goes on along the minus strand of BSBK01005367.1, from coordinate 507,416 downwards.
GTGTAATTGCCACTTGAATGTATTTCTATTCAACCACATTAATGCTTTTCTTCTTCAACAAATGAGGACAGTCACTCTAAAGACAACATGATAATGTACACTCACTGCAACTGTACATTATCATGTTGTCTTTACAGTGACTGTCCTCATTCAAGTGGCAATTACACAAGGGACAGTCACTGTGAGAACTTCTCATTTTGTGAAATTACACAAGGTACTTTCTTGTCAACATATGTTGTATACTGAACTTGCAACTCTATTCTCTGATTATGCATTATAGTTGGGTGTTTTCTTATGTTGTTTCGTGATTGTTTTGTTGGTATTTTTAGGTAATTCAATGGATCTCATTAATGATATTGATGATGATGATGATGATATCAAAATTGAAGGAGAGATTATGAGGAGGAGAAGACTCCTGCCTGTTATTGTAGTTGTTCTTGCCACCCTTGTCACGGCCATAGGGGAGTGTATAAAAGAAGGTAGTCAAAAAATGCGTAAGCGCACAAGAGATGCAATTCCTTTTTATAAGCGTGTTATCAACTCCAATGAGACGGATTGCCATGACCAAATACGCATGACTAGATGATCTTTCTTTAAACTAGCCAATATTCTAAGGCAAAAAGGAAGCATCAAAGATACAGAATTCCTCACGTTAGAAGAACAATTAGTCATGTTCCTCCATACTCTTGGCCACAATCTGAGGAATCGTAAGATTGCCCATAACTTTGGGCACTCTGGAGAGACAGTAAGCTGATACTTCCACAAGGTCTTGAGGGCTATCTTGGCGTTCCATTCGGATTATTTTATACCCCCTAGTCCAAACACTCCTCGGGAAATTACTGGGAAGGCCCGTTTTGATCCATACTTCAAGGTATATCTCTCAGTGGTTTAAGTTTGTTTAGAGTTTTAATCCTATTATTGTTTGATTAGACCTATGATTTATTTGAGTACAGGATTGTGTGGGAGAAATGGATGGATCCCATATACCAGTCACTGTGGATATCAACTTGCAAGCTAAATATCGCGATAGAAAAGGCAACTTGTCGCAAAATGTTATGGGAGTGTGTTCATTTGATTATAAGTTTCAATACATCCTTGCTGGTTGGGAAGGGTCTGCTGCAGATAGTCGTGTTCTAGCTTCAGCTCTATCTAGAGCTGATCCATTGGTAGTTCCCCCAGGTTTGTAAAATATGATTATATTATTGAAGCATACGAAAAATAAGACAACGTTATGACAATGACATTTTGTTTTGTTTAGGTAAATATTATTTGGTCGATGCTGGATATCCTAACGTACTAGGATTTCTCGCGCCTTATCGGTGCACATGCTACCACCTAAAGGAGTTTTCAAGAGCAAACCCAATAAACACCTCACACGAGTTGTTTAATCATTGACACTCCTTGCTTAGGAATGTAATAGAGCGTACATTTGGGATATTGAAGCAGCGTTTTCCTATATTGAAGCATGCGACATCTTATCAAATCAAGACACAAACACATATTGTTTTGGCATGTTGCATACTTCACAACTTCATTACGATAGAGGACGGCCTTCCATCTGAGGTAGAATTTGAAGAGGAAGATGGTCGTGATGGGATAGATGTACCAGTGCTTGACATCCACGATCCAGACATCCGCCCATCTCCACTCATCCACAATCCAGGATTTGAGTGCAATAGTTGTCAAGCTAGGACAAACGAAATTAAATTTTCACACATCTACTTATATTGCTATAAAATAATGTGCTATAACCCTACAACAACTCAAGAAACTAAAAATAGGTCCAAAATCCAAGGTAATATAATTTGGTTGTGAGACACCTGCCTATAAATTTTAGACCTTATAAACTTTACAAAATATCCTTAAAGAGTGAAAATCTTAGTAGAAAATATTGCAAGGTTACATATAGAAATGTTCATAACACACTTACCTTTTACGAATCTAATATTGTGTCACTAAATAGGACTGTATACATAAGAGGCATTCAAGTTTTTATGAAATGAGATTTTCTTAGCCAACACAAACTTAGCTTAAGACAGATTCCTTCTATTACAAAGCATCTCTCTACTTCATACCTCCATATTCCTGCTAGCAATTTCGTCCATTTGTTGAAGATGTTGCTGCCTCCCGTGCTCATCTTCCTTGAATCAAAGATGAAGCTTGACCACTGAGAAAATACACCAATTCTGCAAATGCCTCAATTGTTTTTGAAATTCTAAAGCTTCAGCCCTATATGTTGTTGTTGCTTCCCTGCCATGCAAGAAAAACAAGACAAAATAATTAATATGCATTAAGCTGGTGACACAGCTAAGTATGAAAAATGATCCAAGTTATGATAAAATTGTGAAAATAATTTAAACTTCAAAATTCTACGTCTCTAACAAAGAGACACAATGCAATGATGGTTGTATATAAATTTTCATGCAAACTAGTTCATTCAGAGTGGTAAAATATGATTGCATCCACATTAGTTAAACTACCTACAGTTTTTGAAATCTATGCTAGATCGATCATCTTGACTTTTTTGGAGAAATTTTTGCTTCAGTTCTGAAAATAAGACTCAAATAACAAGTTCTGTACAAAATTTAAGACATTACTAATTGAGGACAATGTGTATTTTTATGGCACTGAAAGTTTGTGTCTTACAGGCAATGTGCAAGACTATTTATCAAAATGGTTTTATGAAAGCTCCAGGCTATATATGTTATAGTGGAGACAACACGATAATGTACACTCACTGTAAGGACAGTCACAAATGAGGACATCTCACAGTGACTGTCCCTTGTGTGATTGCCACTTGAATGTATTGCTATTCAGCCACATTAATGCTTTTTTCCTTCAGCAAATGAGGACAGTCACTCTAAAGACAACATGATAATGTACACTCACTGTAAGGACAGTCACAAATGAGGACATCTCATAGTGACTGTCCCTTATGTGATTGCCACTTGAATGTATTGCTATTCAGCCATATTAATGCTTTTTTCCTTCAACAAATGAGGACAGTCACTCTAAAGACAACATGATAATGTACACTCACTGTAAGGACAGTCACAAATGAGGACATCTCATAGTGACTATCCCTTGTGTGATTGCCACTTGAATGTATTGCTATTCAGCCACATTAATGCTTTTCTTCTTCAACAAATGAGGATAGTCACTCTAAAGACAACATGATAATGTACACTCATAGTGAGTGTACATTATCATGTTGTCTTCAGAGTGACTATCCTCATTTGTTGAAGAAGAAAAGCATTAATGTGGCTGAATAGCAATACATTCAAGTGGCAATCACACAAGGGATAGTCATTGTGAGATGTCCTCATTTGTGACTGTCCTTACAGTGAGTGTACATTATCATGTTGTCTTTAGAGTGACTGTCCTCATTCTGTAAGTGTACATTATCATGTTGTCTTTATAGTGACTGTCCTCCTTCAAGTGGCAATTACACAAGGGACAGTCACTGTAAAGACAACATGATAATGTAGAGAAATGTTGTCATTTGTATTTTCAACAGCGCTGAGAGAGGTTCCCTCCACAAAATCACAGCTATAATTTATGAGTACGTTGGGTTTATTTTTCTTTTGTCATTATTATGTAATCTGGTATTCAGCTGTTAGAGAGCTAAAATACCCAAAAATGAGGACATATCTGTGTTGAATTTATTGTTAGCGGCTTTGGTTATTTAGAATGCTTCCCCACAATACTTAATAGGATGCATTTGGTTTTCAAAGCTTTCACTGACTTGGATTCAAGATTTTGAGACTTTCACGTGCCTTGCTTCAGTTGTTTCCGCAAACAAATCGCGTGCCTTTTGTATGCTTCCACATTTTATATACATGTCCATCAGGGTAGTCACCACCACTATATTTGACAAAAACCCATCTTCAATTACTTTTTGGTGAATTTCCCTACCCTGTTCTATGACTGTACCTCTAGTTTTAATGTATAAAAATGACCCAAATTTCAAAGGAAGTATATGATAAATTCCACCTAACACTTCCTAATCCCTGGATTGTGTCTTCTTACACTTTGAAACAAACAATTCCAAAGGGAATTAGCCTCTAGGGCTTTGCAACACCCAAACCCACAATTCTTGGCTCTAAACCCTTCTTAACTAGGGCATTCTCAATCACCCAATTCTACACCCTTCAAATCCAAATTAGTGGATGATTCACCATCTCACAAACATTATACAATGTTCCACATTATAACAATCCACCCTTGCTTGGATAGATCACTCACTGCTATACATTAGCATTCAACTCAAGGTAATTTCCCACAGTTTATCCTATGATCACACTGTTTTCCACAAAACTTTGCCTATGCAATGTCAGCACTTCATAATACAAGTTAGTTATTGTCATCCCATGAATATTAGGCCTTCTATGTTAGGGCAAAATCAAAGTAAACTCATTCAAAACGGTTTAGAATGGATGAAAGAAATCCTTCTAACTCATGTATGTGTTAGTTCAAAAAAATGAGGATAGTCACTCTAAAGACAACATGATAATGTACACTCACAGTAAGTGTACATTATCATGTTTTCTTTAGAGTGACTATGCTCATTTGTTGAAGAAGAAAAGCATTAATGTGGCTGAATAGCAATACATTCAAGTGGCAATTACACAAGGGACAGTCACTGTGAGATGTCCTCATTTGTGACTGTCCTTATAGTGAGTGTACATTATCATGTTGTCTTTAGACTGACTGTCCTCATTCTGTAAGTGTACATTATCATGTTGTCTTTACAGTGACTGTCCTCCTTCAAGTGGCAATTACACAAGGGACAGTCACTGTAAAGACAACATGATAATGTAGAGAAACGTTGTCATTTGTATTTTCAACAGTGTCGAGAGAGATTCCCTCTGCGAAATCACAGCTACAATTTCTGAGTACATTGGGTTTATTTTTCTTTTGTCATTATTATGTAATCTGGTATTCAGCTGTTACATAGCTAAAATACCCAGAAATGAGGACATATCTGAGTTGAATTTATTGTTAGCGGCTTTGGTTATTTAGAAGTTTAATTTTATTTGTTCATCTTTCAAGCACAAACATTTTGTGGACTGTAACATCTTCATTGTTTCGGGTATGCAATGAAACAGCCCTAACTTGCGACTACCTTCACAGTACTGCAAAACTGAAGAGGGAAAAGCAAGTTAGGATGGAAATAAACAAACTTAAAACTCAGACTTAAGAAAGATGAAGGCAATGCTTCAAAAGGCCGATGCCCTAAACACGGGAAAACACAATACCACCATTAAACGATGCCCTAGTCACCGTATCAATGCTGCCAGCTCCGTACCAGTATGCTGACTGCTCACTTTCATCCTGTGATAAAGGTAACTTCATTAATCATACTTGAAATGGCAGCATACAAACTAAAGCTGATGAACATTTATAAACTAAAAGTTTAAAACTACAGATTACAAATGTAGTAGTTTCATATGAAAAGAACTTGATGTCTGAAATTTACCATTAGAAGTATCCAAAGGAATACCACAGTACTGTTGAACTTGGAGAATCGGAGATGATCTACACAGCAAGGTTCAACAGCTGTAAGGACTGTTACACCATCTTTAGCATTTGAATACATTTTCTCCTTGGCTTCTGGTGGATCCTCAAAGACCCCCAATGACGTTTTCCCTACAATTATCAATTGTTTGTCAGTATGAGATATTAATAAATAAACATTAATCACAATATTAGGCAAACAATGTTCTTGATGTCTGAATCTAAATCACAGAAAGCTCTAATAAAGCAGTTCTCAGTTTCACATTAAACTAAGTTTCAATTTCAAATGGTTATAGTAATTTTTGCAAGTTATAAGTAGCTGGTTACAGTATATGACATAAAAAGAAAAAAAAATCATTTCTATTCTTTTCTTCTTTTTCTCTTTCAACGAAGCTTTTGCACCACACAAATGCATACCAAGAATTTCTCAGGAGGTTTCAAGACCATTGCATACCAAACTTCTTCTCTATAGATGCTACTGTGTGTCGTGGTCCAAACAGGCCCATAAATGTGGTTGAATAACAATACATTCAAGTGGAAATTACACAAGGGACAGTGACTGTGAGATGTCCTCATGTGTGACTGTCCTTGTCACAAATGAGGACATCTCACAGTGACTGTCCCTTGTGTAATTGCCACTTGAATGAGGACAGTCACTGTAAAGACAACATGATAATGTACACATACAATGAGTGTACATTATCATGTTGTCTTTAGAGTGACTGCCCTCATGTTGTATATTCTTCTCTATAGATGCTACTGTGTGCTAGGGAACTTCTTAGAACTATTGGTATATTCTTAGAGCTTGTTACACCTGGGATATTCTTCTCTATAGATGCTACTATGTGCCGTGGTCCAAACAGGCCCATAAATGTGGTTGAATAGCAATACATTCAAGTGGCAATTACATATATTATAATGTATCTGTCTAGTCCTCATGACTGCTCATAACAGTACAAGTGATATTTTTTTGGGAGTGGGGAAAGGTTCGAGACTTTCACCTGTATGAAGAATCCTTTCTACCTAACAAAAAAATGTACCCCATAAAACATCTGATTGGTTCAAGTATCTTTGAACTATTTGGGTCTATTGACAACACTAGACCAGTGTATACAGAATGACTAATTTCATGCAAGACAATGTGATGCAGAGTGGTCAGCAAGAAACTTGGTCTTAAGCCCCAACCCACTTCAAGACACCAAAATGTTACACCTAAGAAATTTAGCCTCTGATTCTATCAGACCAGTTTAAAATCTCTGTACTAGAGGGACTTCAAAGGTTTCAAGATACTTCTAACACCTTATTGACTCAATCCCAACCAAGACCAAATTTCCTTTTAGGGACAAGTTCCCTGATTTTCTACCAAAAGAGACTTTATTGATCCTAGGCTTTGCCAACCCAATCAAACATTTGAAAACTCTTAAGATTCCCTAAAACATGCAGAATCATGCATTGGTTGTGTTCCAAACAACCCAAGACATCAAAATCACAAATAGACCTAGTGACTCTAGTAGGTCTCCAAAACTTGTTCTGCAGCAATAACTCTTCAATTTGACAAAGGACCTTATGAACTTATATGTTTTTTGAGTACCCTTTTTGATGTTCTAACAATCCTCCAACTCCCAGACCCTGACTCCACTCCAGCATATCAATGTCCTTATTGAGTCCGCAGACCTAATGCATGCCTTTGGGTGTGGGTTCCAAAACAAGGCATTGAAAATGGCTGCATGAAACCAAGATCAGAGTTTGAAGATGTCCACCATGCTCTAAAGATCTAGATTCAATAAGGTTTGAGGTCCTTTACTTGTCGCTACCCTCTGATCTTGCATAATCCATCAACTCCTAGTCAAGAACATTGAGATTCTTGACCTAGGGCTTGCTCTCAAAATTCTCTAGCTTAGTATCCTGTTCCAAAGCTTTTAAAATATGAAAATAAACCCCCTTAACTTGCATTTTACAAAGAACAGAGGATATCCTATGGTTTATTTGCAAGTTAAGGCCATTTGAATGCAATAACCCAAAAAATGAGGGTTTGAAAGAACAACAGATAAGAAAAAGGAATAACTTTGATATAAGGTGTCTTGAATCTACCAAATAAACTCTCAAAGCATAAGATATAAATACTCTAACTTCCACACTAGTCTTCCCTCCCTTTCACATCCGTACACTGTACAGTGCTTGAAGGAAATGCACAGAAAAGGCTCTGAAATAGTGGCTCTATCTGACAGAGAGTCCATGCTAGGCTTCATGACTAACCTAGAGCACATTCCTTGTTATGGAGGAAGTTTGAATGGTGAAGAACTTATGGAATGGATAGAGGACCTAGATAACCATTTTGACTACAAGTATCTTATGGATAGAGGACCTTGATAACCATTTTGACTCATTTAGTATCTTATTGAGCTTCACTTTGTTTCGAGAATATAGTTTAATATTCTCTACTAAACAGGGCCAACCACGTGAAGGTGGAAGCTCATTTGGCCCCACCCCCCTCCCCCTAACATCACTCTACATTCCCCGTTAACATCTAACATTCATTCATTCTTTCAATTATTAATAAAATGTAACATTCAATCAATATCACATGATAACATTCATTAACACATTAGATTCGTTAACATGCAACATTCATCAATATGAAAATAAACACATAATTCATGAACATTCATTAGCACATAATTAAATTCATTGAGACATAAAATTCAGTCATTATCAATTAAGGTATTTAGATGACAATCATTTCTTTTTTCTCTTTCTAATTTTTTTTTCTATGTAAGTTCTAAGAGGAGCATCAGTGTTATCATCAATACCCCCCTCATCAGTTGTTTTGTTCTCTGTTCTTGATGATCTCAAATTCCTATGCTGCTGCAAAGGGGGGTCCTCTACAATAACAAATAAAAGAGTTAAATTTAAAATATTTAATTATAATTGTTACAAGTATTTAATTATTTTAAAGAACATAACTGTGGCGCTCTTTAATTACCTGAGCTAGGAATATCATCACCATCACCTTCGGGCGGTTGCTCCATATTGTGCCCCTGTGTCAAAGATCAAGTATAAAAATGTTAGCCCAAAATTTAATAACTAAATGGTATGTTGGAGTCATTGATTAGAAGTTGGTTTAATAGTATGTACCACCCCCATGATAGTAGCCTCGTTTGTATCTATGCGGTTCAAATTGTAATCAATAAGTAGCTCTTCCCCTGCACGTATTGATTTTATTGCACAGATGAATACACGATTTCCCTCGCGTGCCTCAAATATGCAATTGGGTTGCTTTATAGTTGACCCAGGTCATGTACTATTTATAAAACCCGCAATATTCCCTGTTGCTTTTGGCCTTCCATCAATGTATATAGCCACACTTTTACTTTGATTATTGTCTTGCTGTTGTATATAATTTGCTGAGAGTGCATACCTACGCATACTTTTTTTATATTGAACAATATGCATCCAACTTTTGTAATCGTAACATGGTCCAACATACTCCATCAATTCAGAAACTTTGTTGTAAGACACCTTTATGCCATCCATAGAAAATAGGCCCAAACCATGTAATGATGATGGTGCTATGCGATATATCCTCTCATTAACACAAAAATCAGTGTTTATTGGAGGAAGTTCCTTGGGTACCCAATGTTTCTGTAGATGTTGGTACCTCAAGGGCACCTCAATGTCGCCTTTCATCTCATCATCATAAGAACATGACCCCCCTGGAGCAAGGAAAAATTTCATGTGTTTATTGAATTTCCTTCTAGTCCTTTGACCTCTAGTTAATCTCCCTATTCTAGATAAACTGCATGTCTCACTTTCCTCTTCTATTCCTATATTTCCCTCACTCGAGGAAGACACTTCTGACAAATACCTATTTGCTGGTACCTGCAAATGGGAGAGATCTTAGAAGACATCAATCTTACTATTGATAAGTGTATTAAATAGACTTTCTATAAGGTGTATTGACTTATACCTGTCGATCCATGAGACTGTGCGGGATGCTCTTGAAAGGGGTTCAATTTCCTGTAAATGTAATTCAATTATCGTGAGCATAATCACATCATAATCATAATCACATCCATCATAAGCATCACATAAAAATTAAAAACATTAAAACGTACACATTATAACACTTAAATCAGGCTCACATTATAAGCCTGCTAGGGAAGTAGGCCTACTGAAGGGCTAAAACTGGGTTTTTGTATCAGCTGATGAGTTGAGGGCTTAGTAACCTTGGGGACATGCTATTTGAAGTTGTTTGATGTGTGTGGTGGAGGTGGAGGAAACACCTAGTTAAGGTGAAGTCAAGTTTGGAGCCTATTGAGGCATTGTGAGCATTTGATAGTTTGTTGATTAGATTGCTTGGATGAATCCATTGGATGGATTGAGGGACATTGGGATTATTCCAAAGATGTAGAATGCTAAGGTGGCATAAGGATTTGGTGTGCACTCTGATAGGTTATGGAGTTGGCTTGGATCAAGGAGAGTGATCTTATGAAGATGCTTGGTTGGTGTTGTGAGAACACTTACAAATGCTTTTGACCTGAAAGAAAATAAGGCTCAATACATTCATGCATCAATATGTGTTTTAAATAGTTTTATTTAATTAATTTAGATTAATAGTTAATTTAGATTAGCAGTATTCTATTTGTAGTTGAAACTTGTAGCTTTTAAATAGATAATGAATAAACTATGTAACCATTTAAGACAAATATATTTCTATCAAGAAATGAATATTAAATACATTAAGGATTGATGGCATACCTTTAAATTTCATCATCATCATCCTCATCATCATCATCATCATCATCATCATCATCATCATCATCCTCGTCATCGTCGTCATCATCATCATCGTCGTCATCGTCATTGTCATCATTGTCGTCATCATCAACATCATCATCATCAACATCAACATCATCAACATCAACATCATCTTCATCATCATCATCAGTAGCAGCATCATCGTCATCATCTTCTTCTTCTTCTTCATGAAAATTTGTCTTAGGAACATCATCCAATAATTGTCGATCGTGATCATCATCTACATCATCTTCTACTTCTTCGGTATCTTCTTCTTCCATCGCATTATATATAGGGGCTCGTATGCCTTCTCAAGTAGAGGTACATCGAGGCTATCATCATCATCATGATCAGATCCGCTTGGACTAAATGTGTCATGGATCAATGTATTTATACCATCATCTTCAATTGTGTTTTCTGGCGCATGATCGTCATCTTCCATGGGATCATTATCTTCACCTTGGATATTCGCACCCCCATGTTCCTCCATATCATGTACTTCCCTGGGGAGATCAACCTATATAAAATTGATTAACATAAATAAACCATGATCTTCAACTCATCATCAAGTGATTTCATATGTATATAAATTGTTAAAATGATATAATGAACAACTTACCAGTGGATGATAGTCATGCCCCCCTTCAATGTGACCATTCTCCCTACAATGTCTCTTAACTGTTTTGATTAGCAGTCTTCTACGGTTTAAGCCCTTACAAATTTTGCAGGGACAATAACATTTTCCATCACCTTTTCTTTTCAAGTTAGACCACAATCTAGCGATTGTCTCCCTATTTTGTTCTTCACTTATATTATCTGACATGAACGTTCTTCGTAGGAAGAAAAAATTGGGCTATGAAAACTTCGGTCTACAACTTTCAGTGACTAAGCAAAATTGTCAAAAGTACACAAATCTTCTTAGACCTAGTTAAATCCTTCAATATTTTAAAAGTCTAGTTAAAATATACATTAGATTAAAAAATATACAATTTTCATGCCTGAGCGCGCGGCTACGACTAGTGCAATGGTCTTCTTGCTTAGCTCTAGAAGCTCTCTAGCAATCAAAACATATAAGCTACAAGGCCTAATAGCAATTTCAAAACATATAAGCTACAAGGCAAGACATATTACATGACATGGCAAAAGGATTAAAATATACATTAGATTAAAATATATACAATTTTCAAACCTGAGCGCGCGGCTATAACTCGTGCAATGGTCTTCTTGCTTAGCTCTAGAAGCTCTCCAGCAATCAAAACATATAAGCTATTAGAATTCATTAACTTTCTGTAATTGGAAAACTCTATTTGATATTAGACCGTAAACTACTACTATTCTCTCCATAAGAACTAAGTACAAAATTCTTTCAAGTTCACATCCATGATTCCCTTTAGATTAAAATATACAGCAAAAATAAGCTAAAAGTCTAGTTAAAATATACATTAGATTAAAAAATATACAATTTTCAAACCTAAGCGCGCGGCTATAACTCATGCAATGGTCTTCTTGCTTAGCTTTAGAAGCTCTCCAGCAATCAAAACATATAAGCTACAAGGCCTAATAGCAATTTCAAAACAAGGGTCATCAAAAGAACCAAAAACAATGTGTGCAAACAATACCTTGTGAAGTGGTATAGACAATTAGAAGATGCTACTATGTGCTAGGGAACTTCTTAGAACTGTTGGTATATTCTTACAACTTGTTACACCTGGGATATTCTTCTCTGTAGATGCTACTGTGTGCCGTGGTCCAAACGGGCCCATAAATGTGGTTGAATAGCAATACATTCAAGTGGCAATTACACAAGGGACAGTCACTGTGAGATATCCTCATGTGTGACTGTCCTTGTCACAAATGAGGACATCTCACAGTGACTATCCCTTGTGTAATTGCCACTTGAATGAGGTCAGTCACTGTAAAGACAACATGATAATGTACACATACAATGAGTGTACATTATCATGTTGTCTTTATAGTGGCTGCCCTCATGTTGTATATTCTTCTCTGTAGATGCTACTACATGCTAGGGAACTTCTTAGAATTGTTGGTATATTCTTACAACTTGTTACACCTGGGATATTCTTCTTTGTAGATGCTACTATGTGTCGTGGTCCAAACGGGCCCATAAATGTGGTTGAATAGCAATACATTCAAGTGGCAATTACACAAGGGACAGTGACTGTGAGATGTCCTCATGTGTGACTGTCCTTGTCACAAATGAGGACATCTCACAGTGACTGTCCCTTGTGTAATTGCCACTTGAATGAGGAACAAGGAGGAAGTGATACAATAATAGGGGGGTGATCATTTTAAAATGTGTTGGACAACAAAAAATGCTATGCACGGGGTAAAACATGGGCTCAAACCTTAAGAAAACTAGAGACTAACAACAAAGAAAATGTACCTCATGATACTTATTGAGCTTAAAGCATAAATAACCTACTATGTACAAGAAGGAAGGATAAACTATTAATAGAAATGTTTAAGATGGATCCTATTTATCAATATCTCAAAAGGATTACCTTCCATGTTTTCCAACTCAAAAACATAATTTTTTTTGTAGCGAGAAATATAAAAAGGACCCTCCCATAAGGCATCAAACTTTGTATGTTGACTTGGATTGGCTGCTCTTTCATTGTACTTCAAAATCATATCATTTTTCTTAAGAGGGGGATTGCATACCTCTTGTCAAACCCACATTATACTATTCTTTGGTGATGTGTCAAGGCATTATAAGCATTCTCATAAGCTTCTTGTAGATTCAACAATTTTACTAATATGACATTCATCGCACCATCTTCCTCTACTTCAATTAATGTTAGAAGTTGTAGAGCTAGGATTTCCATTGATATAGGAAGAACAACTTCTATTCCATTGGCGAACTGGTGCCAGAGCACCTCACACAACCAATTTGGAGACAGAGATTATACAGACTTTCAGGACAAATCAGAGGGATGGAATACATAAACAGGGTCAACAGGTCAATTGGAGGATCTTAGCACCTTTAATGTTATTAAAATAATGCAATACTTCAATGAGTTTGTAATGATGTCCTTATTAGGACTAAAATCTTGTTTACAATGGACTGAGATTGTCCAAAGTTCAATAATGTTCTAAGAATCTAGAATAGGCTAGTGCGGAAGTTTAAATCTTTTGGAAAGTTTAATAGTCATAAGAGATCAAAGTTAGTGAGTTTAGTGGTCTTTGGATTAAAATAATTCAATTAATTATAAGTTGGAATTTTTGAATTTTCAAAATCCAACGGTTAGCTAACAATGGAGGGAGTTAGTATTTAGGATTTAGTTAGGCTCAAACTAAGCTCCAACCGATGAAAATTGGTTGGATTAGTTTTTGAGAAGTTATAAAGAATCTTATATATATCTCTGTTACGACAAAGAAGGGAGATATATACGGACTGCAACAGTAAGAAATATAAAACTCTTAGTTTTTGCAACTCCATTTATCTTGGAAGTCTTAGTTTGTTTGAACAAACACATACATGAGTTAGAAGGATTTCTTTCATCCATTCTAAACCGTTTTGAATGAGTTTACTTTGAATTTGCTGTTGCGCGGGTGTATGGACTGGTGAAGGAAACAGCGAGTAATAAATTTTAATTTCTGCAAGTTCTTTGATCTTTTAAGTCTCAAATCATTTGGTTTGATTATTCAATTATTCTTGTTATTGAATGAGTTTACTATTATATTGAGACTGCTGTCGCGCCAGTCACTGCTAAAACAGTCATTCTTTTGTCTAGACTTGTCATTGCAGTAGAGTTTTAGAGATAATGAAGATCATCCCATGAACATAGAAGGCCTAATATTCATGGGATGACAATAACTAACTTGTATTATGAAGTACTGACATTGCATATGCAAAGTTTTGTGGAAAACAGTGTGATCACAGGATAAACTGTGGGAAATTACCATGAGTTGAATGCTAATGTATAGCAGTGAGTGATCTATCCAAGCAAGGGTGGATTGTTATAGTTTGGTTTTATACCTCCCAATTGCATTTGTTTAAAAATCATTGGAGGTTTTTAAACAAATGCAATTGGGAGGTATAAAACCAAACTCAACCACTTTTGCCAGCATTCTTCAAGCATATGCCAAAATGGGATCTTTAGAACAGGGTAGGGAAATTCACCAAAAAGTAATTGAAGATGGGTTTTTGTCAAATATAGTGGTGGTGACTACCCTGATGGACATGTATATAAAATGTGGAAGCATACAAAAGGCACGCGATTTGTTTGCGGAAACAACTGAAGCAAGGCACGTGAAAGTCTCAGAATCTTGAATCCAAGTCAGTGAAAGCTTTGAAAACCAAATGCATCCTATTAAGTATTGTGGGGAAGCATTCTAAATAACCAAAGCCGCTAACAATAAATTCAACACAGATATGTCCTCATTTCTAGGTATTTTAGCTCTCTAACAGCTGAATACCAGATTAAATAATAATGACAAAAGAAAAATAAACCCAACGTACTCAGAAATTGTAGCTGTGATTTTGCGGAGGGAATCTCTCTCGACGCTGTTGAAAACACAAATGACAACCCGCTTGATTTTACGGAGGGAATCTCTCTCGGTGCTGTTCAAAACACAAATGACAACCCGCTTTGTTCAAAACACAAATGATAACCTGCTTGATTTCGCGGAGGGAATCTCTCTCGGCACTGTTGAAAACACAAATGACAACGTTCCTCTACATTATCATGTTGTCTTTACAGTGACTGTCCCTTGTGTAATTGCCACTTGAAGGAGGACAGTCACTGTAAAGACAACATGATAATGTACACTTACAGAATGAGGACAGTCACTCTAAAGACAACATGATAATGTACACTCACTGTAAGGACAGTCACAAATGAGGACATCTCACAGTGACTGTCCCTTGTGTAATTGCCACTTGAATGTATTGCTATTCAACCACATTAATGCTTTTCTTCTTCAACAAATGAGCATAGTCACTCTAAAGACAACATGATAATGTACACTTACTGTGAGTGTACATTATCATGTTGTCTTTAGAGTGACTATCCTCATTTGTTTGAACTAACACATACATGAGTTAGAAGGATTTCTTTCATCCATTCTAAACCATTTTGAATGAGTTTACTTTGATTTTGTTGTAACATAGAAGGCCTAATATTCATGGGATGACAATAACTAACTTGTATTATGAAGTACTGACATTGCATAGGCAAAGTTTTGTGGAAAACAGTGTGATCACAGGATAAACTGTGGGAAATTACCTTGAGTTGAATGCTAATGTATAGCAGTGAGTGATCTATCCAAGCAAGGGTGGATTGTTATAATGTGGAACATTGTATAATGTTTGTGAGATGGTGAATCATCCACTAATTTGGATTTGAAGGGTGTAGAATCGGGTGATTGAGAATGCCCTAGTTAAGAAGGGTTTAGAGCCAAGAATTGTGGGTTTGGGTGTTGCAGAGCCCTAGAGGCTAATTCCCTTTGGAATTGTTTGTTTCAAAGTGTAAGAATACACTATCCAGGGATTAGGAAGTGTTAGGTGGAATTTATCATATACTTCCTTTGAAATTTGGGTCATTTTTATACATTAAAACCGGAGGTACAGTCATAGAACAGGGTAGGGAAATTCACCAAAAAGTAATTGAAGATGGGTTTTTGTCAAATATAGTGGTGGTGACTACCCTGATGGACATGTATATAAAATGTGGAAGCATACAAAAGGCACGCGATTTGTTTGCGGAAACAACTGAAGCAAGGCACGTGAAAGTCTCAAAATCTTGAATCCAAGTCAGTGAAAGCTTTGAAAACCAAATGCATCCTATTAAGTATTGTGGGGAATCATTCTAAATAACCAAAGCCGCTAACAATAAATTCAACACAGATATGTCCTCATTTTTGGGTATTTTAGCTCTCTAACAGCTGAATACCAGATTAAATAATAATGACAAAAGAAAAATAAACCCAACGTACTCAGAAATTGTAGCTGTGATTTTGTGGAGGGAATCTCTCTCGGCGCTGTTGAAAACACAAATGACAACTCGCTTGATTTCGCGGAGGGAATCTCTCTCGGTGCTGTTCAAAACACAAATGACAACCCGCTTTGTTCAAAACACAAATGATAACCCGCTTGATTTCGCGGAGGGAATCTCTCTCGGCGCTGTTGAAAACACAAATGACAACGTTCCTTTTTTTTTTTGCACTTATATCCTGACAACGTCGCAATTGCGACGGTGTCGGGCTATATTTGAAAAAAAAAAGCCAAAACCGCTTAACATTTCCCTGTCGTCGCAAATTGCCATCGCAATTTCACCCCAAATGTATTAGTGAATGAGCTATTAGCTACAATGAGCTATTAGATATGAGAAAAAAGACAAAATATGAGGTGCAATCAGCTACAATGAGGTGCAATCAGCTACAATGAGCTATTAGATATGAGCAAAAAGACAAAATAGAGATACAGAACATATCAACTATCTACCTGATCCTCAACATTTGGTGCTACTCCTCCTATAGGTGGATCTGGAGGTGGGTCAGCATGAGGAGCTCTTGCTCCATCTGAATCAATCATGTACTGGGAGTAGGAAGTCATCCTCTACCTAGGTGGAACAATAGAATACTAAGCAGATACATAATAAGCAGCTCACCTTGTTTGGTGGATGACCTCTGCCTACAAGCGTCTAACATGTACCTCCCACTCTCTCACCTACCTCTCATGACCTCTTAACTATACCTCCAAGGTAGCACTTTGTAATCTCTGGTCCCACAACTACTGCCTAAATCATTTGATGACATCTTGAGATGTCTGTCTCAATCCAAGATTTTCCTCCGTAGCTACAGTCTCTACCTCCTCCATAGGTTGATCAACACTAGTCTCTATCCGTGCCTTGTAGAGATGAACCTCTGAACCAATATCATAATCAGGAGCATACTGTGCATCCCCCATTGGAGAATCTTGGTGTGCTCCCAAGACCTCCTCCACACTACCCACACTGCCAAGTGTACTACCCTCGCCTATGGTATATCTCCTCTATAAAATTGCAGTCCTACCTACTGCAAAACTCAGAGGGCAAGGGGGTCTCATCTATCCTGATGGCCTCATTGGAGTCATCACTTCTCTAGGATGGGGTGGTGTTAGATTCATCATAGGTATCTGCACCTCTGGCCTTTGTCCATAGGGGCACTTGTCACGTCCTCAACATCCTCCATAGTGGGAATGAGCTCGGTAGGATCTGAGAAACACCTCATAGGATGCTCTGCAAGATAAGAAATGAACACATCAGTCACTCCAACATCTGCAACCTAGGGTCTATAATCCCAATCTTTGTCAACATATCCATTGTACTCCTAGCTACACATTGCATAAGACAATCAAGCTGTCCATCCTAATCCAAGCTCATGAACTAATCGAGCATATGCAGCAAACTCCTAAGGGGAATCCTGAATAATGCCAACCTACCTCCAGACATGAGTAATGATGAATCTATCCAATATGGTGGTATATCTCCCTATAAGAATCCTGCTCTAGCAGAAGTAACAAAACTCAACACGAGTGGTCATCCACACTTGTATCTATAAGTATGACCTCTAGATGATGAAATTCATATCATCGAGCACACACCTCTAGTACTCTGTCTGACCCATCTAGACTTGTGTGACATACCCTGAATATCTATATATGACTGGCTCCTAGGGCTGTTGCTCATCTTGACATACTGACTGACATATAGTGATGTGTTCCTAAGCCCAGATCTGAAGAACTAAAGCACCTGAGGTGAAAGTATTCACCTCATGATACATGATCTCGTGCATCTCTAAAAACATATGAGCCAAGAGGCACTGAACCCATCCGAGCTCTACAAGAGTAGCCATCAGTCGAGCTACCATAGGGGCCCAACCCATCAAAAGATGGTTCTGCTGATGATCTGACATGATGATCCCTCTAATCATCCTTGCAATGATGCACTCTAGTCTATGTGAGGCACCGTATCTCTGTACTAAGATCTCCCATGAGATCTACTGAGCAATCTACTCATGAACACTGAATAATGTCCTAAATGCCAACAATCATGTGTTGCCCGAATTGATGTAATCCATGTGAGGTCCATGAAAGGGAATCCTAAGAATCTTGTACACATCCTCTAGAGTCAGAGTGATCTCTCTGGTAGGTAGATGAAACGTCTGAGTCTCAAAGTGAAATCTCTCGATTAGAGCAGTCAATAATCCATGGTTCACTTGAATATCAAGCAACTGAATCAAGAACTCAAATCCACAGGTAGCAAGATGAACTCTCATAGGGTCTGGAAGTGCCCTACACAACCTCTGAGTAGTGGGGTGTGAAATCCAAATGTGTACATCCAGGTAATGAACCTACACAACATGAAAATGGGACAACCTATGAGTAACTTGGTCAAAAATCAGGCTATGAGCATTCAAATTGAGAAAGTCAATACTTTAGAAGGTGCATAAAAGAGTAAGGAAAATAGCTATGAAATCAAAAAAATCAAAAAATTGACCTAAGGACCTAAAAAATGGTCACTATTTTCCATACAAAAAATTAGATTGGCATCAATTTTCGTACGACAATATACGGGGTTCCATACGAGACTTCATAGTTATATGACATTGTGCAAGCTCTCACACGACATATGAGGGACCTGATGAAATGTCGTACAATAGATGGGCCCCTCTCATATGAGTTGCACAAATATCCTACACAACACTTGACATGGACTTGAAAACTCGTACAAGTCTAAGTGGACTATCATACGAGTTCTCATGAAGCAAAAATCAAAAAGTTAAAAAAAAAGTGTAAAAATCCTAGAAAGCATGAAAAGAAGCAAATTTTGAATTCGTAGAGAGGCACAAAGGTCCACTTACCAAATTCCCATATTGGGGTGGTCGCTGGTATCGACGGTTACGCTTGAAATAGTGTGAGGACATGGGAACTAACATCTTCACTCAAAGGGCTCCACAAGTTCACAAAAGACAAACTGTTGAAATGATTTGAAAATGACCCTTTTGGGCCTTATATAGGTTTTGATCTAATTTTTCACAGTGCTTCATTTTGCGTGAAAATAACACCCCTAGCTAATTTCGACGTTCTAAACCCATTTTCGAGATCAAAATCAAAATCTAAGATTGTTTACTTTGTCAAAATCATGATTTAAAATTTTTGGACCTAGGATGGCTGAGTGCTTGCAAAATCAACCTTCTAAACATTATTGAAATCTAGAATTCAACTTCACTGATTAGCATACATCAAACTATCAAAATATCAACTTGGTAAACCATGGTAAACTCATGGTAAACTCATGGTCAAACCTAGTCAAATTTGGTCTTCAGGACCTCCAAATGATGTAGAATGCATTTCTAGACGTGCATAACCAATTCTCAAATTGATTAAACATGCTTCAATAATCTCTCAACGCTGACTTTCTTGTCAGATTTCAATTTCATCCTTAAGGGGGCATGGTATTGTACATCATAAACTAATTCTGTCAATCAATTTTTCTTCAGTAATCAAGACAAAAACCACGTCTAGTTGCCAATTCATCAAAAGTCCTCATCACTTGGGGCACATCGCTTGCACCATATTAGATTCATCAAGATCCATATCAATCTGGTGTTCTCTCACAAACTTCTAAACTATATCAGATCTTCATAACCGTCAGTTTATTAGTGTTATTTCCCTGATTCTTCGTAACTGACAGATTTAGATTTGACATCCTTTCAATTCCTTTGGAAAAATCGGTCTGGAGTCAAGATAGTCATTTCTTCGTAATCATAAGGTTTAGAATCAGGCATTTTGACACTTCTTCATAATCACCGGTTCATTGTTGCTATAGTTAACATCATCTTGATTCTTTGGTCAATCAGGACCTGAATCACCAAATCTTCAAATCAATCAATCAGTTTCTGTCTTGAAATCGGTTAATCTTTCAGGATCAGTTTCTCCATCACATAACTGAGTCCACATCATCATCAAGAATAGATTAATTTTTGAACCACTGCGCTTCACACAATAATTCAAAGAAGGGCAAAATGTAATACCCCAAAAATGGGCTATAGGACCATTTGTTAATATGATTTAAAACAACAAAGAGGGGGGGTGAATTAGTTGTTCTCAGGTCCAGATGTATAAAACAAATTTTAAAACTCTTCAAAAAATAAGATCTAACAACCAACAGCTACTCGGTCATTACTGATTACATAACATAAACATATAACAATGCAGTCCACTTATCCAATAGCATCTAACTTGTAAAACACAGAAATGTTCAAACCAAAACATTCACACAAGTATCAACACCAGGATTTATAGTGGAAACCCAATTTGGAAAAAACCACTTTGTAACTTGTTACTATTATGTTCACTTTTCTGAAGTGAGCTCGGTGAAAAGCCAACCCTCTCAAAGGTTACAAACACACTGTCAGGTGTGACCCAGTTAAAAGATTTAAACCACTCTGTTAAAAGTGCGCCTTGTTATAGGACTTACATACACTCCATTAGAAAGAAACCTTGTTCCAAGGATTTATACCTATGAATGTTAGGTCAACCTCTGTTAAAAGGATTTTGACTGTTACAATAGTTAGAAAGTAGTAGTAATATTGATCTAAAAAATATACAACTCACTTTGCAAATATCAGATCCAATTTTGTACACATATGCTGGCTTATTGATTGTGAACCTTTACCATCCCCATCACTGATCTTCTTGGAACTCTCTGCAAGCAATCACAACACTTATCCTTCAACCTTCTCTGCTTAGACAATCAATAACATCAACAATACTTCCAACATCCTTTCTCTTACAACCTCTAGCTTAGGTTTCCTTAATACTTCCTCCATTAGGTCAATACATCTTTTGCCACTTAATCTCCTTCGTAGATCTTAGGGTTAGGTCAGATTCATCGAATCCATCCTACTTTATGTTCTTTGGCTATCCTTCTAGAAATATCTCAAATCTCTCAATAGATTTATAATAAAATGTCTTATAGTGCATTAAATGCTTTCATAAAATCAATAAATAAAGTCAACACATTTTACATAATTCAAGAATTCAATGATGTCGGCTGGAAATCTGAATTCTTCCTCAAATGCAAAATACTAACACTCAGTCAATACTATGTTCAACTTCTTGGTCTTCACTAGAAAGCTCGGTCACCTCAAAAACTGTTTCCTTGGCTAATACTGTCTTCCTCGACAATTAACTGGTGTTCGGTCAACACTAAATTTATTTGGCATAAACTAGCTCAGTTGACACTAACAACACTCAACTTAAACTAGATTTCTTCACTTTTTCTCGGTTAAGCCTACTAGTTTAGTCTTCATTCTTACTTAGATAAACAATGCATTATCTTATCATTGTGCCAAATAATCAAGTACTCATTGAAGTATCAAGATAACTCAACTTTTCCTTAGGTGCTATTGTTACCAACCTTGCCTTTCCCCTTAGCAACAATCAAATAGATATAGTACTTTCTTAAATAGCAACAATCTTACCAGTTAAGGTTTGACATCAATGACAATACAACAATTGCTTCAATTGTAGTTTCCAACAATCTCCCTCTTTGGCATTGATGGCAACACCATATGAATATCACATGAATTACCAACCAATTCAAAATGTATCTGTCCATCTAAAATATTTATAATATCCTTAGCTTCATTCTGATACAGAATCAATTAGCCATACTTGTATGACCATCTATTGAATCTCTCCCTCTTTTTTGGTCTTCTCATTCTGTGTATTCATTTGTGATCATCTCCCTCTTTGACAAAAAATGCCAAAGCAGCAACAAAAAAACATACATCCTACAGATGTAGATATCATCTTTTTAGTTCAGTAACAATATTTCTCCCTCTGTCATCTTTGCTTATGACTGATTCTTGGCTTTGCTTTTCTTTTCACAACTCTAGGCTGCTCCTAAAGTGCGACCTATTTTTGCATCAAGTTGTTAAATACTCTTTTGCAACACATTTGATGCAGTGCTCCTAGCTTGACTAGGCAGCTTCAATTAAGGGAAGGACCCCTAATTGACTTCTTAGGTATTCATGAGCTTCTTTAGGTAAAGCCTTAGTGAATATGTCTGCTAGTTGTTCCTTTGTATTCACATATTCCATTTAGACCTCTTTATCTTGTACCAGTTCTCTCAAGTAATGATACTTAATGGCAATGTGTTTGGTTTTTGTGTGCATCACTAGATTCTTAGAGATGTTGATAGCACTTGTGTTGTCACAGAAAATGACATCTGGTTCAGTGATTTCTTCTTTCATGCCTACCAAAAATTGCTTTATCCATATCAAGTTTGAACAATTCACAGCTGCAGCCACATACTCAACTTCAGCAGTAGATTGGGAAATGCAATTTTTTTTCTTTCTTTTCTAAGAAACTAATATCTATCCAAGAAAGAAAGCTCCACCACTAGTACTCTTTCTATCATCTACATTTCCTACCCAATCAGCATCTATATACACTTTCAGTGCAAACTTATCATGCTTCTTGTAGTATAATCCATAGTCAAAAGTCCCTTTCAAGTATCTCATTATTGTATAATCCATAGTCAACAGTCCCTTTCAAGTATCTCATTATTCTTTTGACAGCCATCATGTGAGTTTCCTTAAGATTGGCAAAGAATCTTGCCACAATCCCAATAGCTAATGCAATATTTGGTCTGCTATGTACAACATACTATAACTTTCCAATCATAGATCTATACAAAGTTTGGTTAACTTCTACAACATCATTATTTTTAGACAACTTTTGTCCAGTAGCCATGGGAGTACTTACTAGCCTTGAATCTTCCATACCAAAGGTTTTCAGTATCTCATGAACATATTTAGACTGGGTGATGAAAATTCCTTTCTCCATCTGATATACTTGTAAACCAACAAAAAATTTGATCTCCCTAAACATACTCATTTCAAATTCAGTTTGTATTTCATTTGAAAATTTCTTAGACAAGGCATCTTGTCCACCAAATATAATATCATCTACAAAGATATTAACTAACAAGATTCCTTTACCTTCTTCATCTTTCACATACAGATTGCTTGTGTCATTTGTCCTTGAGAGTCCAATCTGTATTAGGTAGTTGTGTAGTCTCTCATACCATGCTCTGGGAGATTGCTTCAATCCATACAGTGCTTTATTTAGTTTGCAAACCATGTGTCTTTTGTTTGGATCAACAAATCCTTCTGGCTGTTCAATATACACTTCTTCTAATATACCATTTAAAAATGAAGACTTAACATCCATTTGGTATACCTTGAAATCTTTATAGGCAGCATATGCAAGCATAGTTCTTACTCCTTCCAATCTCGCTATATGGGCAAATGTCTCCCCATAATCTATTCCTTCTTCTTGTGCATAACCTTTGCATACCAACCTAGCTTTGTTTCTTATTATTTGACCATGCTCATTTAGCTTATTACGAAATACCCACTTTGTCTCAATGACATTCTTATTTTTTGGTCTTGGCACCAGAGTCTAGGTATCATTCTTGTCTATCTGGTCTATCTCTTCATTCATTGCTTCTTTCCACTCTTCATTTTCTAATGCCTCCTTTTTTGTCTTAGGCTCAAATTCACATAGTAAACATGTTGGATCTCTTGCCTTGCTTTTGGTCAGAATTCCAGTATCTTTATCTCCAATAATCTGTTCAGGCTTGTGATGTCTCCTTACATATTGTGCTAGAATAGGTTCTACTCTCCTTTCATTTTGCTCATCAGGTTCACCAACAAGATTGTCAGATTCAGCTTCTGAATGCTTGGCAACCGCTCCCTGATAGTCGACAGCTTCCTCTTGTCACTCGACACATTCTTCTTCTATCTTGGCATTGATTTCCTGATGCTCGACATTGCTTACCCAAGACTCAGCATCAGGTGCAAGTCTGTCACTTGCCTCTCCTTCCTCTGTATACACAAAAGATCTATAATATTCTGATTCTCTTTTACTATCAGCTTCATTTTTCTCTGCATACTCATCAACTTTGACATTCACACTTTCCACAATTTTGTTAGTGTTAGAGTTCAAACACTTATAAGCTTTACTTTTTGTGGAATAGCCTAGGAATATACCCTCATCGCTTTTAGCATCAAATTTTCCATTTCTACTATCCTTTAATATGTAGCATTTACTACCAAAAATTCTAAAGTACTTTACATTACATGCATACCCATGCCACAACTCATAAGGTGTCAGATTTGTACCTTTTTTGATTTGAAGCTGTACTTACAGCTTCTTTCCCATACTTTTGTGCAACATTCTTTTCAATCATTAATGTCCTTCCACAATCCAAGATAGATCTGTTCCTGCTCTCTGCTATACCATTCTGTGGAGGAGTTCTAGGTGCAGACATCTGACTTTTGATCCTTCTATCATTGCAAAATAGATTAAATTTATTTGATATAAATTCTCCACCTCAACCAGATCTCAGACACTTCAGGTTCCTACCTATCTCCTTTTCAACCTTAGCCACATACCACTTAAAAAATTGAAAAGCATCAAATTTTTCTTTAAGAACATTACATGCATCATTCTGGTATAATCATCAACAAATAGAATAAAATATCTAGCACCACAATAGCTTTGTACACCCATCGGTCCACAAAGGTCATTATGAACCAAATCTAGGGTATTCTCAAAAGTAAAAGTTTTGCTCTTAAAACTAGACTTTGTCATCTTATCTAACTAACATTATTTGCACATTACATTCTCAGGTTTCTTCAATCTAGGTAGACCTCTCACTTTTTTTTTCTTACTAATTTCTACTAGATTATCAAAGTTAACATGACATAGCCACTTATGCCATAACCAAATATCATCAAGTTGTGCAATCATACATGTTTCTTCAGATAGGTCTAGATAGAACAAATTGCCTCTTGTCTGTTCTCCACTTCCAATCAGTTCACCAGTGGCATCAAATATTTTGGCCTTTCTATGATGAAATTCCACTCGGTAGCTAGTGCTATTAAGCTGTGCAACACTCAACAAATTATAGTTAAGACCCTCAACCCAATAAGAATTTTCACAAGTGATCTTATCAGTCAGCTTAATCAATCCTTTTCCTCTAACAAGACATGGTGCATCATTACCAAATTTCACACTCCTACCTTTATAATGATCTAAGGTGTCAAACTTACTCTTGTCTCCAGTCATATAATGTGAACAACCACTGTCAATAATCCATTTATCATTTTTGTTCACATAAGATATCAATGCAATTTTATCATCCTCATCAGATTCATCTTTCATTGCAACATGGACAACCTCAATTTCAAAATCATTACTATCAGTGTCAGTCTCTTCTTCGGCAATATAGCAAGATTTCTTACCTTTTCCTTTGTAGTCCTTGTATCTTTGGTAACCTCTATCTTCTCTTTTGTCTTTATGCTTGTTGTCTCTTTCTTCATCCTTATCATCCCTGTCAGGACATATAGCATCTATATGACCAACTTTATTACATGAAAAATATATAATAGGGAGTTTATCTTTGTACTTTCCTTTTCCCCTTTTCAGTCTTCTAGCCATAAGAGCTTCTAGATCCTCAAGTTCTTCATTAGATGTGTCACTGTCACTTTCACTTTCACTTTCACTTATGCATCTTTCTTTTTCCTTCTTTGACTTACTTATAATCATTTGTGACTTAAAAGCAGATTCAATATTACCAACAATGAAGTTATCATAGTTAGAAAGTTCAAAAGAAGTGAGCTTACCAACCAAACTTTCCAAAGTAAGAGAATTTGTAGGGTTACATCTATATGCACCCTAAAATGGTCGCCTAGACTTTGGGCCCCCATTTAGCAATTTGTCAAATCCCTGAATCAATATTTTCAAAAATCAACATTTTTCAATTATATCAATTTCCTTGATCAAATCATAATCAATTCAATATTTCCTAAAGTTTGAGCCTTATTTAATTAAAAAGAAATAAAAATAAAAATCTTATTTAATTAAGAGAATATGCTCCCTTTTAATTAATTAAAAATCTCTTTTAATTAAATAATAAAATTACTTTATTCTAAGCCTTTATTTAATTAAAATGAATTTCCTCTCCTTTTATTTAAATAAAAAATCTCCACTTTTCTTCTTATCCTTGTTGCACAAATAAAGCATTTAATTTTTATTTATAAAGAAAAATAAAATTAAAAAAAAAAAAAAAGTACTTTTGCCTCACATGGATATAAATTAAATTCTCAACATAAAGTAAATGCTTCTAATTTTCTTATTGGAGGATATTTGTGCACAAAGATCAAGCTTCTTTTTTTCTCCATCGTTGATTAAGTCTTTTGCCTCTTAATCTTCATGGTCCATTTTTTTTTACTTCCTATAAAAGAAGAGCTCTCTTCCTCATTTGCACACACAATACATACTTGAATTATTATGCTACAGGTTTTCTAAGTCATTGAAGCTTTTGGAGATATTCTTGCATCAAGTTTTGAAGATTTGGAGCATCATTGGCATTCATCTTGCATCTACATCACATCCTAGCTTGCATCATAGTTGCATTATCATGGTATCATTTCCTTTCATGTTTTAGATTAATCTCACATAGTTTAATTAGAGGGTTTGTAACTCTTTTATTTCCATTTTCAAAGCTTAATTGCATCTTCATTCTCATAAGATTAATTTTCATTCTCATATAGATTTGCATAGCATTGCATTCATTTGGAATCTCTCATTGTGTGGTTGACTAGCAAGGTCATGAGTTTATAGCTCTAGCTGAGAGCAATTTTACAAATCTTGCAACTCCATGCATAGAGAGCTATGGATCCATTTGTGAGGGCTCATTCTTGAGTTTTCTTGCATGTAAGGATTCATAGAAGTGTGACAACATTTTAACACACATTTTTTGGTGCCTACTATGGGGCAACCCACTTTTTACATGCTGGTTTTGATTATTTTTGGAGCTAACCCTTGTGCAGATTTGTTTGGAGACGAAAAACCTTAGGTTTGAAAGATTTGATCATATCTCCCAAACAGCTTGGTATTTTGGTCTAAATTTTTTTTTTCAAGTTGGTGACATATCACAGAAGCTTCAAAAAAAATTTCAGAATTTTCAGAGGTGATTTGTAGTTTTTATGATTTTTTCTTGATTTTTAATAAAAAATTAATTTTTGGCGCAAATCAGCATTTTTTCAAAAAATTTTACATTTCTGAAAAGGTCTTAGAATTCTACAGAGGGTCCATTCACTGTGTTTTTAATTTAGAAATCATATCATAGCTCATTTGGTCAATTTATAAAAACTGGTCTATTTTGGTAAAATGAGTCTCTAGGGCACAAATAAAAAGATTTTTCTAAAATTTTTACATTTTTGAAAGCTCTCTATTTTTTGACAGAGGTCTCTTTTCTACATTTTGGGTTTAGGGTCTGAATTCATGTGGTAAAAATCAAATCTTGTTGACTAGGTCAAATGCAAAAAAAATAAAATTTTGTGATGGGTATGCACTTATTTTTCATTGTTCAATGTATGATATGAGTTATCATTTGGATTATTTGCTGGTTATGATTGCTCCTACAATTGATTTTCAGATCTAACCACCCTAAGGTTTGCATAAGTTGGATATACATTGCATATCTTGTTTTCTTGTTTTCTTGTCTTATTCATTTGAAGGTGCATGACTTGCTTTCATGAAAAATGCTTAAAATAAATAAAAAAATGGTGAAATCTACTAAGCGCGTTGCATTGGACTTGAGGTATTTTGTTACAACTCTACAACATTTAGATTTTTATAATAAAATTGAACCTCTCATGTGTTTGGCTTGAGTGTTTACATGCTTTCATAGAACACATTTCAATTGATGCTCTTAATGGAAAATGAAAGAAAATAGATTTATTTTTCCAAGTTTGTGTAAGTGAATGCTTGTGTTTAAACCTTAAGTAATTTTTAGTTTCAATATCAAATATCTCATTGAGTGATTGAGGGCATGGATTCATTCCTTGTTTACATAGGGAGTTAAATGCACCACTTTGTGGACTCACTCTATGTTTACTTGAAAAGTTAAATATTCCATTGATTCAACCCTTTGTCATTTGTGAGTAGTATTGATAAGCAACTTTAGATTACTTGTGATTGATCTAGATTGCTATCTTGGGTTATTGGAATTGCTAATCCACCGGCCCCTCATTTCCGCCCCGTGGTTGCAAGATCAGTGTCACATTAAAAGGGAGGGGTCTACAGGAAAGAAGCGTTAATTGCTCCACTAGGCAACCCTTTTGTGCTTTTTGGAACTCACTTATTTTCTAAGGTGTGGACTCACTTTGAGTTGATGTGAGGAGTTAAATGTTCCACTTTTGGACTCACTTTGAGTTGGTGTGAAGAGTTAAATGTTCCACTTTTGGACTCACTTTGAGTTTGTGTGAAGGGTTAAGTGTTCCATTTTTTTGGACTCACTTCACATTCTCTTGAAGGGTTAAATGTTCCACTTTTGGACTCGCTTCACATTATCTTAAACGGTTAAATGTTCCACTTTTGGACTCACTTTGCATTTACTTGAAGATTTAAGTGTTCCACCTTTAGTGCTCTAAATACTTTTGATAGTGAATTACTTAGTTTTTATTTCTAGAAGGCCTGCTTGGGGACACACCACCTCAAGGGACGACCTTAACTCCTGTGTTCTGGTGGAGTATAAATATCAGGAGGTGAATCCAAAGACACCTCTCTTGGGAATTGAGTTTGATATCACTCTTGGCTAAGCCTCAAAGAACTTTATACCTTTGAGAAGTGAAGGAGGAGATTTGGGTTACCGTCTCCCCCCGGTTGTGTGATTTTGGATTCTTCTCATCTACAAATTTGGGCCTCACATACCTTGCGTATATCGAGGACTCCTTTTAGAAAGCCATGTATATCCTTGTAGACAGCTTGTTAAGGTGTTGTGTTTTATGTGCCTGCTAAAACATTTTCAAGAACATACACAAGTAGAACCTTTAAGGAGTAGAAATACTAAGTCACTATCTCTATTCATGCGCAAGGTTGCTTTGTCCCTTGCTCATTGTTTGAAGACTATTTGCTTGAACTCCCTGGTTGCTGTTCTATGTGCTTGATCATCATTGTGAAATCTTTTGAAAGATCTATTTGGAATATTGAAATTGAGTTCCATCCTACTGTAGTGAGTTCTCCTTAGAAGCTTGGTCTTTCTTGGTCAGTCCAGGTCAGATCCTAAGTGTTGTCATGTTGCTCAACATCTCAATGAATGTTATGGTATCAATTGCACAAAATGACTCTTAGTCTTCTTCTTTCTTCTCCATTTCCCATGTTCTTCTGAAGTCTTCTATTCCCATGAGAATTTCTTTTTCTTTTTCTTGATTCTTTTCCTCTTACTATCTAGTCTACCTTCTTCTATTCATCTATTCATTTCTTCCATGCTTGATTCCTGCTCTTCTATAACCATGAATCTTGACTATCTGATTTTGGAACCTTTATTAAGAATAGATGATCTTGAGCTCATTGACATATTTGAAAAGTGTTGTTCCTCCAAAATTTTCATGAGTGATGAATTTATAGCAAAAAATAAAAGCAAAGATGATTAAATCAAATGCCTTTGCTAGAATCATAAACATGATCATATCACGATCTTCTTCTTCCAAACATTCTTCATCATCTAAATCTTCTCATTCTTCTTCACCTTCCAAGTCTTATCATGACTCTTCCAGACATCATTCTCATTCTTCATCTTCTAAGTCTTATCATGATTCTTCTAAACACTATTCACATTCTTCATCTTCCAAATCTTATCATGACTCTTCTAAACATTATTCGAATTCCTCATTATCCAAGTCCTCTTCTTCCACTAAGTCTTCAATTTCCTCTTCTTCACGATCTCATTCTTCTTCTACTTCTTCAAAGAGTCTTACTTCTCTTCACAAGACATACCATAAAGAGCAACGTGATAGTCTTTATGATACCTCTTCCATGAAGAGTGACGCACCCACCTATGATGACTATGATGACTATGATGATGGACAATGTAGTGATACTTATGACACCTCTATTCCTAAGATTCCTCCTAGTCATGTCCTTGTGCTTACTAGAAATGGGTACTCATATTGGAAAGATCATGATGGTGATTCATATGATTCAGATTTTGAAAGAAACTTTGATGAGTTTTGTGAACAATACCTTGATTATAATCTAGCTACTACTGTTGAAGAATATAAAATGCATCGTGCTGATTTGAAACGTATATATTATAAGAATCCTTCCTCTAAGAACATTCATGCTGAAAAGAAAAATGACACTCTCAAGCAAGATCATGTTAATGTTGAACCTTTGTCTTGTGATGGTTCCCTTCCATCCCCTACTTCCTCCACTATTCATACATTTCCTAAAGCTTCCGAGTCTTCCAAATCTTTCATAAATCCTTCATCCAACAAGGATCCTAAGGCTTTTCATGCGGTTCCCTATAGTTATCCTCAAGGGCTACCTCTTAAAGAAACTCAAGCTAACCTTCACTTGGCTGAAAATACTTTCAATAATGCTAAACTGAAAGATCTTAAGCCTTTTTTTGCTATACTACCTACTTCAGCTAATTCTTCACTATCTCTTCCAAAGTCTTCCATACAATTCCAACCTACTTCCTTGTCTTTAGAAGTGGCTCCATGTCAAGAGGACTCTAAAAATGATAAAGAAAATAACATAAAGAAAGATCAAGATCAAAAACCCTCCATATCATCCAATTTTCTTCATGATGTATCTTCTCCATTGCATGGTTCTTTTGATCCTCTACGCTCTTCCACATTCATTCCACCATCTCCTAAGCAAGATCAAGCTACTACTTACACCATTGAGCTTATTGATAATCAAAATAACCTTACCACACTTGCGCTTTCCAAAGATGATACTTCCATTAAGGTTATTAAAAATGGTGTTGTTACTTCCGATGTTAAGCCTATTGAAAATCAAGAGAAAAATGATGCGCTTATGCTATCCAAAGATCCTTGTCAAGATCAAAGTCTTCCATCTTCTTGTTCTACCACTCCATGTTCACTTCCGCTTTCTACTCTTCCTAAGTCTTCGCAAGCTTTGAATGATCCTATCAGCGAAGTTGCTCCTATTCAAGATGTTCATGATACTATTGAAAATCTTAATGCTCACTCTAAAGATGCTGATGTCTTTGGTTGTCATATAGATGTTGATGAACTTAATGATTATCCTTTTGCATCTTCCATGTCCATCCTTGGACCTCCTCCACCAATACTAAGGGCTTCATGTCTTCCTTCCATCTTGGGTCCTTATGTCCCTTCACTTTCCCCTCCTAACTCTCCTAATTCATTATCCATCTTGGGTCCTTACGTCCCTCCATCTCCTATCTTTCTTCAAGATCAACATAGATACATACCCTTGAATTCTTTTCATCCACCCACCCATCTAAACCAGTCGTATTTTCCTTCTTCTTCCACAAGTCCCAAGTCTTTTGGAAGTAACTTGAATGTTCAATATAAGAAAAATAAGCAATACAAGAATCCATCAAAAAAAGAAGATCACCATGTCTACTCTAATCGACATGGAGGCATAAAGTCAAAAGAGATATCTAAGAAGAAAACTACAAGACAAGTATGGGTTCCAAAATCCATCATTGAAGATATTCTCTCTAAATCATCAAAAGGAAATGAAAAGCCTAAAGCTAGATGGATTCCAAAATCTCTCTTGAAAGAGTCTAATATTGAACAAAAAGTGAAGTTGACATTCAAGCTTCCAAAGGCTTCCACTTCATCTTCTTCCGAAAACATTATTTCATTCCATGCATCTAAACTGCAACCTCTACTAAACATTCACCATATTCCTTCATTCACATTTCCTCCACCCTCTCGCCACCCTTCAAGGTGTGTGTTGATGTTGATCTTGCCTTCCTTTCCATCTACCCTTTCACAATCCTTTCATTCATTATCCTTCTACCTTCTATCCTTTTTCCTCATTTGCCTATTTCTCATATCTTCCAACCTCACTCGCTTTATATAAAAGCTTATCCTCCATTTTTTTTTTCTTCTATATTCCTTTCCCTATCAGCATTTTTGAGCATATCATTTTGAATCCTTGGCATATCATGGTTTATCCTTTCAAGGAGCATTATCTAAAAAGCTTGCTTTCTTCCAAAAAAAAAGAAAATTCAAAAAAATAAAAAAATTTTAAAAAGAAAGAAAAAAATGAAAAAAATTGAAAATGTGCCATGGTGAAAACTTGGAAACAGGCACCTTGGTAGCAAAAGTAAAGAGAAATAAATTGATCCTATGGTGAAAACCACTCCCTTGTGGCGCCTTGGATAAGTACCATGATGAAAAACCTGGTAATCAGGCATCATGCGTAGTTCTTCTACATGTTTCATCCATTCCATCTTCTCTCTTTGATCTTGACAAGGTTGACCTATACACAAACATTTGACTATCTTGTGAGCTATCTTACGATGATCTTGCTTCCATTCCATTTATGTCTAGCCTTCATTTTCATTTTCCTCTATTCATTCTAGCCTTTCGCTATCCTTTTCCCCCTTGGTCTTGATCTAATCAAAAGAGTAAAACATGATGCTATAAAGTCTCTTGACATGTCTACTCCTTTGGACTGCATCCCTTCCTTCTTTTGCATTACGCTTTTGAGGCTTATCCTATGCTGACCTTTCATTACTTGTCCAGATGTGCTTTGCATGACAATTTTTTTTTCCTAGCTTGGGTATTCTTGAGGAGTTTGACCTTGAAGATTTCTTCCCTCCGTTCCCTTTCATTCTCCTTTCCTCCACCAACTTGCTTATCCATCTTGTTTTCCACCTTGCTAGACATTGGGACTACACGATGTGATCTTGCTTGGAAGTTTGATGCTTATTCTGTCTGGGGGCATCCTTTGTACATATTTTATGATCCTGAAAAAATACCAAAAAAATTGATATATGATGCTGAAAAAACCCTAAAAAGCATATAAAGTCCTAAAAAAATACAAAAAAAAATAGAAAAAATGCCTTGGTGAAAATCTGGAAACAGGGGCCTTGGTAGCAAAAATACAAAAAAAAAGAAAATTTTTTGCAATAAATCCAAGTGGTGAAAACCTGGAAATAGGCGCTACTTGAGGCCTTTGCACCCTTATTTGTTAGCATGCGTCATCGACACTTAGCCACTTTCCATCATGCCTTGACCTTATTTGACTTGATCTGGAATTGGTCTTTGTCTTTGTCTAGGGGGCATACCTGTTAGCATAGGTCTTTTAGGTGCATTTGTCTCTTGGGGCATTTTACAACAGGTATTTTTCAACACCACCCCAAACAGTGTTTTTCAACACTACCCTTGCGTCGAGTGTTTCTTAACACTTATCAGATGTCTTACCCAATAGTGTAAGTATGATGTGATATTTCTCATTTGCAGATGTGATAACCAGAGTCTGACTCTATGACCAACACACACGCACTTAAACAATCAACTTCTTGATATATGTTGACTTTACTTTTCTTTGTGTGCTATCTATGAGGATTTCTTTGATGAGTGGTCTCTCCCTGAGAAGTTTTCGATGATGCATAGCTAGAAGACTGAGGGTATGAGAACATGTTTTATTTTTTTATCTGCTTGTGGGTATATTTTGTTGGTACTACCTGTCATGAGCATTTATGCTAGTCTTACTTGACACTATGGATTGACAAGGTATTATCCTTGACTGTTTTGCGAGTGCATGCTTCTAGTTATCCCGACTTTCATGTGTCTTAATACAAACATAATCTCGCCATATGAAACTTAGGTAATCTCACTGCATTATTCATCTTGACCTACATGTCTTTGATGCCTAGGTGAGATTTCCACATTTCTATCTGATAAAGATCATATTCATATCCACATAGTTATGCTAGTGTGCATTGTATGATCTTGCAATGCTACCAATAACGCTCGATGATGATAATTAGATGTCTATAAGCATTGTGACCTTGCAAGTCAACCACTTTCATAGTAGCTTGCATTCTTAGGTTCATCATAGTTTAGTTTTTGCATCTTGCATATGGAGAGAGCTCTCCTTTTTATCATCTACGGACTAGTTGGTCAACTGTGCTCATTTTCTAGTTCTTCTTGATCATATCTTTCATTTCTGGTCTTTCATATCACATCATTTTCTATCCATTTCGGACTCGAAACCGAAATCTAAGTCACGTTGACTAACCTTTTGAGGCATAATTCTTTGATCTTTGATGAAATTTCTTCCTTTCCATGTCTTCCAAACTTCTAGTCTTTCATTCACCCCTTTCGCTTCCTCTTTCTGAGGTTTGACTTAATCTTTATCCTATATCTTTCCCAGTCAAACCTCATCAACCTGGGGCATATCTTCACTGTTTGATGGTTATCCTATCATGCTCCATCCTTCGATTATGATTTATTGTGACTTGATCAGGTTTATCAATTTGTTGTTCTCCTCTACCTGATTTCGATTTCAATTTCGAGGGGGAAGTACCTATCAGCTTTAATTTTTGATTCAGCTTTATCATTCAGCTCAGCTTGAGATTCTTATCTCTTATTTTGGATATGATCCCGAATCAACCTCATGTCTAGAATCTTTTGTTTATGTTTGTCTGGATGTGATCCCGAATTGACCTCACATCTGAGTTGTTTTGTGATCCCAGATCGATCTCACATTTCAACTTCATTCTTTGACCACATGTGATCCTAAATCGATCACACATTAGTCAAAGAGGGGCAAATGTATGCACCCTAAAATGGTCACCTAGACTTTGGGCCCCCATTTAGCAATTTGTCAAATCCCTGAATCAATATTTTCAAAAATCAACATTTTTCAATTATATCAATTTCTTTGATCAAATCATAATCAATTCAATATTTCCTAAAGTTTGAGCCTTATTTAATTTAAAAGAAATAAAAATAAAAATCTTATTTAATTAAGAGAATATGCTCCCTTTTAATTAATTAAAAATCTCTTTTAATTAAATAATAAAATTACTTTATCCTAAGCCTTTATTTAATTAAAAGGAATTTCCTCCCCTTTTATTTAAATAAAAAATCTCCACTTTTCTTCTTATTTTTGTTGCACAAATAAAGCATTTAATTCTTATTTATAAAGAAAAATAAAATAAAAAATAAAAGAAAAGTACTTTTGCCTCACATGGACATAAATTAAATTCTCAACATAAAGTAAATGCTTATAATTTTCTTATTGGAGGATATTTGTGCACAAAGATCAAGCTTCTTTTTTTCTCCATCGTTGATTAAGTCTTTTGCCTCTTAATCTCCATGGTCCATTTTTTTATACTTCCTATAAAAGAAGAGCTCTTTTCCTCATTTGCACACACAATACATACTTGAATTATTATGCTACAGGTTTTCTAAGTCATTGAAGCTTTTGGAGATATTCTTGCATCAAATTTTGAAGATTTGGAGCATCATTGGCATTCATCTTGCATCTACATCACATCCTAGCTTGCATCATAGTTGCATTATCATGGTATCATTTCCTTTCATGTTTTAGATTAATCTCACATAGTTTAATTAGAGGGTTTGTAACTCTTTCATTTCCATTTTCAAAGCTTAATTGCATCTTCATTCTCATAAGATTAATTTTCATTCTCATATAGATTTGCATAGTATTGCATTTATTTGGAATCTCTCATTGTGTGGTTGACTAGCAAGGTCATGAGTTTATAGCTCTAGCTGAGAGCAATTTTACAAATCTTGCAACTCCATGCATAGAGAGCTATGGATCGATTTGTGAGGGCTCATTTTTGAGTTTTCTTGCATGTAAGGATTCATAGAAGTGTGACAACATTTTAGCACACAACATCTAGATTCCTGAATTGCAAAAATTTTGATGGCATAGATAGGATGTAGAGTTCTCAATACTTTTCCTATTACATTTTCATCATCAATAGTTTCATTTTCTCCTCTAATAGCATTTACAACTTATTTTATTCTACCACAATATTGTGTAATATTCTCACCTTCTTGCATTCTCATTTCATCAAATTTACCTCTTAGACTCTCGACTTTTTCTCTCAACACATTTATGTCACCACCATAAATGTTTGCAAGGGTGTCCCACATTTACTTTGCATTACTACAGTCCTTGATGTCTTCAAATTCTGGATAACTTAGGGCAGATGCAATTTCCAACATTTCTTGGTTGTGCTCTTGTTTAGCTTTCATTTCCTCGGCAATCAGAGGTGCAACAAGTGTGACATAGTCATGCTCAACATAATACTTTGTAGAATCACCAATACCGGCTAGATGTAGCTTTATCAAGCTTTTCCATGCAAGGAAGTTCTCATTATTCAGCTTTGGTACCTCCTTAGACATCCTGATCATTTGCTTCAAGTACCTTCAAACTTATTCTTTGTAAGCACCAACAACTCTGATACCAATTGTTAATATGATTTAAAACAACAGAGAGGGGGGTGGGGGTGAATCAATTTTTCTCAGGTCCAAATGTATAAAACAAACCTTAAAACTCTTCAACAAATCAGATCTAACAACCAACAACTACTCGGTCATTACTGATTGTATAACATAAACATATAATAGTGCAGTCCACTTATCCAATAGCATCTAACTTGTAAAACACATAAATGTTCAAACCAAAACATTCACACAAGTATCAACACTAGGATTTATAGTGGAAACCCAATTTGGGAAAAACCAATTTGTAACATGTTACTATTATGTTCACTCTTCTGAAGTGAGCTTGGTGAAAAGCCAACCCTGTTAAAGGTTACAAATTGTATCATCTTAAAATGGAAGCACTTCCATGTTAAGAGTGTTTAGCCCTCTGAGTAAGTGGTTTGAGGTCATATTAGATGCATTGAATTGATCTTTGCTTTGATCTGGCTTTCTCCCTGCTTTCCACTTCTTTTCTGCTTCATTCTAGGTGAAATTAGGGTTAGGATCTTAAGGATTCTCCTGAATTTCCCTCTTTCATAGCTCTATTCTCTAGGTAGGATTTAGAAATGGATCCTCCTAGAATTAATTTCAGGGTCGAGCTCGACCCTGACTAGGTCAGGGTCAATGTCGACTTTGACCTCTTTCTCCAAAATTTCAAATTCCATAATCTCCGGGCTTCAGGCTTTCGAGAAATTTATTTTCTCGCTTCTGGGTCGGCCATTTCGAGTTTCAGGATGGTAAATCTTTTAATTGAATTTAATCTAGGTATATTTTTTAAAGGTGAGGACCTAATTGAGATTTAATTCTCCAAGGTGGCCCATCTAGAGGAGTGTGCCCTAGCTCACTATAAAAGGAGGCCTTTCTCTTTCATTTTCACATCAAGTTTTCATGCTCAAGCTCTCAAGCTCTCAAGGTGATCAAGCAAGCATTCCATTCAAGCATTAAAGTATTATTCTCCATCCAAGTTCTCCATTGAAGATCAAGGATTCAAGCATTTAAGCTATTGAAGGGATTTGGTTCAAGCATTCAAGATTTATCATTAAAACCCTAGATCTAGCCATCATGATGGTGTGATCTTCCTTCAAGATCCTTTTGTTCATCTTCAAGATCTATTCATTCTTCTATCAAGGTGGATTCCAAGCATACAGCGATGGAGGTTTGATTTACATTTATTGTTATGTTCAAGCTTTCATATCAATATACTTGTTTACATTCAAAATACAATTGCATATCTATTGAATTGCATAGCTTCATTGTTAGATCCTTTTCTACTACTTGCTATCATTCTCCATTTCAATTTCAATATTAAGGTTGATTCCAAACTGGGGTTTGACCAAGGCAAACCCCCCATACAACAAAAACCCCCATTTTCTTGCAGGTACAGGTGCAAAGTTTCAAATCTGAGAGCAAATTTGGATACCCTTTTCGGCAAACTTCTGGGATCTGCGAATAGAATTTGAATTGGAATTTAAATAAATAATGTGGTATTTGACCTTTTATGAGGGTCAAAATCGAGTTGAGCCATCTTGAGGCAAGATTTCTAGGTTTTCTCTATCTCGGTATTTCTAGTCTAGGACAGGTTTCAGATTTTCCCGAAAGTGTACACAGATACTAGAATTCAACATTTTCCAGATTTGCCCTAATTTTGAAGTTAGTAGTTGTATTTCAATTATTCTATATCCTAAACATAATCTTCCACATTAGGGAAAATATTGGATTTACTCTCTCTTTGCCTACTCTCTTCCATAAAATTGATTCGATTGTGCATTAACCTTTTGGTTGATCAAATCAGATCTCTTCCTTGAGGAATTTGGGTTTGAGAATAGATCTTAATATTTTTCCCTTCCCTTTCTATCTAAATAGTGGTGAATCCATTTTACCTCTATTCATTTTGGTGAACCCGACATACTTACCCCTTTTCTTTTTTGGATTTAGATGCTCTATTGTGTTAGATCTTCCTTTATATTCCCTTGTGTGTTCACCTTCACTATTCATTTTGGTGAACCCGACATACTTACCCCTTTTCTTTTTTGGATTTAGATGCTCTATTGTGTTAGATCTTTCTTTATATTCCCTTGTGTGTTCACCTTCACTATTCATTTTGGTGAACTCGACATACTTACTCTCTTTCTTTTTGGTGTTAGATCATTTTTTTTCTTGCATTAAGATTAAATTTCTTTTATGCTCTTGCATTTACATTTCAAAAATCCAAAAAAAATTGCAAAATTTCTGTAAAAATACAAAAATATTTACATTTTCATGCTTTTAGTATTCAACATGTATGATTCTTGTTTTGAGTACTTTGATGAGGCTTTTATTGTTCAAGAGGATAGATCCCTTAATGAGGTACATGGAAGTGAGGATGAAAATTGTTTGAATGAGATCTCCATTGATCCTATTCCTATTTCATCTTCCTCTACAACCTCTTCAATTGACCTTTACAAAGATGAGTTGGGGATTGATGTTCATTCTTCTCCTTATATATGTCTTTTCTATGAGCCTTGTTTACAATACAATTTAGCTTCTTTCCCCTTTAGGGATCAATCTTTAATGACTCATGGCACTCCTACAATGTGCTTTATGAATAGGGATGATAATCCTCCTATTTGGGATGAGCCTTTAAATTTGGATATTGATTACTCTCTTCCTCATGAAGCCATTTTGAATAATCCTCCCATTTGGGATGAACCTTTGGATTTCGATATTGATTTTCTTCATGAAACCATTATAGATAATCCTCTTATTTGGGATGAACCTTTGGATTTGGATGTTGATTACTCTCTTCCTCATGAATCCATTTTGGATAATCCTCCTATTTGGGATGAACCTTTAGATTTGGATGTTGATTACTCTTTTCCTCATGAAATCATTATGGATAATTCTACTTTTTGGGATGAACCCTTGCATAAATACATTGATTTATCCCCTCCTTGTGAAGAATTTTTGATACAAAAGGATGACATATTCTCTAAAACACACTCCCCTTATCTGAAAGAAGATGACATTATAAATCCTTCACCTCCATTTAGGATTCCTTCTAGTGACAAGACATTAGTAGAGAAAGATAAGAATTCCCTTAATGTTCTTCCTCTTATTGGTGATCTTATGAGAAATCATGATCCTACCTCACAAACTTCTTACCATAATATTACTTATATCTATTCAAACTCGTTTCCAACTGTGGTTCCAAGTGTTCCTTCAGGTGCATCTTCCATTCATATCACTTCCTACACTTTTACTAGTGTTCCTAATCTTCCTAATCCTAATCTAATCTTTCCTAATCTTATTCCTAATTCTTCATCTACTATTCCTAGTTCTTCCCACACTTATGTTGAGGTTAAAACTATGGTTCATGATGTGCAAAGATTCTTCAAAGTACCTTCTCCTTATTATCCGATCCATAAAGATAAAAGAAAAGAAACTTCCCCTTTGAGATTTTTTCATAATTTTACCCCTCACTCTCTTCTCTCCTCTAGACTGGGGGGCAAGAGGTATATTTATTCCTATCTTTTAGAATCCATTATGAGCTTAATTGGTTATGTTTTCATGGTATGTATTATGATAGCCTTTCATCCATTTGCTCTCTTCTATTATTCAAGATATCTTTTCTAGGACGTGTTTTGAAAAGATATCCCTTGCCTTTCATCCCTAGGGGGCAAGGTTCTGTCTTCTCTTTGTCTAGGGAATTTCTTTCCTTAGCTTAGTGGTATTTGTTTATATTGCAATATTATTTCATCATATTGATAGATGTTTTGACTATGAATAACCTTCTTATATGAGAAGTTGTTGTCCTAGGTCGATACTTATTCTCTATGTTGCACATTATGTTTGATATAATCTTTTACTCTTGCTTTGTGTTAGAGTTGTTTTCTCTCATTCCAAAGATTCCTCTCACTCTTCTTCACGGAAGGCATGATGATTGAATCTTCATTCCCACCTTTTGGAAGATGATATTTTATCTAACACACTCCTCTTTGGTGGGGGTCTTGGTGATAAGATCTCTTTCATTGAGGATCCTTTTCCATAAGCGACATATCCTTTTCACGATTATCTATACTCTTGGATGTAAGGGTCACTATCTCTCGCTAAGAATATAGTATACATTGTTGCAAATATGATATCTCCTTGCTTTGTGAAGTAGGTATCCTCTTCCATCTTTGTTCCTACACTTGGGGGGCAAGGATGCCTTCTCCTTCTCTTCTGTTTTCACACATGAAGTAATAAATACAGATTCTGAGTTTGATAGAAGTGCTTTAGTCTAAGGGGCTTGGTATGATTTTCTATCTTAGTCAAATCTATGCATTGTTATTTCATGCACATATTCATGCTATGGTTTTGATCAAGAGGCTCTGATCTTAGCATTATCGACATGCAGTAATAAATACAGATTGTGAGTTTGATAGAAGTACTTTCACCTCAGGGGCTTGGTATGATTTTCTATCTTAGTCAAATCTATGCGTTTTTATTTCATATTTGTTCATGCTAGGGTTTTGGTCTCGAGATTTTGATCTTAGCATTGCCAGCTTTTCACACATGGAGTAGCAAATACGGATTGTGAATTTGAAAGAAGTGCTTTAGCCTCAGGGGCTTGGTATGATTTTCTATCTTATTCAAATCTAGGCATTGTTATTTCATGCATATCCTTATGGTATTCTCTTCTTTTCTTTCTAGGGATTCACCTCTTTCCTTGGCTAAGCAGTATTTATCTACTATATGATATCCAATCATACATGAAAATTATGGTTTGCATTTGAGGACCTATGTCCTTTATACAAACTTTATTTGTTGTTTGACATTGGGTTTCCATGGTTGATACATCTCTCACCTTGGAAACTGAACAGTGTGCTATCCCTCATAAGGGTTACTTTCTTTTCACTTCTTGCATGATATCTCTTTACATTCATCCCTTCCATGGCCTCATAGGAGTTGTGATCTTCTTGGCTTGGACTGGGTGTTGTCTATGGATATTGTCTTGATGTTGAAGAAGACTTTATCCTTATTCTTTTCTTTCCTTAACATGTCAAAATAGTATGTTTTTACCATATTAAGGAGGGGGGCATATATAGGGTCTCCCTTGTACTATAGTTTTTTATTTTTTATATGCTAAATCTTGGAAGGTAATGCACATAAGTTGCTAAACCCTAAGAAGACACACATCCATATGTTAAATCTTTCGAAGGTAACGCACATAAGTTGCTAAATCTTGAGGAGACACACATTTTTCAAATTTTTCAATATGCTAAATCCTTTGAAGGTAATGCACATAAGTTGCTAAATACTGAAGGGACACGCATTTCCAGTTTCAAATATGCTAAATCTTGGAATGTAACGCACATAAGTTGCTAAATCCTGAAAAGACACGCACCTATATGCTAAATCTTTTGAAGGTAATGCACATAAGTTGCTAAATCCTGAGGAGACATGCATTTCATATTCATAGTGATATAAGAAGGTGGATCTATGAATTGTTAGAAAG
This sequence comes from Chamaecyparis obtusa, assembly GCA_027943335.1. Taxonomy (NCBI): domain Eukaryota; kingdom Viridiplantae; phylum Streptophyta; class Pinopsida; order Cupressales; family Cupressaceae; genus Chamaecyparis; species Chamaecyparis obtusa. The sequence goes on along the minus strand of BSBK01005367.1, from coordinate 465,286 downwards.
TAAAGATCCCTAAGATAACTGAGAGGGGGGGGCGGTGAATCAGTTATCAGATAATTTATCCATTCAATAGCTTTAAACAATATAATCAATGCACTGATCAACCATAGAAAGATAACCATACACAATTGCACAATAACACAAGATATGTTAACTAGAGAACCTCTTGAAAAGAGTAAACCCCGGTTGGAATGATGCCCACAAAATGATGCACTAATATGAAAGTTCCTTGTTAGAGGATGGACCCTATTAGGAGTCTTATGAAATACATTCAGTACATATAAATCCTTGTTAGGAGATTTTGAATCTCTGTTAAAAGATTCTAACCCGGTTAAGAGTTTATGGAAGACAGAAGGACCCACTGTCCAAATAGCTTCAAGGCAAGATCTCTAAACCCACTGTCCAAAAGATCTTAGAATTATTCAACAGAATAATATGAAATATATTACCTCCTTCACACTATGCCAAAACTGCACTCTCTGCTACACAAGATCACAATTCCAGATCTCTGTACTCACAAGTCTTCCTTCATCACTGAATTAGCTCTTTTCTTCACTTCATGCATATATTCGCATTAAAATATTCATAGTACACATTACAATAAGGAAAAAATTCCTTCTTATATACCAAACTCAAATAATTACAAATGAGTCGGTCCTCAATTACAAAATAATAAATTCTACATGCTACACACAGAATTCACATAAAACTGTCAGCTTCCAGTTATTGTAACTTTCTCCAAACATATCCTCGAAGTTTTCACTATGAACCACATCATCATTAATGAGTCTCCAACATCCCTTTAACTACACAAAATTAGATTCCATCCCAGCTAAGAGATATCCTCTGATTTCCGAACATCGCTACACAGAAACACTATCTAAACACTGCTTTCACCAAAATGCTCATAACTCTTACAAATGAATGAATTTCTTTTTGCGCTATTAACCATAGGTTAATAACACACCAAAGAACATACCATCAACTGTGCAAAAGCCAATCTACAATACAACATGTGTGCAAAACAAAAATGTACCTACTTTCCTACTAATATCTAGAATATCATTGTGTTGACAGCAATGACAATCCAAGTCATGAATGCAACAACAACTGCTATATAATGACTTCCAAAACACTTTGCATTCATTCCTAACAATCTCCCCCATTGGCATTGATGGAAACATAGATGAAAAACATCCAATGTTCCAAAAATCCAATACTGCAACATCACTGCAAAATATCAAATCAAATCTTGCTTCATTTTCCTATTCAGCTCTCTCATACAATCCACAATGTTTTTCATGTATATCTCTCCCCCATTGACATCAATGACAAAAATTCTATCACTAAGTCAACAAAAACTTAATGTCAAAAGACACTTTTCAGAAAAATACAATAACAAGAGTCCTCATGACTCAGCTCATAAACTCCCCCATAGAGGAAGTTCCAACATCCAATCCAGAAGAAAGATAAGGCTCATATACCACTGTATAGATGCAATCATCTGCATCAATTCTCAAAAATAGGTTGGGGCATAACCCCAAGCATACCTCTCAGATACACAAATGTATCCTTAGGTAAAGGCTTTTTAAATATATCTGCTATCTGCTCCTTTGTACTTATGTACTCCAATCTTACTTCTTTTTCTACAACTTTCTCTCTTACAACACGATACTTGATCTCAATATGTTTAGTCTTAGAATGTAAAATAGGATTTTTTGACATACTCACTGTACTGGTGTTGTCACAATGTATAACAACAGGCTCATCAAACTTTATTCCAATATCTTTCAACATCTGTTTTATCCAAATAATCTGATTACAATTATTTGATGCTGCAACATATTCTACTTCTGTTGTGCTTTGTGAAGTACAATTCTACTTCTTACTTAGCCAAGAGACCAATTTACCTCCAAGAAAAAAGGCTCCACCACTGGTGCTTTTCTTGTCATCAACGTTGCCTCCCCAATCTGCATCAGTATAGGAACATAAGGTAAAATCATCAGAATTCTCATACCATAATCCATAATCCATTGTTCCTTTCAGATATCTCAGTATCCTCTTTACTCCTGCATAATGTGATTCTCTAGGTTCTTCTTGAAATCTTGCTACAATCCCCATTGAATGTGCTATATCAAGTCTTGTATGTGTCAAGTACTGCAATCCTCCAATCATAGATCTATACTTTTTCTGCTCAACTGCTGGTGTCTCATCTTTGCTAGATAACTTATGTTCGGTTACCATAGGTGTTCCAACAGGTTTATAATCTTCCATTCCAAATTTTTTCAATAATTCATTTAAATAATTAGTTTAACTTACAAATATACCTTCCTTGCTTTGTGTTATCTGTAATCCCAAAAAATATTTCATTTCTCCAATCATGCTCATCTCAAATTCAGTCTTCATTTCATCTGCAAATTTGTCACTAGCTTCATCTTCTCCTCCAAATATAATATCATCAACAAATATGACTATAACCAACAAACCATTCTCAATTTCTTTTGTGTATAAGTTACTATCTGCTGTTCCTTTTATAAATCCCAATTTCAATAAATACTTATCCAATCTTGCATACCAGGTTCTAGGTGCTTGTTTTAATCCATATAAAGCTTTCTTTAACTTACATACCATATCTCCTTCTTGTGTCAAAGGAAAACCTTCAGGCTGCTCAATGTAGACTTCTTCTTCCAATTCACCATTCAAAAATGCTGACTTCACATCCATCTGATACACTCTAAATTTCTTGTAAGTTGCATATGCTAGAAACATTCTTACTGCTTCAAGTTTGGCCACAGGTGCAAAATTTTCTTCATAGTCAATTCTTTCTTATTGTGAATATCCTTTACATACCAATCTTGCTTTGTTTCTTATCACTTCTCCTTGTTCATTCATCTTATTTCTGAATACCCACTTTGTTCCAATCACATTCTTGTCTTCAGGTCTAGGGACCAATTCCCATGTCTTGTTTTTTTCAATCTGCTCTAGTTCTTCTTTCATAGCATTGATCCAATGTTCATCTTTGCAAGCTTCATTAGTATTCTTAGGTTCAATTTGAGAAATCAAACATAAATGTACCTTATTTTGAGTCAAAACTCCTCTATCTAAACTTCCAATAACTTGCTCAACAGGGTGATGTCTTGAAGTATACCTGTTAGGTGTCATAGTTACTGATCTTGTTCCGATTGTAGATTATTCTCTATTTTCTTCTCTATTTTCTTCTCTGTCTTCTTCAGTATGACTTTCATTCAGCAAATCACTATTAGTTTCAAAAAATAATTCTGCATTTTCAATGTTAGGCTGAGGTTGTGCTCCTCCATCAGATTCATAATCAAACATTCTTTCCTGAATTTTAAACTTCTCATCAACTTTTACATTTGCACTTTCAACAATAGTCTTAGTTCTTTTGTTATAACATCTATATGCTTTGCTTTTTAAAGAATATCCAAGAAATATTCCTTCATCACTTCTAGGATCAAATTTTTCTATATCATCATCTCTCTTAATATAACATTTACTTCCAAAAATTTTAAAATACTTAACTGAGGGTGTATGTCCAAACATAATTCATAAGGTGTCTTGTTTGTATCTGCTCTGATTTGTACTCTGTTCATAGTGTATACTGTTGTGTTCACTGCTTCTCTCCAAAAAGTTTTAGCCAAATCATTTTCAAACAACATAGCTCTTGCTGCTTCAGTTATTGACCTGTTTCTTCTTTTTGCAATACCATTTTGTTCTGGTGTTCTAGGGGCTGAAAGTTGTCTCTTAATGCCATTCATTTCAAAAAAGGTGTTAAACTCTCTACATGTAAATTCACCACCTCTATAAGATCTTAGACACTTAGTCTTCATTCCAGATTCATTCTTAATTTTTCTTTTCATGATCTTAAACTTATCAAATGCTTCAGATTTTTCTTTCAAAAATGCAATCCACATCATTCTTGTAAAATCATCAACAAGAATCATAAAATACCTTTCACCATAGAATCCTCTAGTCCTAGTAGGACCACTCAAGTCTGTATGAACAATCTCCAACTTCTCTGCCGATGTGAACTTCTTATTGGGAAATGAACTCCTTTTCTGCTTTGCCATCATACATTCTTTGCAAATCATGTTAGTAGGTTTCATAAGTCTAGGTAAATCTCTTACCGCAAGTGTAGTGCTCACCTTGACAATATTATCAAAGTTTATATGACAAAACCTTTTATGCCATAACCAACTGTCATCAATCCTAGTTATCAAACATGTCATCTTAGTAGGATTCAACTGAAATACATTACCTTTGGTTCCGAATCTTTTTCCAATCAGATTTTCATCTTTATCTTTTATCACACAAGTTTTCTCAGAAAACCAAACTTGATAACCCTTATCAACTAATTGTCCAACACTTAGTAGATTATGTCTTAGTCCATCAACAAAGTAAACATCATCAGTGTTAGTCTTTCCATCAAGAGTAATAGATCCTATACCCTTAATCAAACAAGGTGCATTGTTACCAACCCTAACAATTCCTCCATCATAATTATCTAACTTAACAAACTTTCTTTTATCTCCACTCATATGATGTGAACAACCACTGTCTATAATCCAATCAGATTTCTTTTCAACTTGTGAAACTAATGCTTTTTCTTCCCTTTTATCAGATTTAGAACTTTTATCTTTAATTGCTACAAATCCTATTTCCTCAAAGTTATCATTATCACTGTCACTTAAATGTTTTTCAATTCCTACTTCAAAATCTTCATCATTTGCATAATAACATTCTTTAGATCTCCTAGGTTTAAAGTTGCTTCTATACTTCTTAACTTTTTTAGGACATTTAGATGCAAAATGACCATATTTTTGACAAGTCCAACATTTAAAGATTTTCTTACCATCTGGTTCTCTTTTTACAAGTAATGCAATACCTTCTTCAATCTTCTTATCTTCCTTAGATCTGCTACTGCTGGCATAATCTCCATTCACACTAGTACTTCTTGTAGGTCTAATGCTAAGAGCACTGAATGTTGTTTCCATTCTAGGTAGCTCTCCTGATGATCTCAAGTTCATCTCTGTTGTTTCTAATCTCCCAAGAAGAGTCTCTCTTGAAAAGTTTGATGTACAAGGTATCACTTGTTCAATCCTCTGCGTTGTCTTCTTGAATACTGGTGTCAAAGTTCTCAGAATTTTCCATATCACTTCATTCTCTGTCTTATCACCTCCACAATACTTTATTCTTGTCACAATCTCAGACATCCTACCAATATAGCTTCTAATAGATTCATCTTCCATCATTCTAATATCTTCAAATGCACAAATCCAATTATGTAATCTAGCCTTCTTTGCATGTTCATCACCTTCAAAAGTAGAATGTAAAGCTTTCCAAATTGCATGAGATGTTTTCAAACATCTTACCTGACTATATTCATTCTCCGGTAGTGCTGACAAAAGTGCTTCTCTTGCAAGTATGTTACACATGAATAGATCTAGTTCATCTTTAGTTCTTGCCTCTAGATTGCCTTCCTCAATGATAGTCTTCTCATTCTTTGTAATCAACCAATAACTTGGTCCTAAACATAATATATATGTCTTCATCTTTTCTTTTCAGCTGTCAAAATTTACTCCATCAAACTTAGGGCTTTCTTTTTTGAAATTCGCCATGGATCTCCTTAAGTTGTTAAACTTTTCTTTCAAGGACCTGCTGCTCTGATACCAATTGTTAGAAAGTAAAGATCCCCAAGATAACTGAGAGGGGGGGGGGGGGGTGAATCAGTTATCAGATAATTTATCCATTCAACAGCTTTAAACAATATAATCAATGTAGTGATCAACCATAGAAAGATAACCATACACAATTGCACAATAACACAAGATATGTTAACTAGGGAACCTCTTGAAAAGAGTAAACCCCGGTGGGAATGATGCCCACAAAATAATGCACTAATATGAAAGTTTCTTATTAGAGGATGGACCCTGTTAGGAGTCTTATGAAATACATTCAGTACATATAAATCCCTATTAGGAGATTTTGAATCCCTGTTAAAAGATTCTAACCCGGTTAAGAGTTTATGGAAGATAGAAGGACCCATTGTCCAAACAGCTTCAAGGCAAGATCTCTGAACCCACTGTCCAAAAGATCTTAGAATTATTCAATAGAATAATATGAAATATATTACCTCCTTCACACTGTGCCAAAACTATAATCTCTGCTACATAAGATCACAATTCTAGATCTCTGTACTCACAAGTCTTCCTTCATCACTGAATTAGCTCTTTTCTTCACTTCATGCATATATTCGCATTACAATCTTCATAGTACACATTACAATAAGGAAAAAATTCCTTCTTATATAAAAAACTCAAATAATTACAAATGAGTTGATCCTCAATTACAAAATAATAAATTCTACACGCTACACACAAAATTTACATAAAACTGTCGGCTTCCAGTTACTGTAACTTTCTCCAAACATATCCTCAAAGTTTTTGCTATGAACCATGTCATCATTAATGAGTCTCCAACATCCCTTTAACTGTGAAAAATCAGATTCCATCCCAGCTAAGAGATATCCTCTGATTTCCGAACATCGCTACATAGAAACACTGTCTAAACACTGCTTTCACCAAAATGCTCATAAATCTTACAAATGAATGAATTTTTTTTTGCGTTGTTAACCATAGGTTAATAACACACCAAAGAACATACCATCAACTGTGCAAAAGTCAATCTGCAATACAACATGTGTGCAAAACAAAACTGTACCTACTTTCCTGCTAATATCCAGAATATCACTGTGTTGACATCAATGACAATCCAAGTCATGAATGCAACAACAACTGCTATAGAATGACTACCAAAACACTTTGCATTCATTCCTAACATGAATATTCTAGAAGCCATCAGAAGATGCATTACAATTGCAAGCACAGTTTATTGGTGAACCTATTGGGCTCTCCCTCCAAGGTGATTCATGCTAAGGTGGGCATCTTACTGGGTGAGGTAATCACTTTCTCCTTTCTCTCTTTTTTGCTTTCATGCTAGTAGGATAGGATCATGAAGCTATGTTATTTATAGTGTTTCTCTTATTTTTCTTATGTAAACATTTATGCTTTTATGATAGCTTTCCAAATATGATATTAACATGAGGAATATTTCTTAGTGAGGTTTCTTATGCTAATTGATTTGGGTTGTTTAGTACTAACCCTTGTTCTTTTGGTTTTCTTGTTTTGCACCCTCGTGTGTGTATGTTGAGTTAGAATCCTTAGTTTGGGGGCTCATGTCCTTTGCTAAGTGTTATTTTATCTCTTTGCAAATCCACTTGGATCTTCTCTTTCTTCTCCTTTACCAAGAGTTTTCATCAAATCCATACTCTTGCTAAAGTGGGGGCTTAATGTATCATCTTAAAATGGAAGAAATTTCATGTTAAGAGCATTTAGCCCTCTGAGTAAGTGGTTTGGGGTCATATTGGATGCCTTGAATTGATCTTTTCTTTGATCTAGTTTTCTCCCCACTTTCCACTTCTTTTCTGCTTCATTCTAGGTGAAATTAGAGTTAGGATCTTAAGGATTCTCTTAAATTTCCCTCTTCCATAGCTCTATTCTCTAGGTAGAATTTAGAAATGGATCCTCTTGGCCTTCATTTTAGTAATCATAGGATTTTATGTCTATTCCTAACATTCTGTCCTATTCTGACATCAATTATAGGTTTCTAGGCATCCTTGGGACCTCCTAATTCAATTTTGAGTCAACCTAAGAAAAAGGTCAATGTCTTAGGTCAACCCTGACTAGGTTAGGGTCAATTTTGTTTGACCCCTTTCTCCAAAATTTTAAATTCCAGAATCTCCAGGCTTTGGGCTTTCGGGAAATTTATTTTCCTGCTTCTGGGTCAGCCATTTTGGGATGGTAAATCCTTTAATTTCATTTAATATAGGTATATTTTCTAAAGGTGAGGACCTAATTGGGATTTAATTCTCCAAGGTGGCCCATCTAGAGGAGTGTGCCCTAGATCACTATAAAAGGAGGCCTTCCTCTTTCATTTTCACATCAAGTTTTCATGCTCAAGCTCTTAAGCTCTCAAGGTGATCAAGCAAGCATTCCATTCAAGTATTAAAGTCTTCTTCTCCATCCAAGTTCTCCATTGAAGATCAAGGATTCAAGCATTTAAGCTATTGAAGGGATTTGGTTCAAGCATTCAAGATTTATCATTAAAACCCTAGATCTAGCCATCATGATGGTGTGATCTTCCTTCAAGATCCTTTTGTTCATCTTCAAGATCTATTCATTCTTCTATCAAGGTGGATTCCAAGCATACAACCATGGAGGTTTGATTTACATTTATTGTTATGTTCAAGCTTTCATATCAATATACTTGTTTACATTCAAAATACAATTGCATATTTATTGAATTGCATAGCTTCATTGTTAGATCCTTTTCTACTACTTGCTAGCATTCTCCATTTCAATTTCAATATTAAGGTTGATTCCAAACCGGGGTTTGACCAAGGCAAACCCCCCATACAACAAAAACCTCTATTTTCTTGTAGGTACAGGTGCAGAGTTTTGGATCTGAGAGTGAATTTGGATACCCTTTTCGGCAAACTTCTGGGATCTGCGAATAGAATTCGAATCGAACTTTAAATAAAGAATGTGGTATTTGACCTTTTATGAGGGTCAAACCCGAGCTGAGCCATATTGAGGAAAGATTTTTGGGTTTTCTCTGTCTCAGTATTTCCAGTCCAGGGTAGGTTTTAGATTTTCTTGAAAGTGTACACATACACCAGAATTCAACATTTTCCAGATTTGCCCTAATTTTGAGGTTAGTAGTTGTATTTCAATTATTCTATATCCTAAACATAATCTTCCACATTAGGGGAAATATTGGATTTACTCTCTCTCTTCCTACTCTCTTCCATAAAATTGATTCGATTGTGCATTAACCTTTTGATTGATCAAATCAGATCTCTTCCTTGGGGAATTTGGGTTTGAGAATAGATCTTAATATTTTTCCCTTCCCTTTCTATCTGAATAGTGGTGAATCTATTTTACCTCTATTCACAAACACACTGTCAGGTGTGACTCAGTTAAAGGATTTAAACCACTTTGTTAAAAGTGCACCTTGTTATAGGACTTACATACACTCCATTAGAATGCAACCTTGTTTAAAGGATTTATATCTATGACTGTTAGGTCAACCTCTATTAAAAGGATTTTGACTATTACAATGGTTAGAAAGTAGCAGTAATATTGATTTGAAAAACATACAAGTCACTTTACAAATATCAGATCCAATTCCATACACATATATTGGCTTACTGACTGTGACCTTTACCATCCCCATCACTGATCTTCTCAAAACTCTCTTCGAGAAATCACAACACTTCTCCTTCAACCTTCCCTACTTAGACAGTTATTAACATCAACAATACTTCTAGCATCCTCTCTCTTACAACCTCTAGCTTAGGTTACCTTAATACCTCCTCCATTAGGTCAATACATCTTTTACCACTTAATCACCTTCGTAGATCTTAGGGTTAGGTCAGATCATCGAATCCGTCCTACTTTATGTTCTTTGGCTATCCTTCTAGAAATATCTCAAATCTCTCAATAGATTTACAATAAAACATTTTATAGTGCATTAAATACTTTCATAAAATCAATAAATAAAGTCAATACATTTTACGTAATCCAATAATTCAACGATGTTGGCTAGAAATCTGAATTCTTCCTCAAATGCAAAATACTAACACTCGGTTAATATTGTGTTCAACTCCTCGATCTTCACTAGGAAGCTCGGTCACCTCAAAAACTATTTCCTTGGCTAATACTATCTTCCTCGGTAATTAACTAGTGTTCAGTCAACACTGAATTTACTTGGCATATACTAGCTCGGTCGACACTAACAACACTCGACTTAAACTAGATTTCTTCACTTTTTCTCCGTTAAGCCTACCAGTTTAGTCTTCATTCTTACTTAGATAAATAATACATTATCTTATTATTGTGCCACATAATCAAGTACTCATTTAAGTGTCAAGATAACTCAACCTTTCCTTAGGTGCTATTGTTACCAACCTTGCCTTTCCCCTTAGCATCAATCAAATAGATATAGTACTTTCTTAAATAGCAACAGTCTTACTAGTTAACGTTTGACATCAATGACAATACAACAATTGTTTCAATTGTAGTTTCCAACACCATTGACCTCCTACATCGACAAATCGATCAAAATTGACACAAATGTCCTAACCAAATACATATCTGCACATCAAATCATTGAAACCCTAATCGATTCTATCTAAATTCTGCATTGGGAAATATTTTCTAAATATTCCTTAATTTATCCTAAAGTTAATTAATTGAATATGATAAATATTTGATTAATTAATTTAATTCTACCACTTAATCATTTAATTAGATTTAATTCTATTTATTCCTAATTAATATTATTTAATTTTGACAATAAATAAAAAATCCTACAAATAATTGATTAAATTCTTATTTAATTAATTAAATCCAGTTGTCAAAATTAATGATATAGTTTTTGGAATAAAGTTTGATTACATAATTGATTAACCCATAAATCAATTATTTTAATTCAAAAATCAGTTAAGTTGAGAATAATTCATTTGAATTATAAATTAATTCATAATTATCCATGCACATTTAGAAAAGTAGTTAAACTCTAAATCAATAAATCAATTCATTTTGTTATTTTTTTGAACTCAACATCTATTTCGAGTTAAAAAGTGATCTAAACTTCTGATTTGAGTTAAAAAGTTGATTTTACATGATTTTGTGAGTTAACTAATTCTGATTTCTTGATAACTCAAAAATCAATCTGAGTTAATCAGGGAGAGATTTTTGGCTTTCCATGAGCTCTCAAAAATCTTGGATTTCTATATAAACAAGGCTCAACCCTTCACAAAAGATCCTTCTTTTCAACTGCGCTTTTAATTACCTGGAGAATCGAGCTCTTGTGAACAGGCGATTGTGAGATTTTTACAATTCATTATTTTCAATTCATTTTCATAGCATTTCATAGAATTGATAGATTAGATTTGCAATTCATATCAATTTTAGATCATGTTTCATATCAGTTTTTCATCATATTGCATAGAAAATCCAAAAAGATAGATTAAGCTGCATTTATTTTCATCCATCTTTCATCATTCAAATCCTTCATTTAGGTATTGCATTATCACTGGTCTCGGTCATAATCTGAGAATATCAAACTCATACCTACTAGAAGTCAGTAAATCACCTGGTTAGCTATATTGTTTTCATTTGTAGATTTCTTAATTTGCTAACCTCTAATGTTTTACTGAAGTGTTGTGTCTACAACTAGGTACAAAATTCACACGCACAGATGACGATGATGATGAGATGGATGAAGAAGATGATCAATGACATGATTGAAATGTACAAGGTATGTGATTTAATTATTTATATATATTTATATTGATTAGTAAATATATTTAATATTGATTTATTAATTTCAATTCTAATGATTACATATTTATTATGTTCAATTCTAATGATTACAACATATGTGATTTATAGTTACCAATGTATTGCTTATGATGCTCAATTAATTGTTGCTGATACATATATATATTTTGTTTGATTGTCACCCTTTCTAGAAACAGGCAATTGACTACACAGATCGTCACCCCTTTTGTTGACAATCTTGCATTCCATATATAAGGTAAAGGTAATTTGTTCATGTTTTCTTCTACGTAATTTGTAGCATACGTATCATGTAACTTTTAGCTAACTTAAGATAAATGATTCACATATGCATTAGTGAAACTTCCTTAGTTTAGTTACAACATATGTGATTTACAATTACCAATGTATTGCTTATGATGCTCAATTAATTGCTGCTGATACATGTATATATTTTGTTTGATTGTCACTGTTTCTAGAAATAGACAATTGACTACACACATCGTCACCCCTTCTATTGACGATCTTGCATTCCATATATAAGGTAAAGGTAATTTGTTCATGTTTACGATCTTGTATATTGTTCATGTTGTCTTCTACGTAATTTGTAGCATACGTATCATGTAATTTTTTTCTAACTTAAGATAAATGATTAACATATGTAGGAAATTTAACCCCTTTGACGAGGATCCTACACAGTGACATGGATCTACAAGTATAAGTCAATAAATATACATAATTTTCTTATATTCTTCTTGTTTATCATTGAGCACGTATGTTATAAATAGACATATTATATAATCATATGATGTGTCATATAATCGATGCAGAAAGTTTGACATGTTGTATTATTCTTGTTTATCCTTTTATATGATTCCTGTTTGTTTGTGCCTTTCCTTCATTTTCAACTTACATTTTATATCTCCCACGTATAGACAAAGAAGAACCGTATGGGTCACGACTCTATTCAAGACTTGATTATTCTATATATATTATTTAATTATTATCAAAATTCTATTTGAAGCAAGGACATGACAATATCTCATTTGATGGATTGTAGGACCCACCAAATAGGTAGTTGTCAGATCTATCTTCCTGGAATGAGGGAAATGCAGGAATGGTAGATGAAAGTTCGACATGTAGTATGACTAAAATAGGGAGATCAACTAGAGGTCAAAAGATTAGAAAAAAAATCAATAAACACATGCAATTTTTCCTTGCTAAAGGGGGGTCATGTTCTTATGATGATGAAACCAAAGGTGACATCAAGGTGCCCTTTTGGTACACACATATTGAGAAAGAATGGGTACCCAATGAGCTACCTCCAATTAACACTGATTTTTGTGTTAACGAGAGGATATATCACATAGCTCCATCCTCATTACATGGTTTGGGCCTATTTTCCATGGATGGGATAAAGGTATGTTACAAAAAAGTTGTTGAATTGATGGAGTATGTCGGACCTTGTTACAATTACAGTGATTGGATGCAGATTGTTCAATATAAAAAAAAAATGTGTAGGTATGCACTATCAAAAAATTATATACAATGGAAAGAAAATGATCAAAGTAAAAGATTTTCTATGTACCTTGATGGGAGACCAAAAGCAATAGGGAATATTGCGGGTTTTATAAATAGTATGCGACCTTCCTCAACTAATAAGCAACCCAATTGCATATTTGAGGCGCATGAGGGGAATCATGTTTTTGTATGTGCGATAAAATCAATAAGCATAGGGGAAGAACTGCTAATAGATTACCATTTAAATTGCATAGATACAAAAAAAGTTATTATCACGAGGGTAGTAAGTACTATATACTATTTAAACTAACCTCAAGTTTATGACTCCAATATACCATTTTATTAATAAGTTTTTTTTGCCAAGTCTATTGCTTTCAGTTCGCTAAAGTTTTTATATTTAATCTTTGTCATAGGATGACATGGATCCCCCACATGACAGAGGCTACGGGGATGCTCCTCCCACCCATTCTTCACCAATGGTAAACATTATTTCAATTGTACAAATTATATAGTTAAAAAATGTTATATTATTATATCATTTTATTTAGGGTTTTGGAGTTATTCTAAAATTTTATTGATATTCTTGTCACAAATTGATGTTCAGGATAGGGGAAAAGAACCTACAACAACACATGCAATAGCTATAGATACAGATGAGGATATCCTAGAAATCCCTAATATAATAAATATGGTGAAGAAAAAACTAAAAAAAGTCAATGCAAAAATTATTAGCATTTTGAAAGATGCAAATCCAACTGAGGAGATGCTGAAGAGGACATGAATTGATGGCACAAGAATGTCGTTATGAAGTAAACAGTAATGAATTTTTAGTTATAACAAAATTTCAATAAAGGTTTATTTTTTATACTCTGTGTATCGTGAACTAAATTATGTATGTGTTCTTGTTAGAAGATTTTTTTTTTGCTCAAATACTCTTACTTTTATTATTTCAGAATGTCTTTGCTAACAATGTAGTGTTTAGGTGATCAAGTGCAAGAAACTCCTCCTAGGAGGTTGACGGACGTCCATCAGAGATTTACAAGTGCAATGTCGGCAACAAGGGGCATGCAAACATCGACACCTTCACGGTCTATACTTGGTAAATCCTTGTTTTGTTGTATTTGATTTTGTATTAATTATGATTTGAAAATTTGTACTTTAATCTTGGGTGCATCTCATAGTGGATTATTTTTTTGGAGGAGATACATCGGCCTGGTCTGCTACGCCAGATATAGATCAAAGTACCTGTATTGGTGATAATTTACCATCATTTCATGGATCTACCTGTGTTTCTAGCATGGGAGTTATGCAGACATCATTGTTGATTGACGATAAAGAATTGATGCCTTTAAAATGTATTAAGCTTCCAAGTACTTTAAAATTATTATTATTTATATTGTAATATGCATTTACCTATTCATAACACGTTTTGGATTGATGATCCCATGACATTTTTGCAAGAAATGATTCTTTTTATAAGATGCTTTATGACTTCACATTGAAGATATTCGAGCCCACCATACGTACACGGTGAAACATCATAAGTGAACTAACCCTATCCCACTATTTTAATTTCATATCATTAATTGGTATAATATTTTTCTTTTCATTCGGGCCTTTTCTTTTACTATATTCAAGGTACACAATTTTAGTTAATTTTCCTATCTAACAATTTTGTGTTTTTTCTTAAAATGTGGAATTTGCAAGAATTTTTTTTTAAAAGATCATCTCATAAAAGATTTAGAGCATGAGTTTGGTAGTAACATTTTTGAGGAGAAGAAAATTTTAGAAAAAGCTGCCAAACATCTTAAGACTATGAGGGACTCATATAGAAGGAGTCTCATCCAGAACCTAAAGTACGAGCGTCCTCCCTTTATTTCAGTGAGGGATTGGAATGAGTTCATTTTGGATGCAAAGGAGGAAGGGGATGCTCAAAGAGGAATTACACTTGAAAATGAGAGAAGAAAGTATGCGATAGTATTAACTACTAGTAGAATATAATAATGCACTAATTAGTGATCTTTATATCTATATCAGCTAACATATTTAAAACTTTTCATAGGTTGTAGGACACATCAAAGGCAACAAAGGCCAAACTGCAAAATATTGGGCAGCACAAACTTGGCTCTAGTGGATATTCAAAAATTAAAGCACGAATTGTAAGTAGTACTAAATGAATTCTAGATCAAAATTATTTATAAAATGAAAATAATTTTGTTTAATAAAAAAATGAAGGGCTTAGATTTTAATTTAAAGGCCATGATAGAACACAAAAAAATTGCCTTCAAGGAAGGCTATCAAGCCGTGGCTGAACGCCTACACCAAGCTTCCACTGGCCCAACCCAAGAGTCTCTTGCATCAGTTGAATAGGTAAATATGCCAAAAAAATATATTTGAAATTGAATACTTGATAAACAATCTATTTGATGTTAATTTTGAACATAAATTGACTATATTTGTTTTTAAAAGTAAAACAATGATAATAATGCGCATGGCATTGCAATGCAGCCTCGTAATCCTAACACAAAACTTACGTCACATGATGAAGGCCCTGATGTGCATTGTAGTGTCGATGGAGGTGTTCATTTGCTATTGAAAATTAATTATGTAATTATTAATACAATTTAACATCTTAAATTGAAATTGGTGTAACCTTTTTTGTGTATATTGTAGAGCATCCAGAACGTCATGCTGAACGAGTGGAGGATGTTTAGAGTGATCACCATGTAGATGATGTGAGACATTCAGGTAAAGAAAATCTATGTTTTGTTCTTTTAAATTTATTTTTTGATTTATAGTTCTTTTAATTAATGAAATACTTGTAACACTAATATAAAATGGTGTGAATTTAACCCATGACGTAGTTGTTATTGCAGCGGACCCCCCTTTGGTGCAACAGCCTCCTGTTCCTGAATAGATGAGAAGGATACATGTGTTGAGATTAGAACCAATAGAGGAGGGGAATGATGAGGATATTGATGCTCCGCTTAGCCGTTACCTTATAAAAATGAGCAAGAAACCAAAAAAGAAATGATTGTAATTAACAGTTTTTGCTAATGAAAGAACGTTGTCTTAATGGATGCAATTTTGTACTAGTAAATGTTGATGAATGATGTGTTAATTAATTATTCATGAATGTTGTGTGTTAATGAATTTTATGTGTTAATGAATGTTATTAGATGTTAATGGGGAATTTAGAGTTATGTTAGGGGGGGGAGGGGCCAAATGAGCTTCCACCTTCATGTGGTTGGCCTTGTTAAGTAGAGAATATTAAACCATTCTCGAAACCAAGTGAATCTCAAACTAAATCAATGATGTAGATTCAATGGTCAAAAAAACCTACTTCTTATTCCATATTATTTCTCATTCACTTCAAGAAATATTTTACTTCTTAAACATGTTCATCAACCAATCTACATCACCGTGTTCATCAAATTAGATTTATAGATAAGAGAGTGAAAAATGCAAAGTAAAGCTCAATAGAAAATAAACACATAAGGAAATATATTGATCACACCACTGTATCCTTCTTCAAACCCCATATCACCCTTGGTTGAGAGGATTTGTTCATAACACGTCATGACACCCAAATAATACATAGTGTATACTTTGACTATACAGGAACAGTCACCTCTATGCGGTTTTCAAACACACTAAACTTCTCCAAAACAATTTGAATGTATTAAGGAAAGTAACATAATATTAAGCCATCTATTTCTATTCATATTCTCCATGAAAGAGAAATTTTGAGCATCAAATACACCAACTATACCTCATGGGCAGTGACAAGGTCTTTTGAAATGTATTTAAATTTTATTGTATCAAGGCATATGTTACAATGTTTTTGTGACACAAAACTCTTAAAAATATCTTCTTACTCCTCTCCCCTCTCCTAACTCATGACTACAGCATCAAATAGAAACACCAAAGACCGGTTGATGGTTAACTTACCTGTCAACCACACACAGTCAGTTATTATGACTGTTATAATTAGTTTGTTGTTTATGTTGGTTGTCTAGTTGACAAAAAGTTGTCAACTTCAACAAATTATACCCCTTTTCATTCATATCAACCTTTTAGAAAGGCTATACTACTTCCACTACCCTCCTAAACCCTTGCTAATCCCAACTAAGCCTTTGTTTATAATAAAGTCAAGGATGGTGGATCCAATGAAGGACAGTCCAAAACTTGCAGCCAAAAGAATTACACAATATATTACTCAGCAATGCAACACAAGGTAATTGTTCAATACTGATTTTCATTAACATGCCCAGTTGTAAGGCATTCCGAGTTAGGGCCAATTATAATCAGGAAATAATTTTGCAAGATCCACAACCAGATCTAATACAATCTCAGCTAGTTCAGTTCTAAAGATAATCAAAAGCTGATGGAAACCCTAAGGTAGATCTAACCTTGAGCTCGTAAGCCTCCAAGAAATCTCCTTGTTACCAAGTATGCAACCCCTAGCTCTACTACCAAGGACTATCAGATTACAATCTGATCTTCAAGAACATCAAGAACAATTCCACAACTTCACCAACTTCAACTTTTAGAACCTCAGATCTAACTTACTAAGTTTTCCAAGTCATGAACCTTTCTTCTCTCCTTGATCTATCTTTTGTCTGTCCCTTAAACATCTACCTAAGCCCTCCTTAAATACTAATCATCAGCCATAAGTCAGCTAGATGAAACCCTTAACTCCCCCAAATAATAATTAAATGCCATACAAGTCAGCTTAAACATGTATATAGACATTTAATTCTACATGTCAGCCCAAGAAAATGGCTACCAACAATTAATTCACCAAGTTGGCTCAACAAATCACACAGAACTCCAATCGATAAGTCACAACTACCAAGTGATAGTAAAATTACCAAGCACGCCAGGCATCACCAAGAACGAGTATCGACTGAGCACCATAGGCATGACCGAGAAATACTTTCACTGAGTACCAGGGACTATTGAGTTCCTTCAGTGACCAAGCTTCCTTCAATGACCGAGACTGTCGGTCAAGGCTGCAACCATGTAAAACCGGCCAAAACACAAACACTCCATGCAGTTTACCAAGGACACAAAATGGCCTTGCCCTAACCTTGAATGCCCCTGCATCAGACACCCTAGGTTTTGAAAGATGTTCATATGTGAGAAGAACATCTTTCAGGATTCACCACATAAATCCTAAACTGGTTCTTCACATAGAAGTCCTCCACCTTTTCTACTTGCAAAGTCTTCCACTTTAGTTTCCTTTGTCTTTTAAAGTCTTTTCTTGACAATGTATAGGTCGGTTCTTCATACTGATCATTCATTTTCTCTAGATCTACAACCTCAACTCGACTACCAATACTCAGGCTTCTCCTACCAAGCATTGCATCCATCAAAGACATCACTAAAAACTTCCTATCATTCTTCTCAATAGTAAACATATTCTTTACACAGTCATAAATAGCTCTGCAATCATATTGCCAAGGTCTACCAAGCAATATATCACAACTATTCATCTTCACAATGTCACAAAGCATAAGATCCTTGTACTGGCCAATCTGAACATCAATGAAGCATTGTTCCCTAACTTCCAAAGCATGAACTTCTTGTAAGCAGCCAAGCCTATAAGGACAAGGATGTTTCATTCTCTTCAAACCAAGTTTCTGAACCAAGTCTTCAGCAACAAGGTTATTAGTACTACCACTATCAACAATAACATCACATATTTTACCTTGAGTCTTGCATCGGGTCCTAAACAAGTTACTCCTCTGACAAGGTTCATCCTTTGTACCGAGCAATGTTCACTGAAGCAGCAAGTTCTCTAATTTAGGTTCATTCTAAATGTTCTCATTCATCACATTAGTTCATCAGTCAACCTTCTTCTATGTGAATTCAAAAGAATTGTGTCCTTCCTCTCCACAGTTATAGCAAGTACCCTTAAAGATAACTCTACCTGTCTTCTTCTTTGGTTCCACAGGTTTTTGTTCATCTTCTTCATTAGTCAGTTTATCCTTCACTAAATGATCAACCTTTTCCTTCCCTCAGGAGTTACTAGGTTGTTTCCTCTTCAACTTATCTTCTACCTTTAGAGCATACTGATAAGCATCTTCAACAGAATTAATCTTCAACATACCAAGCTCATCTTGAATATTGAATCTCAGACCATTCACATACTGAGCTACCTTTTCCTTACCAAGCTCTCGGTGTCTAGACCAAATAGTAAGTTTGTAGAACTCCTTGGTATAATCTTCAATAGACAAATCCTTCTGTTTTAGATTCTGCAACTTCTTAAACAAGTCAAGCTCATAGTCAGCCGGTATGAACTTAGCTTTCAACTTAGTCACCATCAATCTCCACCGATTGATCTTTGTTTCACCTTCATCTTCTCGATCTCTTTGTAGTTCCTTCCACCAAAGAGCAACATGTCCTTTCAAATTTGTCTGTGCTAATCTCACTTGAAGAGGATCTTCAATTTCTTCCAGCTCAAAGAAATCTTCAATTTCACCAATCCAATCAATCAGATTGTCGGGTCTCAAAGTACCAGAGAAAGTAGAAACTTCCATTCAATAATTACTAAATCGAGTAGTAGATCTAGGCAACCGAGCAATTCTATCTTCACCAGATCTGTACCTCTGGTCATCACCACTAGATCCAGTAGTTTCAAATTCTTCAACAGCTTCTTCATAGCCATCCTTAGTTCTAACATTCCAAGTATACCAACAACAATTCTCATGATCTCGGTGACCATATCATTCTTCATCAATTCCATCTCAAATCTGAAATCTAATTTCACCTTCTCTATGATCTAGGATTCAACAGTATCACAAAGATCAGAAATAACTCTAGGGTCCAATCTTCTTGGAGGCATCCTTAAAGATAAGAGAAATCCTCTGCAATAAAACCCTCACCGACAACCTTGTGACAATTTCCAAGTTGCAACAAGTCAGATCTCAACCTGCAATCTTGTAAAAAACTAGGGCACAATATCACAAGTTCAGTGCTTCAGATCAGCAATTCAGATTGTGCACAATCTCTGCTTCAATAAGATCAACTTTGCAAGATCAACTTTGCTAGGTCAAACTTCTGCTTCAACAAGATCGCTCCAACAAGAACAAACCTCACTTTGATACCACCTAATGCAGTCAAGGATGGTGGATCCAATGAAGGACAATCCAAACCTTGTAGCCAAAAGAATTACACAGAGGATTACTCAATAATGCAACACAAGGTAATTGTTCATTATTGATTTTAATTAACATGCCCAACTGTAAGGCCTTCCAGGTTAGGGCCAATTACAATCAAAAAACAATTTTACAAGATCCACAACCAGATCCAATACAATCTCAGCTAGTTTAGTTCTAAAGACAATCAGAAGCTGATGGAAACCCTAAGGAAGATCTAAACTTGAGCTCTCAAGTCTCCAAGAAATCTCCTTGGTCCCAAGTATGCAACCCCCAACTCTGCTACCAAGGACTATCAGATTATAATCTGATCTACAAGAACATCAAGAAATTTTCCACAACTTCACCAACTTCAGCTTTCAGAGCCTCAGATCTTACTTACTAAGTTTTCCAAGTCATGAACCTTTCTTCTCTCCTTGATCTATCTTTTGTTTATCCCTTAAAAATCTACCCAAGCCCTCCTTAAATACTAATCATCAGCCACAAGTCAGCTAGATGAAACCCTTGACTCCCCCAAATAATAATTAAATGCCATACAAGTCGGCTTAAAAATGTATACAAATATTTAATTCTACATGTTGGCCCAAGACAATGGCTACCAACAATTAATTCACCAAGTCGGCTCAAAAAATCACATAGAACTCCGATCGGTAAGTCAGAACTACCAAGCACACCAGGCATCGCCGAGCACCAGTATCGACCGAGCACCATAGGCATGACCGAGAAACACTTTCATCGAGTGCCAAGGACTACCAAGATCCTTTAGTGATCGAGATTCCTTCAATGACCGAGACCGTCGGTCAAGGCTGCAATTGAGTAAAATCGGCCAAAACATAAACACTCCATGCAGTTTACCGAGGACACATAATGCCTTTGCCAAAACCTTGAATTCCCCTACATCAGTTTAGGCCTATTTTTCCATTATAGGTAGATTACACACTTTGGCACTTTTAGTGCTTTTACAACATTTTATTGGCCCTAGTGGCCACATTACATTTATTATAAACCTTATAGGTCTTTAGATCCCTCTACTAGGCTAGGATCAACATAATGACCCTTAATGACCCCCAAAGTGCATTTTGAACTTATAATGCCATTCACCTCCTATTACATGTCTTTATATGTTTAGGCTTATTACAAGCAAAAGATTTAAGCTAGGAAGGTTTGGAGAAGGAAATATGAACAAAAATAGAAAGAACCTAATCTTGTGCATATTGCACAAGAAACTTAAGTAAAAGCATGAGATTGGTATACAATCAAGAGGAGTACAATATTTTTATCTGATATCCCTGGTTTGAGATATCTATTTGAAATTTTCATAATTTGGTAGAAACATTCAATGTGTTGAGAATATATTGTCATTCCCTTTATATCACAATCATCTTAATAGGAGTCATTGTTAGTATATTATGATCCTTTAAAATATAGTGAAGTGACTCTTAGATTAGTGTCTATGATAGAAGAAATACTTAAGATCATTTTAGGTCTGTACTAGAGTGATATCTTAGTCTCTCACTTTGATTTGGCAATATATATCTCAAAAAATGGCTTGAGTAGTCATGTGAATGTGAAGAAGGATTTTCTACAACTCAAGATCTACAATATGCAAGAAACTTAGAGAAAATATCAGCTATTTTATTAGAGATTGTTGTTGTCCTACACTTGTAAATATAACAGTAGCAAGTAGATGGTGAACATTTACAATGATATTTGAACATGTGAAAATCTTGAACTCGTCATTTCACATTGGTGGAACAATGGACATGATATGTGCATTGCTAACAATTATTTGATAGTTTCTCAAATAGTAGAATTTCTTCATGGTTCAAGGAGGATAGTAACTTAAAGATCAAATGACTAGTACTGATATTGATATGTGTTTGAGTGAAATTAATGTGTCTGATGCAAGATTGAAGACTTGAAACAAAAAGTTCTTGGTATATCGTTAGATAGTTTGCTAGAATTGATTACCTTTTAATAGAAACTTTCCATGTCAAAAACAACAGTGAGTTCTTAGTAAAATCTTGGATTGTGAATATGTAGTTGACAATGATTAATAGATCTAATAATGGTCAATGCTCCTCATACAATATTCGATGATTTTGGAAAAAATATAGATATTATGTTTTGATAGTGCCATATTATTTGACACATTGGTGATTTCATTTGTGAACATACATCTGATAGTGATTCATTATCTATTGCATTTGCATAATTATTTACACAAACATTGAATTAGTGATTGCAAATTTAAATAGTTAGTGCATTAACTGGCATTTTTGGTACATTTGATTATTGATTTGCATTATTAGTGTGATTCCAACCCACGGTATCTTTGGTATTCCAACTGGTGAATTTTTAGTGTGGTTTGTTATAGTTGTTCTATAATTAATATTTAATGGTTTACTCCTAATTAGTGGCTTGGTCTTAGGGGCGCATGTTAGAGACTTATTTTCTTAACCCCTTTTTGAGTTATGTGTTATGATGGATAATGTGGTAATCCTTAGATTCAGTTCAGTGCTTAGTTAATTGGAACATTTTGGTTATCAATCTCAAATCAACAAATGGAAATGGTGGAATATATCAGTGACAAGAGGTTTTGATTCCCTTCATATACTATGATTTGATTGATACAAGCTTATTTAATTCACATTATTGATAAAATATGTATCTTTTTTTCATTAGATATTAGTGGCTAATATATCTTTGTCTCTTATAAGTCATTAATGCCTTAACACCTCTCATTAGTAAGTCATTAACAACTTGTTACATTCATAGTATATAAGTTATTAATGACCTTTTCCATATAAGGTTTGTTCATTTCAAGTACTAAGTTGGGAATAAGGAACATTACAAGAATAATCTTTTCCATTACAATCAATTTGGCAGTTTGAAATAACTACCTTTTAGAGCTATTGGTCTCAATATTGACAGTTAATAAGTTTAACATTTTTTTGGAATGATTGATACTTGTGGCATATTATTCTTGATTGTGTTATATATTTACATATTTGATGCACAGTGATGTGACTAGCAATAGAATATGGACACATATATTCAAATCTAGTTTTAGACCAGTATTCACAAGGTAACTTGTTTGATGTATGGCTTACAAAATTCATGATACTCCTATAATGTGAATAGGGTAGTAGTACATAGCTCATCTTTAGGAGGAGTTGTTCATTCTTATTCAATGACCCTATGATCCATGATTGTATAGTTCACTATACCTTTATGTATCATATATTCACTTTTATTTTGATTTCCTTGCAATATTTCAGTAGTTTCTCCTTTGGCATTATTGTCTAAAGGGGAAGAAAAGTGATAAGATTTGATTCTGTGTTGACAGTGACATTTTGATGTTGTTGCATTTTTTGGTATTACAGTGGCATTTTGATTCATACAGTGACATTTTGATGCATTTTGAATATTATAATTTCATGAATTGTATTATCAGTGGTCATTGTATGCGATTCATTTAAGTGGAACTAAAGATTTGATAGTGATACATTTGGTTCTTTTTTATGCTTTCTTGAACTTTGAGATCCATAATTTTATCTGACAACTTCTATGACTTATGATAGGGAAATTCATGTGCACAATTCAATGACATTTCCATTTCAGGTATATTATTTTCAGTTGACATTTGGCTTTGATGTTCTTATCATATTAGGTTTGAAATTAATGCCAAAGGGGGAGTTTTTTGTCTCCTTTGGCAAGTTTTTGGCATTAATGTCAAAGGCAATAAGATAGTAACATATTCATTGTAATTTCAATTGGTGTTGAGTTGTATTCATGTTCATTGTATGTCCTTATTATGGTCTCCACAATACAAAGATATTTGATTTTTTATTGACATAATTTGAAATTGATAAGTATACAAGTATATAGGATGCATGGTTTATCTGGTACATACATCTTTGACACACTATGATATGATTGATATATTATATCATGTATACTTGATTTGGCATAATATCTAATATATTAGTCAAGAATTACCTAATTCAGATTTTCCATGGTGACAAGACATTATTGATTATATGTGCATACCAAAGAAAGTTTTGAAAAGGTTTCACTATGAGGTGATAAAGGCTTGTCATAGCATGTAACAATCTTGATTTTCTCCTTGAAAAAGTCCTTTTTGATGCACAAAATAAAAGCTTGCAATATGAACATATCCTAAGGCATGGTTAATGGAAGACATTAATAATAAAAAATCTCATTTTTTGACTCTATTCCACTTGAAGAGGTTTTTACTCTTTCATATACTAGACCAGTAGGATCACTAAAATGTTTTTTCTTACAAAACATATCATCCAGTGCATTAATACTTTTCTTAAACTTCTTATACTTTTCTAATTGAATCTTTTGATCTTCAAGATATTTCTTTAAAGAAACAACCTCTCCTTCAAGCTTATGACACTCAGCAGTTATCGCATCCAAGCCATATTTTATGACTTCCATTATCTTCTTAGTTTCCTCAATCTCTATTTTCATATTAAAGACTATATTATCTGAATCATTAGAAATGTCTCTTAATAGAGAATTATTCTCTACACTCTTTAAAAAAAATCAAGTTCATACTCAAAATTTCTACACATTTCTTCTTTTTATTTCAAGTTGACTCCCTTTTCTTCTTCAATTCCTTTTCTTTCGTCAATTTGAACCTCCAGTTTCTTGGTTTCTATTTTAAAGTTTCTAATCACATCTAGAGAAGAAACACGCTCTCCTTCAAAATAAACTACTCATTCAGGGTTAATAACACACTCTTGTATATCTGATTTATTCATATTTATCATGAATTCATCTAGTTCTATATTAGACATATTTTCTTCTACAACTTGTGATTTATCATTTTTACTCCTATTCCTCTTTCCCATTGTAAGTACTCCACAAGCAGGAATCCCATAAGTTATTTAAACTTATATACAAGGGTTTGGGTCTGATACCAATTGTTGGAGTATGATACCATTGAGAGGGTGGGGGGTTCATCAATGGTATATCAAATCAAAATGACCTTGACTTAAATTTTTACAACTTTATAAAGTGAAAGTTTTAGAGAATTTAGTTATCAAGTATATGTGAGGGTATCTAACATGAATGAACATAAAGACCATAAAGTGATCATAGAGGCTGTGAAAATTATAGAAACCCAAATGTTGAATTATTCACAAGATTGAAAACTGTAACTTGCAAACCATATTGATCACAAATAATAAGAATACATAATTTTTTCACGAGTGGATCAAAAAGCACTCCAGGGGAAGAAAAACCACTCCTCAAGAAAAATCACATATAGATGGCACCCATAAATCGCTATAATATATTAATAGATTTCATTACATACATACATACATACATACATACATGCATACATACATACATACATACATACATACATACATACATACATACATACATACATACATACATACATACATACATACATACATACATATATATATATATATATATATATATATATATATATATATATATATATATATATATATATATATATATATATATATATATATATATATATATATATATATATATATATATATATATATATATATAATTTTAAAAACTTAACTTGCTGTTGATTTTTCGACCACCAAAGACTGTACATTCAACGAGAATGCTATACTCTCGATGAATTTTTTGACCATCGTTCGTCGATATTTCGACAATAATTTTAACTGCACTTTGTTAAGTTTGACTGCAATGCTATACAGTCGACGTGTTTCATCGATCAATTTTCTGACCATATGTGGTTGAAAATGTGACCAACATTGGTTGAAAAAGATGAAAGATATGTCAGGCATTCTTCCAGATTGAATTGATGATTTTGACGTCGAATCAGTCGAAAGTTCAACAACTATAAAGGTTGAATATGCGACAAACATATATTGTGTCTAATAATCAACACAAAAAGTTTGACAACAATAATGGTCATTTGGTTGACCAATTTGCATCGAAAAATTGACTAATCGTCATCGAAATTCAAGCTAAAATTTACTAGTGCATAAAAGGACTAATATAAAGACATAACAAAGCATGAAAATAAATATTTTTAGATTTTATTATTTTTAACATGTAAATGTAATGCAATAATGAATTAGATCTATGCAACTAATATGCAAAAATAATTTCATATTTTTTAATCAATGAATGGAAAAATAAAAACTAAATGCATAAAATGTAACAATGAAATGCATACAAATTAGATCTAGACACCAAATCAAAATGGAAGTGTCATGTGTCATATTCACCAAAATTTGTAGTGTAAAAAGGGGACCACCTAAAGATCTATTTTTCCCCAACTCACAACACACATTAGAATACAAAACCACCTCAAGAAAAATCAGATTGACACCACCTTGTAAAAGGGATGCTAATGCAAGATTCTCACTCTCGAGGTTTCTATACCTTTACTGCTTAGAATTAGAAAGGGGATGAATAAGACTAATATGTAAATGACTAATCAAGATAAGAAATGATCTAATAAAGTGAAAAGAAGATGTAGAAGGAGATAAACATGTCCATCTTTTTCTTTTCCACACACCCCTCCAACTTCATCATTACATGTAATTATCTTTTAATACTACTGTAAAATGATAGTTTGAGTTTGATGTATTATGAAGAAAAATATTTGAATAATTTCAAAATAGATTTGTATATGAATAATAGTAATTTTTAATTAATTCTAGATCTCTAATCTTGATTAGTCTCACCTCTTGTGACACTCTTTTCTCTTTCCTTCATGACCTCTCTTTATAATGACTCTGGACCCGTCTTAATGTGACTTGTGGTATTGGTGGCACTACGTGGTTAGGGTGGGATGACTAGACCTAATGACCTTTTGCCTACAACAAGAATCTCTTACTAATAAATACATCCTCCAACCCCTTCTACATCAATTTGACTTTCTCAATGAGTGGCAATTAAAGGCCCTTAAGAACCTTCAAGCTTATTAAAAAATCTCAAGTTAAAAATATTTTAATCAAAATTTTATTTATTGCACTTTTAGAATTACCTACTTTTATCAAATATCTTACGTGATTTAACACTAATGTGTAATTTCTCAACATAAAATATAAAAAGAGAGGTTTAACAAAATGACAAGGTATACAAGAAAGGTTCAAGGTTTAAAAATATAAAGAAAGGGTGAGAGGACCCCAAAAATCCTATTGGACACTTGGACAACCAATAATAGGAATGTTGAGAGTAAGTTTTACTTCTGCCACATGGATAATGTATTGGATCATTAAATTACAATGTATTCCTATACAAAATTGGGCAATTATAAATTTGGGTCTCTATGCATATAAATATGATATTAGTGGAGTTGATTTAAATTTTAAAATTTATATATTGATGTTCACTAATCATGACAATCACCAAAATAGGTTATTACAGCTGGAAGGTTGATAATAATGTTGTTCATAAATGGTGACATTGTTGCTATGATGAAAATTAGGACCCATAATTTACAATGGACTTGGAATATTGTGGTCTAACTATGAAATGGGTAAATTTCCACAAGCATGAAATCTAATCTTTTTCTAATATTTAGGAGAAAAAATAAAACATCACAGAAGTTTTTCCAAGTAAAATGGTCGAGATGTTTTATCCAAATTGGTATAAGAGATAACATGGTTAATAAAATACATCATATACCTAGGTAAAATTTAAGAAAAACACTATTATTCTATGTATGTTTTTAATTTTGTTAGGGTATTTTTGGGGTTTGTAGGTATGTAGT
Source organism: Chamaecyparis obtusa (assembly GCA_027943335.1). Classification (NCBI taxonomy): domain Eukaryota; kingdom Viridiplantae; phylum Streptophyta; class Pinopsida; order Cupressales; family Cupressaceae; genus Chamaecyparis; species Chamaecyparis obtusa. Next base: position 437,414 of record BSBK01005367.1, on the reverse strand, counting down.
TCAGGGGTCAATATTATGATCATGGAACAACCTTGATAAAGTCAAATTTGATTTATTTATTGGTGGTTAATCATTGCATTATTTTGGTTGAGAAATCTTTATTTTTATCTTTTAATAAGATGACAACAATCTACACCTTAATAGAACCCGAATCAAATTCCTCCCCCATACAAAATACAATTAGAAATTTTAGATGCATCATGAAATTAGTGTGGAGTTAATAATTTCTATGAAGAATGTATAAGAAATAATAAATTTACATACTGAATTCATGATATCTTCCTCTCTTATTTGTCAAATTCCCATCTTTTTCTTTACTAAAGACCCCTCCTCTACTTCATTTTAATATTACTATAAAATGATAGTTTTAGTTGATTGACATAGGTTCAAGCCTTATTCGATACCACACTAGTTTATCCTACCAGACACATAGTGGGTCCCATGTTGTTTACTAAATGACCTAATTGGATTAGTCCTGCCTTAGCTTTCCCCTTTATGACCCCAACTTGGCAATAATTAAAAACAATACAAGGTAGGTTGGTCACTAGGCTAGGTCATGGGGATACCCACTAAGTATCACCCAAAAAAAATATAGTTTGATTTTGAGGTATCATCAAGATAAATATTTGAATAATTTCAAAATAGATTTGTATATGAAAATAGTAATTTTTAATTAGTTTTCTCTCTCAAATGTTGACTAGTCTCACCTATTTTGACTCTCTTTTCTCTTTCTTTCATGACCTCCCTTTATAACAAGTGTGGACCCTTCTTATATTTTATCCATGTAAAAAAAAATGTACCAATTAAACAATCCATCGACAAATTAATGAAGTTGAAAATCACTCTTGAAAGAATTTTGATTATCTTAGATATTAACAAGATGTGTATGATATTATACACAATTATCTCAATGGTGTCGCTCCTAAATGATACTTATGTGATTAGGGTTTCCCCCCATCGGCCTGCTCATGGAATTTCTCTATAGGTGAAAGGGGTGAATGATGATTCGAAGGAGAATTAGGATCATAGTGGGTGGCCATAGGTTGCAAATAATGGAGTGTTTCTCTCACTAAATGGAGAATGGATTGGCATATGTGCTAGTGCTAAGGTTTATTTAGAATCGCGTTCCATTGGAAATGGTTACCCCAACATGACAAAAAGGTGTTGGGTTGGGTAAAAAAGTTTTGTTCACAAAAGGAGACTAGAATAGTTTGGTGGATGGCGAGACTAGTTTTGGCCAGGAGAATATTCCTTTCATAGGTCGGGAGAATGTGGATTTTCCCTTAGAAATGGGCATGGAAATTTTCATTCATAGTCTAAGCCGCAGGGGGTGGAATGGGGGATGGCATGAGGTTTTTTTATTCAAAGCTAAATGGTGTGGAAGTTCTTGTGGAAGCTTTGTGGTTTCAAAATTGAATGGACATCACCAGAAGAGGGAAGGAATGGTGCATTTTTTCAAAACCCATACATCTAGGCCCATTATGGCGGACTTAGCAGAAGATGTGGAGGAGGAGGTGAAATACAATGCTGAATTTTTTCCTAGATTGGGTCTTATTGGAAACTTAAGGGGTTTATGGCCGAGTCTATCCGAGCTTCATAACTGGATCTCAATGAACTAGGAACCTATTTTGGAGGGGTATGTGAAAATTTATCCCATTGTTGGGGGTTTCTTTATTATAGTCTTTGAAATGCTCAGGACAAAATAAATATTTTATGTGATAACATTTGGGGTTGGGAGAATAATTTTCTGTTGACGTTGAAACCTTGGAACCCCACCTTTTTTCTAGCAAGATAAACTTTTGACTTGATTCAACTATGGGTGAGACTTTCAAACTTTCCATTACATTATTGTTTGATTCATGCCTTGAATTTATAGGAAATTTTTTATTGGTTAATGAAGGATCTTCAAATATGTTGCATTCTACCTATGCTCCCATCTTGGTGAAAATGGATATTTCTTAGGGCCTCCCTGCAGAAATATCGCTCAAAACTTTGAATGGCTGTTGGACTCAATCTTTGGATTATGAAGGGGTTCCATTTAGATGTAGGAGGTATTTTCAAGTAGGGCATATGGAAGCCCAATGTTCTAAAAGGATAATGGATAAGGCTTCTTCTTGGTGGAAGGATGTCTCACCCCATCATTATAAGATGGAGAAGAAGGTGGAGCAACAAAATAGTTATTCTCAAGTACTGAATGGGGTGTCATCACAATAACAATATGGGGATAGGAGACAAGATGATCCTCTAGTTATGCCCAGTGTTAAGGGTGGCATGGCAGAAAATGAAAAGTTGGAGGCTTATAAGAAGGTTGTTTCTATGCCGAAAGGAAGAGAGAAAAAAAACCTTTAGGGTCCTGAGACAAGGATGATGAACTTTTGGTTGAGAATCAAGATCAGTAGGGCAACAAAATCTTGGGAGTTGTAAGAAGATCTGAGGAAAATCGATTGGTATGGTAAGGTGAGGCAGCCAAAGTGGAAGATGGCTAGGAGACTGTGAAAGGAAAAAAAAGGGAAGAAATGAAAGAACTAATTTGAAATGATTCTCCACTCACATAAGAAGGGAGGAGAATCTTGATTGATTTTATTGTAAATGTTCTCTTGAATCTTTGTATTTTAGACTTGTTAAGGGGTCTTTTGGTGTTTTCCTTCCATTTAGGGAGATGGCTCTCCTAGATGTAGCCATCCCTAGTCTGGGCCAATTTATCTCCTGGTTAGATTAATAAATAAAACATGTTACCAAGAAAAATAAGATGTCTATGATATTTCTTATCCTAGATATTAATGAGGAATGTAGATATTAATGATAGCAAAAATTATTTTGATGAATACATATTAATATATATTTATATTTTAAAAAATAATGACATGAGATCACTCCTTAGAATCATAACATTTTTTTTATCATAGACCCTACTTAGATAGAAATGTCTAAACAATAAACTAAAAAGAATATCTTACCAAGGTGTACATATATATATAGATATATATATATATATATATATATATATATATATATATATATATATATATATATATATATATATATATATATATATATATATATATATATATATATATATATATATATATATATATATATATATATATATATATATATATATATATATATAGATATATATATATATATATATATAGATATATATATATATATATATATATATATATATCTATATATATATATATATATAATTTCTTGAATAGCCATGCGTCACTTGGATAGGGTGTCTCTCCTTAAAATATGGATGCTTAGATCAAATGCTTCATTTGTTAATCCATTGAAAGCAATTTTACAAAAATATAAAATATGAAATCTTTACGAGGGATCATTAGTGACGACTGTAGATGATGTTCATACATGATTGAAGGGGTGAGGTGACTTTTGAATGTTGTCTGTGCAGTTTTGTTTTTGTTTTGTAATATAATATTACATTATAGTACTTTCTTATAATATAATACAATGTTATGATGGAACATACAAATTGTTTTTCCCTTACAATTATTATAAATAGAGAATCTAATGTACCATGGTATTTGCAGTCATGACAATAATTGATTTTTTAATACAATTGCATCCAACAACATATGAAGTAGAATATGGTATATCAAAATCACTTAAACTAGTAATTGCATCTTGGTGTACAATGGGTACGTTGAACAAGTTTGGAAGGTCAATTAGGAAAATAATTGGCCCATTAGTTGCATAGATTTGTGCAAACACATCTGGGCAATTAGTAGGCCATTTAGAAAATGATGTTGTTTGCACCACAAAGGACTAAATAGAGGATTTTGAAATAGATTATGCATCCACTTAGAAGGATCCAAACATGATTGAAACAAAAAAAATTGTTGGAAAGTTAAGGTGTTGAGAGTGGGGGAGGGGAGAATCAGTACCTTATAAAACTTTAACCTTCAATAACTATTTTCCTCTTTGAATATCAGATCTTACTTTGCATGCATAAACTTAACAACTTAATCTTGAATGAAAGTAAAATAAAGTAAACTCTTTCAACAATAAACACATTTGACACATGATTTTGGTCACATACAAACCCTTGGTTAGAGGGAAAAATTGCAGTGGGGATTAAACCCACAACCCTTCACTACTGGGTAAGTTTACCAAGATGGTGTACAAAAAGGGGGGTATAAGTGGCCACTTAAAAAAAAAAAAAAAAAAAATCTAAAATCAGGTAAACCTAAACTTGAAAGAGAAATTGGAGGGTCTTGCACTCAAAATTATAAGATGTGTAAATAATAAGAATTTTAGTACTCTAAATCTAGTTTCTAAACTATTAATTTTTTATAAAAATGGATAATATTAAGAAGGTCAAACCCTTCATGCATGAATAATTGTTCCTAATTTTTTTAGAAAAACATAACATAGCTGTTTCCGTGCACTCAACAAAAGATATAGTTAGATTTAATATTTTGAAAAATCATTTGGTAGGATGGTAGGTAACACTGAGATCTAGAAGTTGTGTATTTTTTCATAATTTTTTGTTGAGTATTTTTTTTAATGATTTTTTGAAGTGACCACATCCTAAAAATCTAGTACATGTTCGTGTGCTGGGCATAACTTGCATCAAAATAATAAAAAAATGCAATCTTATTTTTTTTAAAGTGTATAGATTCAAGTGTAGAACAATAATATGTTATTTTTTTTGCCAAGACACTGGTAAAGAAAATTAAATTTCACTATGTTAATATTGTCTAAAAATTGAAAAATTTATATGGTTAGAAAGATGAGAAGATGTGTAAGATTATGGTGGTAATTTCAAAGATACTCTCTTGATCATTTATAAACTTGATGATGATAAAATTGAAAATTCATGTTGGAAGATGAAAAAATGTGTAAAGGGACTAAAATGGAGGGAAAATGGACTTTCAAGCCTTGGGTTTGTTTACTAACCCTTTTTCCAAGCCTAAAATGTGTACAGGTTTTTGTGTGCATCATAACCCACTCGGGTTTTGAAAAGCAAAAAGTACATTTCAAAATTTTTAAAACTTGTACGTGTTTTGAAGATGTAAAGAAATGCAATTTATGTTTTACAAAACATGTACGGGTTATGAATACATCAAAGAACATGGTACTAAATTAAGAATGCACTAAATTTATGTATAGACTTATGTATATAATATATGTCTATGTTTGTATATATGCATATCTATAGTTTTATATACATATAAATCTCTCTCTCTCTCTCTCTCTCTCTCTCTCTCTCTCTCTCTTCTTGGGTTCCTATTTTAAAGAACCCATACAGGTTATGAGGAAATGTTAACATTGGTTTTAGGTTTCCATAACATGTACATGTTATGAGAAAATGTATATAATATATTCCCCATGACCTAGAAACTAGCACTACAATTTGTTTGGAGGTCCCGCTACACTATTTGACATCAGTTTTTAGGATAGTAATAGTCAGGTTTGTATTTTTTTGTCAATTTTACTTTGAAATGATTGATTTTTTTAATTTTTTGGTTTGTAACTTTAGATTATAATAAAATGACGCTCATTTGTTGTTTTTATTGCTATTTAATTGTGGATTTTCATCATGATGTTATGTACATAGGACAAACAATATTAATGTAATGGGAAAGAACAAGAGATTAAAAAATGAACAATGAGAGGCAACAAAGATAAGACAAAGGGAGAGTATGAGGAGATTACGTGGAGGTATGTCATCTAATTCACCTAATGGCAATGATGAACATGCAACAATCCAAATTGACATGATAAATGTACCTAATGCACAAAATCAAAATGATCAACATGCACCAATTCAAATGCACGTGACAAATGCACCTAATGAATGCAATGATGATAGTCCATTTCAAATCAATGTCATGAATGCACCTAATGAATTTGAAGAATATACACCACTTCAATTTGATGAGATTAACACACATAATGCACCTAATGAAAAACAAGAGCATGCACATATCTTAACACCTCCTAGAATAATTCATATAAAACCAAAGTTTCTAATTGACATTTATGAAAATATTGTGAGGCCAATGCATGATAAAATTTTTGAAAGAAATTGTAGAAGGACGGTTAAAATAATTTGGAATAACTATTTTAAAAATTTAAACCAAAGTGGAAGATGTCAATTAGTTGTTGAAATGATTAAAAATCTGAAATTTAGAGAGACAATGAGAATTTTGGGGTTAAGAACAACCAAAAATAGTAGTGAAATAACTATTGTGAGAAATATATTTGATGCCTACCAAGCCATTGGTATGAAAGCACGCACAAAAGATGCTAATGTTACTTGACGTGTCCTCACATCAACCATAATGGGAAAGGAAATGAAAAAATTTTGTTTAATAAGCAAAACAAGCAAGTCATTAAGGATAAATAGAACAACATTACACAATGCCTTAGAGAGGCAAGAGAAAATTGGGGATCCTAATAATAATTCTCTTTGGGCATTCTCGGGTTGACTCCCATGCAAGGACATGGTTATTGTTGATGCAATAAGAATGTTAATTGACAAATTTTGGCATGACAACACAAGGGTTTCACCCAACCAAAGAGATGTTGTTAGAAGTCAAATTGGACTTAGAAACCATGAACCGCATCTAAAACACTATTTAGACATGACTAAACACAATTTTATGAAAGGTTTCTTCAAAGCTTTCCTTAGATTAAAATTAGCCAAAGATTTTTTGAGATGACAAAACCGTTTTATGTTAAGATTAATCATGCACATACTACATGTTGTTGTAGGGTCCATGTTGAATTTTACACACATTATGAAATTTATCATTATATACGTTGTACTTTTCACACTAACAATGTTTTGTAGGAATGTGGTCTTTAAGAACCTCCTTAGTCATCGAGAGAATTTATTTCAAGTGTACAATGTAGAAGAGATGATGGGTGCATTTACTATAAGATGATATGTTTGAAATGATTTTTTCCTACATGCGGTGGTTTGCAACAATTTCCTAGATGCTTACATCTAGATAGCACACATGAAATTTGTAAGACACTAGTTTCTAGTGGAAAATACAAGCCAGTCACATATGGTGTTAAAGATGGAAAAGAATTAAAGAGGTGTGAGTTAGTGAAAAGGGATATATGTGTAGCTAATTCTATGAAGATGTTTCAAGAGAAACTTGTTTATGAGTACATAGGTCACACACATAGAGCTAGGTGGTTAGATGAGAAATTCAAGTTGTGTAAGGACACTTTTCCCCTTGGTACTATTGTGTCTTTCATTGATTTTGATGATAATTATACACTGAACCTCAAAATGAAGTGCAACCTATGTATTACCACTCTACACAAGTTACTATTTTTGTACACATAGCATTCATGCATGCACATGATACCACAAAGGAGGAAAAAAAGGTTATAAGAGAGTATCTCTTCTATATCAGTGATTATTGTACTCATTCCTTAGAGTTTTTGTAAGGATTATTTACAATATTCTATGATAGTTTAAGGGAAAGAGGTATAAGATACAACCAACACTTAATATGGTCAGACAATTGCACTGCACAATTCAAGAATGTAAAGATATTCTACTAATTGAGTAGGATGCATGTGAAAAGTGGTGTACAACATCTTTGGAATTTCACTGAGGTGGGGCATGGAAAGGGAGAGTGTGATGGTGTGGGAGCATATGTGAAAAGAGATCTTACTAGAGAGGAATTGAAGTGCGAAGGTGGCATAGTGTTAATAAATGCAAAAACAATTGTGCAATGGTGTAACTCTACAATGGGACTAGGTAATGCATGTAACTCTATGGTTTCTAAATTTTTTTGGTTGATACATGAATCTAACATTGAAAACTATCAATATTTTTGTAACTTATAGGATCAAGCAACATGCATTCATTTAGAAGTTCAAAAGAAATATCATTAGCTATTTATACTAGACAAATTGCATGCTTTTTCTCTTCATGTATGTATTTTGTGTGGGATGAATGTGAATCAAAAGAGTGGGTTGACTAATGATCTTTTAGACATTTGGAAACCCTAGATACATATCAACTTCCCAGAGAACTACAAATAAACCAGTTAGAAGCATCAGTAGATTTTGACCATGTATTAGACCTAGTTGAAATAGGTAATTTCTCTAGATTTCATAGGTTAAATCAATTTTAAATTTTGATTTTGGTATTAACTAATCCTTCTATTAAATGCAAGTCATGTATATATAGTAATTGCAAATGATAACAATGAAGAAGGAACATATTACTTTTTGTGTCATTGTATTTAGGCCAAAAAGAAATTGACAAATACAATCATTGATGGAGAGGGTACTCAGTACCCAATAGGATCCGTTGTTTTCACAAGGACATGGCTTAGAAGGTACCATTGTTTTGTCCAATTGTATTCATACCTATTAAACTCTTTTTATTACACTTTGCATTGATTTGGTTATTAAACTCTATAAAATGCAGGTATCCTATCAAGAATTATAATGCCTGGTTGTTTAAGGACTTTGAGACACATAAACATATTCTTCATTACTCGAACTTTATTGCTGCAACAAATATTCAATTGATTAAGTATCATGGAAGACCTCTTAACAAGAATTTGTGGAAAGTTTTTGAATTTGATCACGAGGAAATACTTGACACAATAAGGGTTAGAGCTGATCCAAAAGGTTCTCTTGACTAATTTTGGGTAATATAGAAGAATGATTCTACAATATGGTAGAATGATTTCAACAATTTTGTGTATATCTTCAAGGTTCTCTATGTGCATATTTAGAGGCCAAATTTTTTACTTCAAAATGATAATGAGATGTAATGTGCATAAATAGATGCCAAATTTTGTATATAAAAGGGCTACCATGTGCATATTAGATGCTAATTTCTATGTAAAAAAAGGGCAATGAGATGTCATGTGCATGTTAGATGCCAAATTTTGTGTATAAAAGGTCCAATGGGCTTAATTTGCAAATAAATTATTGAAATACATGTATTCAATCCTCTCAATCCCTACCTTTGAAGAATCTAGTATTTACTTTTGAACTTTATCTTTTATTTTGTACGTTCAACAATAAATAAGTGTGAAATCTATTTAAAAATTTCTTACTTAAATATTAATTAACATTAAGAACATGTTCGGACATATCTTTGAAAAAACTATTCTTTAAATTCCATAACATGGATGTAATTACAAAATCTCATGTTGATACCTCGCACGAGCATTGATTGGCTGGGTAAACGCTAGTGACAACTTCATCTTGCACATAGAGTCCCTTGAACATTCATGAGCGCACCAGACCAGAGCATCCCTAAGGGTCACTAAGCAACATTGGGCAACAATATTTCTTGGGTCATATCTCAGAGCTTGTGTGAGGTATCGATGAATAGTCAAGTGCAACATGACCATGTTATGGAGGCCTACAATTACCTATCTCAGTTTTGGGAGATTCCCCTTCATTTTAATTTGACATCCCTATCTTGGTTTATGTCAAAAGTTGCAATGTTGTTGATCAATTGAAATGAGAAAAAATTGCTATCTTTCAATCTGTTCACTGTGGGATTGAATCATCTGCTCTATTAGCTTGGGTTGGCCAGGTAAATAGTAGTGACAACCTTGTCTAGCACACAGAGTCCCTCCAACGTTCACGAGCACACTAGACCAGAGTGTCCCTAAGGGTCACTAAACAACATTGGGCAGTGATCTTTCTTGAGGAATGTCTCAAAGCTCACACAAGTTATCAATGAATCATCAAGTGCTACAAGACCGTGTTATGGAGGTCTACAATTACCTATCTCATTTTTGGGATATTCCCCTTCATTTTAATTTGACATCCCTATCTTGATTTACATCAGAAGTTGAAATGTTGCTCAATTGAAATGAGAAACATTGTGTTAGAATAATTTTGATAAACCCTCATGCGGTCAACTGATGCTTGACATTTCTTATCTAGAAGTTCTAACTCTTGAAGTCTCATGGTGTGGTAGTCTTCATCTGTAACTAGACCTTTGAGGGAAACTCTAAGTGAAGGAATCTCAACCTCTAAATGTAACACTGCTTCAACACCATATGTAAGAGAAAAAGGAGTGGCCCTAGTAGGACTACGAATACTCATTCTATAAGCCCAAAAAGATAGATTTATTTGTAAAATGCCAATCTCTACCATTCTTACAAACTGTTCTATGTAGGATTTTAAGAACGGTTTTGTTTGATGCTTCTACTTGACCATTTCCTTGCGGGAAGTAAATGGAGGACTAATGTTGCTTAATCTTGATTTTCTTGTAGAGTTGTTTAAGGTCCTTATTTTTGAACTGGACTCCTTTGTTAGTGATAATCTTGGAAGGCACTCCATATCGACAGATGATATGGTTTAGAATGAATAGAGAGATTGTCTTGCCTGAGGCAACAGAAAGTGGGACAACTTCTACCCATTTAGTGAAATAATCAGTAGCAATGATGATAAACTTGTGTCCACATGATGAGTTGGGATGAATCTTCCCAACAAGATCAAAGGCCCAGCGCTGAAATGGCCAATGAGATATAGAAGGAATGAGCTCCCTGCCTGTAGCATGTATCATGTTACCATGTTTTTGATACTTTTTGCATGACTTTGCAAAAGCTACTACATCAATCTGCATTGTAGACCAATAGTATCCCACCCTAAGCAACCTTCAGGCCATGGAAAGACCATTGGAATGTCCCCCACAAATGCCTTCATGGATATCAACTAACACTTGATCAAATTCTTCCTTTTCTAAGCATCTAAGAAGTGTTCCATCTAGACCCCTCCTATACAAATCACTAGAGATAAGGGAATGGTGAGAGGCATTTCGAATAAGGTTTCTATGTTCAGATCAGTTAAAGGTTTCAGGGATAATGCCATCATGAAGGTATGAGTAAATGGCACCATAACGAGATGACTCATGACCCACAAGGGTACAAATGACATGACTTTCTTGGGATTCATAGATAGGGTGATGTAGCTCTTCCACCATGAATTCAAATCTGGATTCATGTTCCCCTAACTGAAGGAGTGAAGCAAGTGTAGCCATAGCATCAACTGATTTATTTTCTACTCTAGGAATTTTTTGAAATGTGACAAATGTGAATTATCATTTCAAGGAATCAACCATTTTCTTATAAGGTACCAGTTTCTCATCTTTTGTTTGATATTCATCATTGACTTGGTTGATTATCAGCTGTGAATTCCCATAGATGAGTAACTCTATGATTTTCCATTCTATGGCCATCTTAAGTGCATTTGTTAAAGCTTCATACTCAACAATGTTGTTTGTACATGGGAAAAATAACTTGCAAGACTTAGGAATCATGTACCCATGAGGAGAAATAAAAAACACACCAGCTCCTGAACCATTTTTCATAAAGGATCTATCAAAGAACATCTTCCATGTTCTTTCAGTCATATACATGAGGTGTTCATTTGGGAAGTCAACTTGAATAGGTGCATTATCTTGTATTGGGAAATCAACCAATTGATCTGCTAGGCTTTTCCTTTGATTTTTTTACACTCAATGTACTCTATGTCAAATTATGAAAGGATCATCATCCATTTAGCAAGTTTACCTATGAGGGCAGCCTTACCTAGTAAATACTTGAGTGGATCTATTTTTGCTATGAGGTGTATAGTGTGTGCAAGCATGTAATGTCACAACTTTTGGGAAGCAAACACAACTACAAGGAAAGTTTTCTCAATGTTGGTGTAGTTAACCTCATATGAAATAAGAGTGCGACTAATGTAGTATATTGCTCTTTCTTTCCCATGTTCATCAAGTTGAGCTAGTAATGCCCCCAAGGAAGATTATGTCACTAAAATGTATAGAATAAGTGGTTTCCCTAGGATAGGAGGCATTACAATGGGATGATTTTCCAATTATTTCTTGATTTGATCTATGCTCTTTTGACAATCCTCATTCCAAACATATTTGACTCCTTTGTGTAATTTCTTGTTAAAAGGGTTGAGCTCTATCTACCAACTGTGAAATGAATCTCCTTGTGGATTGAAGATGTCCTTGAAGACTCCTCATTTGACTAATGTTTCTAGGAGGTGGCATATCTATGATTTCTTGGAATTTTTCAGGGTCTACCTCTATTCCTTTTTCTAAAATAATAAATCCTAGTAGTTTTCCAGAGGTGACACCAAATGTACACTTTTTAGGATTTAACCTTAGTTGAAATTGTTCCATGTGATCTAGAATGACTTCTAAATCATCTAAGTGTGTGTCTCTTTTCTTAGACTTGGCTAAGGTGTCATCCACATAATCTTCCATGTTTTTATGCATCATGTCATGAAAAATGGTTGTCATAGCTCATTGATAGGTGGCTCCTACATTTTAAATCCAAAAGGCATAACATTCCAACAATAGGTACCACATGCACAAGTGAATGCATTCTTTTCTTGATCTTCAAGAGCTATCTTAATTTGATTGTATCCAGAAAAGCCATCCATTCTAGAAAAACCATCCATCAAGGAATAAATCTCATAACCCACAGTCATGTCCACTATCATGTCTATATTGTCAAGTGGAAAATCATCCTTTGGGCATGCTCTATTGACATCTCTAAAATTTTTGCAAATTCGAATGGATTTTTCATGTTTGGAAACTGGTATAATGTTTGATATCCATTCAACATAGTCAATATCTCTTATGAATCCTGCACCAACGAGTTTCTCTAATTCTTCTTTAACTAGGAGAGCTATGTGAGGATGCATCTTTCTCAATTTTTGTTTAACTCGTTTGACACCCGGAGCTATGGACAAGTGATGCATGATAATATTAGTGTCAACCCCTGGTATATCTGAATAAGTCCATGCAAAATTGATCTTCTTTTTCTGTAAGAACTTAGTGTAAGCTTCTTTTTCTTGAGGTGAAAAGGATTGAGCTAAGTGCACTATCTGTGGAGCCTCATCTGTACCCAAATTGACTATTTGTGTTGGTTCGATAAGCACTAATGATCTATCTTTAAAGTAGCTAGGGAGATGATCAAGTACCTCATCCTTAGGCACCTCAAAGAGGTTTTCACCCTTGAATACATCATCTCTTTTTACTTTTTTTGGTTCTGACATTGCCACATAGTGGTTTTCACCATTAGAACTCTTATTCTTTTGATTTTGTTTTCTTTTTATTTTGTGACTAAGGTACTTGATGTATGGCTCTATCATGCTAGTAGCTGGTTCACTGGTGGAAGAGACTATGAGTTCAATGGAATTAAAGTAACAAGTTATCTCATAATCATTTTGGAATGTTAAAAGGTCAGGTTCTTGATAGCATTGGGACCAATCAATGAGGTTAGGATGAACAAGAGGTAAGTCAATGACTGGTTCAAGGTTATGAATGTGAATGATATCATCTATGGTGACCAAAGATTCAGAGTCCATCAAGTATCCTTCTAAGCTACACAAATAGGGATTCATCCTAACAAGTGAAGAATCATCCACTAATGCAACATGTGGGTTCAAACCCTACATGTAACTTGTCAGCTACCTCAGGTTGAGAACTATAAGTGTGGATGAAACCAACATCCATGTCAACTATAGAAGACTCTGAGAAGGAGTCTCATTCATACTCATACGAACTTGTGTTTGAACTTTAACTAGGATTATTACACCATAAAGGTTTGGGACGTCTTGATGTGGAAGCTCTAATGTCATCAAGGGCACTTTCTCTCTCCATCAACCAAATAATATTCTTGCATTGATGTTCTTTGATGGGATCTTCTACATCTGATTCATCTTGTTCTAAGGTTGCAACTGTCTCATGAGTGACTGGACTATCTGAATCTCCCCAAAGGAGATTAGTGGAAGGGACCCAATCCTCACACATATCTTTCTGATTTGTCAAATTAGGTATGTATTATGGTTCATCTTCATTATCTAACTCATTAAGGATAGGAGCAGTGTTCTTGTTGCAATTCACAAATCCTAGGCCAACCATCTCCTTAGACTTGCATCCAAAAAGAGCATGATCAAGAGGTTTAGCTCTAGCATCCAATCTGTGACTAAGAGGGCCATGTCCAGGATAGCCCATCTATTTGAAAAAAGTATACCCTCTTCCATAAGCCTTAGGAGAGGGAGAGAAGTTATCATTGTGCATATATTTCTCTTCTCTATAAATCCAGTCTTTAACAACCACCTCTTCTTTTTCATCTTGAATAGGCAATGAGGACTCTACAAATGTTCCAAATAAAGCCATAACTAAAGAGGAAGGTCTCATTTCTCATGAAGGCCTGCCATAAGACCTAAGTGAAACTGGTAGTGTCATGAGGGAGTTGAGTTGATACCCCCCATGCCAAGGTCTACTGACTTGAACTTGTCTTTACATTTAACTAAGGTCGCATTGAAGTATTCTGCTTCTCTATTGTGGGGAACCTGAGCACTCACTGAAATTGAGTTGACAGATAAAGTGCTATCCCCAGGGATACAAATCTCTACTCCATTGTAGGGGAACTTCACATACTGATGATAGGTAGACAACACTACTTGCATATCATGAATCCATGGTCTAACAAGTAAGATATTGTATGCAAGGGGACCAACATCAACAATTTGAAATAAAATATCCTTCTCAATAGGGCCAATCCTAACAGGAAGGATGAACAAACCCTTGAAAATTCTTTCTACCTCATCATAGGCTTTGATAGCGATCTTCTTTCTGGTATCTTTGACTTGTTAAAAATAACCCAATGTCTTTAAAAGACTCAAGGAACAAATATTAAGCCCAACACCCCCATCTATCAACACATGCCTAACATAGGTTTTGTGGATCATGACTTCAATATGAAGGGCCAGATTGTGTGGGTGGCTCAAAGCTTTATCATCATCCTCCAAAAAGGTAAGGTAATGAGGGCTGGCAATATGGTTAACCATGTTCTGAAATTGGTCAACATCTAAGTTGTTAAGGATGTTCACTACGTGCAAAGCATCCTCAAGGAATTGCTTATGTCTCGGGGACAACTCTAAGAGCTCAAAGATCAAAATATGAGCTGGGGTTCTTTGCAACTGATCGAAAAGATTATAGCTTGACTACTGGTTTTAAGATGACATTCTTGGATGTCATTTTCTATTTTTTACTTGGTTGACTCGAACTAGGTCCTCTAATGACAATGGGACCTTGACTTCATGTGATAGCACTGAGAGTTTTAGACAACACTCTAGATTTAGGACCCCTTAGCACCACGATGGGTTCTTCATCAAAGATAGGAGGATAGTCCATGTCTATATCATAACCATAGGGATCTTTATTCCTCATCATGTTGACATTTTCTTCTACAACTTCATGCATGTTGACAGCATTATCTATAGTTGTGTAAGTGTAATTGACCTTAGCCTTGCCATTATTAGGTTTAGAGGTTTCCCCCTTTTCATACTTGGGCAAAGGTTCTTTGAATGCCTTATGATCAGTGTTGGTGTTCAATCCATCTACCTTAAGTTTTCCACTCTCAATGAGATCTTGAATGACATTTTTAAGTTTCCAGTAGTTTTCAAAATGATGTCCAATGCCATTATGAAACTTGCAAAAGGCTTTCTCATCCCACCAATGTAGCTTAACATCAGGTATATAATGCTTTGCGGGATCTTGAGGATGCACAAGGTTGTTGGCAATGAGTATTTTCAAGACATTCTCATATGAATCACCAAGTTTTGAAAACTGACATCTCTCTTTCTTAGGCTTATCTTGGTATCTTGGCTTGCTCTCCTGTTGATGAGATGCATTGAGTTTCATGGCTTGAACAACACTAGACAAGTGGAGAATAGCTTGATCTTTAGGTTGAGAGGAGTCCAAAAATCCATCATTGACCATTTGTTTGTTCTTATTCCAATGTGAGTTCCTTCCTTTATCCTTGTTAGACTTGTTATTTTGACCATTTTTTTTGTTGTTGTTTCCATGTTTGGTCAAAATTCCTTATTCTCTCAAAACATCCTCAATCCTACATGTGGTTTCAACCATGGTGTCAAAGGAATCAAAAACCATCTTCCTAACTTCATACCCAATTTTGGGAACCATGTTGCTAACAAGGATGTCAATCTTCTCATTTTCAGGAATGGTCCTAGAGTAGTGAGAGCATTGTCATCTCCACCTTTGTAAGAAAGTGACAAAGGATTCCCCTTGATTTTTCTTTAAGTTGCATAAGTCCAACATGGTGATAGATCTTGAAAGGTTGTATGCAAAGTGTTGGACAAAGCTATGAACAAGCTCTTTGAAAGTCTTGATGGGGGAAGTTATTTTGGTGAACCATTCCATCACCTGACCCTTAAGACTCCTTGGGAATAATCTCATGAGGCATGAATCATCTTGGTGGAAATCAAAACTCATAATATAGAATTGACACACATGATCATGTGGATCTCCATTCCCATCATACTTGTCATATTGAGGGATCTCAACCTTTCTAGGAAATTCTTTCATGCTCACACTCTTGTCAAAAGGATTAGGACAAATTGAGTCAAGTGAGAATGAACTCTTGGGTGCCAAAATCTTCTCCATAATACTCTTAATTTGTTTGATCTCTTCTTCTTGAGATGGACCTTTCTTCTTAATATTCTTGTCCACATCAAAGTTATAGGGGACTTTGGCACCTTTGTTGATTAAACTCTCTAAGAACTTGTCTTTTTTTTCCTACAAGTATCTCTCCACATACTATTGGAAGAGTGGTTCTTTTTGTATCTTCATGAAGTCTTGGGAGTTGAGGTCAAAACTCAAACTACTACCCCCATATTGTGAACCATGGTGAGCACGTTGTGAAGGTTGTCTTGATTTCTTAGGAGGTGTTCATCTCCTATAATGCTCATGTTGTGAAGCCCTTATTCCTCTAAAAATAGGAGATCATGAAGGTGTTCTTTAATGTCTTCCACTTTTTGGAGTCTTGGAAGGGGTGGATGGAGGATAGTTGTTTCCACCACCAACACACATGTTTTTGAATTGGTCATTAAGTTGTTGAGACAAAAGTCTATCTTGATCTTCTTGTGAGGCTCTCCTTTCTATCTCCAACAAGGCTTGTCTCTCTGACTCTAGGAGTCTAAATTTCTCTTCCTTTTCAACTTGTTCATCTAGGAAGGCTTTCTTTTCATGCTCAATTTTCTTAAGTCTTTCACTCATGTATCTTGAAGGTACTTTGAGCGGTGAACTTGGTCTTGAATGCCTAAATAAGTCATTGGTGTATGTTGCATTCACATGAGTGTCATAGGGTTCCTCATCTTGGCTTTCATGTTGTGATTGATTTTCTTGATAGGATCTCCTCTTATCCCTTTTAGCCCTTTGATGTGCATCCAGATATCTAGTTGAGATAAGGGGTGAGACTGGCCGATTTTCATGAGAGGAACTACCAAAAAGAATGGTATCTCTATGCCTTTGAAATATGTTATCCAAGCTTTTATCCATTTCTTCCCTCTCTCATTGAGTCATTGTGTAACTTATATCCATGTCCAAGTGAGAAGGTGCTAAGGGTGTACTCAAATCACTAAGATTACTCTTGGGATCAAACCAAACTTCTGAGTTGTTCCTCGGTGATTGATCAAATATGGGTTCAATTCCCTTACATTTTTGGCGAGTTTGAACTAAGGGTAATTGGTTAAAGACTACTTGAGGTCACTTTCCTTGATTTACTTGATATCTTGATGTAACTGACATGAAAGAAAGGGCACTAGGTGATAGGATGACCCTAAGAAACATTGGTACCAAACTAGGATAGTAAAAGCACTCACTTGTCCAAAAAGAGAGATGATAAGATATAAATTTTGTAAGAGGCGTAAACCAACACTGCCGTAGGGGTGTCCAATGAACGGGTGAATACCCTAACACTTATGGATCAGGAGGATGATTTACCCAAGTTATATTGATTGAATTTGAATTTGGATGGAAGTGAATAGACAAGAGATTAATAAACTCTCCAAGCATGTTATCAAAGGATCCAAAGGTTTATCTTCTCAACAAGGATGGTTTCTAGCTCACCGACTCCAAGCAAGGTCACTCGTGAAATCAAAGATTACTAGTTCAAGAGGTCAAAATACAAGAACCCAAGGTGCAAATAGGCTTCTAACAATAGGGTAAGTGACCTAATATAATCCAGATCGACTAAGGAAGACTGGAAATGATAAGATAGAAAATTGTGAAAGTTGTAAAAAGCTAGTTTTTTGACTCGGGAACTCAGTTTTTGTTCGTTTTAATTGACCAATCAGATGCATTAACATATTCTTATCATTAATCAAGCACACAAGACATCAATTAGGGAGTTCAAGAAAATAATTGTCTTCAAACAATGAGCAAGGGACAAAGCAACCTTGTGCATGAACAAGAATAGTGACATAGTATTTTACTCCCTAAAGATTCTACTTGTGTATGTTCTCAAAATGTTTTTAGTCACGCACATAGTCCTAGGAAAGAAAAAGTTGGTTGCACTATGGTTCGTAGTAATGGTCAACTTTGAAACTTTTGCAATTTCAAGAGGGCGAACTCCAATCCAGGCGCACCAGGGTTTTGACACATTTTGAGAATTTAATCAATTGGAGATCTGAGGAGATCTGACAACCCAACAAGAAACTACACCCGTGGAGATTTCTTCCACAAAGACATTTATATAGTGGTTTTTTCTACCATGACAAAAATGGCTATTACTGCTTGAGGTTCTATCTACGTGGTTGACACAATAAAGGGAATGTCCACTATGATTAACCCTCTCTAATAAGGAAGAGTCACAAAAAGGACTACATGGGGACTTAGCTCAGATTCAAGGATTTGAGTTTCTGATGTGCCCAAAGGGGAACAGAGCATAATCCTCTAGCCTCTTCACCTCACCCAAACATAGCAAGAAAATTCATTAACACACTAAAATTGAAATCACCTCACCAAGATTCGTATGTCAACAATAATGTGTACCGATCTTTCTAAGCGGGTCCAAGAGAGAACGTACCAATCAAAGTTGAGGACTAAACCAAGTAAGACCGTGAGATAATAACAACTTCCTTCCCTAACTACAAGGGGTTCTATCGTCAAGAAGAGATTTACATGTAAGACAAGTGAATGAAGCCCACTCTCTCAAGAACACCACAAATAGTGTTCATAGGTCCTAATTACTATGTGAGACATATATGCAAGAAAGAAAATCTAGACTCATTGTCTCCTTTATAGAAAAATTGAAGTGTGATCTATGAAAGCAATAAACACTCAAGAAAAACACATGAGAGATTCATTTTATTCCCAAAATCTAAATGTTATAGAGATGCAACAAAATACCTCAAGTCCAAAGCAACACGCTTAGTAGATTTTAACTTATTTTTATTTTTGTTGAGCTTTTCTATGCAAGCAAGCCACAAACTCTCTATTAAGCAAGACAAGAAAACAAGCAAACAAGTTATGCAACGTATATTCAACTTATGCAAACCCTAGGTTTAGATCTGAAAATCAATTGTTAGGAGCAATAATAAACAACAAATAATCCAAATGACAACTCATATCATGCATTGAACCATGTGAAAAATAAGTGCATACTCATTACAAATTTTTATTTTTTTTGTATTTGACCTAGTCAAGAAGATCTAATTTTTTTGATATGATTTCGGCCATAAAAATAGAAATGAAAAATAGAGATCCCTTCTAAAAAATAGAGAGCTTTCTGAAAATGTAAAAATTTCAAAAAAATCTCTTCATTTGTGCCCTAGAGACCTATTTTTACCAAAATAGACCAGTTTTTATAAATCGACTATTTGAGCTATGATATTGCATCCAAATTTAAAACACAGAGAATGGACCCCTTGTAGAATTTAAAGAGCTTTCCAAAAATGTAAAAATTTCTAAAAAATATGTTGATTTATGCCAAAAATTAATTTTTTATAAAAAATAAAGAAAAGATTATAAAAAATTCAAAATAACTAAGAAAATTCTGAATTTTTTAGTGAAGCTTCTCTGATATGTTGTCAACCTGAAAAAAAATTTCAAACCGAAACTCCAAGCCATTTTGGAGATATTATCAAATCTTTGAAAATCTAGGATTTTAGTCTCCAAGCAAATCTGCACAAGAGGGTTAGCTCCAAAAATAACCAAAACCAACATGTAAAGGTGGGTTGCCCCACGGTGGGTGCCAAAAATGTGTGCTAAAATGTTGACACACTTCTATGAGTCATTATATCCGAGATTGCTCAAGAATGAAGTCTCAAATGGTGACTCATACCTCTCTATTCATGTAGTGCAAGGGTTTATAATGGAGGCCCTCAGTTTAGACCTAGTTTGTGCCCATGCAAGTGCACCATAAAATGAGAGATTCAAAGAGAAAAAGAAAGAATGCTAGTCTCCATGATCATCAAGTATGCATGCAAATGAAAATGGAAGCTTATTCTATATGATAACAGTGCAAATTAATCTATGAAAGGAAATGCTTATGCAAGATTATTCTATGAAGGGAAATATGAATCTAATCTAACATGTAAATGCAAAAGTAATCTAAATGGATTTCCATGGAGGTATGAGAGAAGAAGACACGAAAAGAGAAGTTGCAATATTCAAGATCAAGTGATCCAAACTCTCCTCCAAAATCGCTCTCCAAACCTACATAACAATAACATAAAATTTTGATCTATAAAATCTCCATGCATAAAATGAGAAGGAGAGGGCTCCTTATAAATGATTTAGAAATGAATGGACGGTCAAGATTAAGAGACAAAAATAAATGAGCAATGGTGGAGATTAAATCTTGGTTGATCCATGTGCTCAAGATCCTCAAGAGGCAAAATCAATGGACATGGTTAAGAGGTAAAAAGATGTGTGGAAGAGATTAAGAGGCAAAAGGAGATTCCACTCATCTTGGAAAGTGTGCATTCAATGTGTAGACAAAAAGTCTTTTAATTTTAATTTTATTATTTATTTATTATTTTTAGCAAAGTGGTTTCTATTATTTAATTAAAAGATTTTTTATTTATTTAAAAGAGATTTGTTCTTTTAATTAAATGTGGCTTAGGATAAAGTGATTTTATTATTTAATTAAAAGATTTTTTTATTTAATTAAAAGGGAGCATGTTCTCTTAATTAAATAAAACTTAGGATAAAATGATCAAACCTTAGGAAATATTAAAATAATTGAATTAATTACGATTTGATCAAGGAAATTGATTTAAATTGAAAATATTGCAAAGCATTGATTCAGGAAATCGATAAATTGATGAATAGGGGCCCAAAGTCTAGGTGACCATTTTAGGGTGCATATAGGAATTAGTGACAAAAACTTTCATAACTTAGCCAAAACTTGATATCTCCAATTTGTGATAACTCCTCCTCAACATATACTTCTCCTTTTTCAAAACTTGTATTTGTATCTACTATCTTCCTTATTTATCCTTTTTTATATATATCTACATAGTTAACTTTATCTATCTACTATCCACTATTCTACTATCACCCTTTTTTGACAATACTGCCAAAAAAAAAAAGTGAAGTACAATGTATACTCCCAGTTTATCAAACGATCCTTGATAAGAAGACTTTTCACTATCATAGGTAGACTTCCATGTTTCTTTTAGTGCCTTAAGTGTTGAATTTTGGGCTTTTAGTTGTGATGACAGATCTTCCATATGATCCATTACTGACATTGCAGGTGTAGGAATGAGTTCCTTGGCTTTCTTGACATTCTTCTGAATTGCCTCCAAATGAGGAATGATATGTGCTTGAACTTCAAGTACTTTTTCTCTAATATTATCCTCTTCCTTCCTTGAATCCAATTTTAAACTCATAAAATGTTTAATCTTTAAATAATGAGCTTGGAATGTCCAAGGTTCATCAATCAACTTATCTGCACTTTTCTGTAGCTCTTCATCAATTTATGTCTATTGATCTAGAACATGTTGGGTAAAATGGGAAACATTGCATACCTGTTGGAATAACTTAATTATTATCTTTATGGTTTCCTCCAACTCAGTAGTAATGATAGAAAGTTTGACTTTCTATTCAGTAATCTTCTACATAAGCTTCTCCATTAACTTTTGTTCACCCTTTTTCTTGGTCATCCTCAACATTCTTTCTTCAACATCAACATTTGGTGCATTGACTTGATTTACAAGTGAGACTAAATAATCAATGATTGGCTCCTTATCATTAAGTTGAGTCTCAGATATAATTTGTAGTAATATGTCTTTCACATATGATAAGATTTTTTGTTGTTTCCTCTCTTGTTTCATCTTATCCTATGCTACCTTTCTTTTCAACAATTCACCATATTTCATCATTTCATAAGGGATAAGTTTAGTTGGGTCACAAATTGGTATCACTATCTCTTCATCCAATAAGATCTTGTCCTTTCTAATTTTCTTCTTTTTCTTCTTTTCAAGGGAACTGAGTAAACTTCCACCAGCTGAAATATTTGGGGGCAACAAAACTTGCTACTCCTCGGTTATATTTGTTTTCCTATCACTTTCTTTGTGCTTAGGGGCCTCGGTTGCAACTTCTATTTGTGTAGCTCTTTCTTATTGAGATTGTTTCTCATTATGTTGCATTGTGGTTTCTTTCTCCTTTTATTTATCTCCTTCTTGTTCATTACCTGTTTCTTCTCCTTGTTCTTATGCATCATCCTTATCCATTTCCTTTTTCTTCTCGAGTGCCTGTGTTGTTTCCTCAATATCCTTGTGAACATTAATATCAATATAAGCATTAATGTCAATTGTTACCTTAGGATTTGTTATAACACTTTCAGTAGATGGTGTAGGAGCTAGATAATCATGTACTTGTTGCAAAATAGTTGCATCCTTTATGAGTTGTGCTACAACTAACTTGATAAAAGATATAGTTGTAGGGAGGTCCTCGGTAGCTTCCATTACATCTTGATCCTTATTCATAGTTTCATCAGGATCCTGTTCACTAATGTCTTCTATTTCATCTTCTTTTTCTCCATCTTTGAATATGTGAGGAACATCTTCAATTACTTCATTCACAATGTCCTCAAGGTCTTCTTCCAGATTCTCCACTTGTGTATATGTTGGTAGATCAGTATTTGATATGTCTACCTTTTCTAGTTCATCCATTTGAAATATCTTATGTCATTCTTTGTTACTTTCTTCTTCCACTTCTTGTATCCTTCCTGTCATGATGTTCAATGATCACTTTTTGATCATGAATCTATTCTTGTAATTAATTAGGGCATCATCAATTTATTGAACTGCTAATCTTGGGATTGACATGACAAGTGATCTTTCTCTTATTTTTCTTTCAATGGCTAGTGCATATCTCCATCTTGCACTAACTCTTTTGTATAAATCTTCAGGTATCTTTCCTATAAGTTCCATAGGTACATACCTATAAGTTCCATAGGTACATATCTATATGTATACATTGCATCAATAGTTGCTTCCTCAAATTTTAATGTCTTCATCATTCAACTTATGAAATTTTAATACATGCATGGAACCAAAACTTCTAGTTTCTCTCAAAGCTTCAACATGCTCATCTATTGTATTTGGTACAAAGTTCTTAACAAATCTAAAATGACCGATCTCATCTGATTCAGTCTTCTCACTATCCTCATTCATCATAACCTTTTATTTCTTTGTATACTTCCTTTTCTGATAGGTTTTTGTTTTGGGTTGTTTCTCCTCAAGTACAATAGTTGACACAGCCTTAGTCCTTGACCTAGTAGCCTTAGGGATAACATTTTCCTTTACTAGTGCCTTCCTACCCCTATTTGGTTTATAATTTTCTACTTCTATTTCTTCTTCCTCAACCTCTTCTTCCTCAGTCTCTTTTCCCTTAGTTTCTTCATCAACCGACTTATCCTTATCTTCGACGAATTATTCCTTTAACATGTTTATCATTTTATTTTATTTCTTTTATACTTTGGGAGCTAATATTTCAAGCCTTATTCTCCTCTTAGCCTCTTAAAATGTCCTAAATTGTTTGGCCATCTTGTTTGAGGGATGTTTCAACAATGTTTCAATAGCAAGTGTATCTTGGTCAATGTCAATCTCATAACTCATCAGTTCTAGCTAAGAAGTTCTCGGTTCTACAACTTTAATGAGGCATGTGTTGGTATCCACTAGGAAACAAATTGTATCTTTGTAGTTTTTGACTAGCTGTAGGGTAATCCGATATCTTTGGTGCATTTTAGCCTTAAATTGTACAAAATAATCACTCATCACTTTGTCAAAATTCTCACCTAGATCATTAATGTAATTATTTATCTAACATATAACATGCCTATTTTTGTTCCATTTCACATCAATAATAATAGAAATAAATTTTACAATTAGAAGAAAATACATACCAATAATGATCCATATTTTAGTGTGTTAGTCTTGGCAACTTGAATAGTATGCATGTTATCTTCCAATTTCTTTAGAAGTATCTCAGTGAGATCAACCTTGAATCCTTTCTTCACAATTGTGTATGCTAAATCAATAGCAAAACACAGTACACTATTTGGTCTGCTAGATTGGTAGATTCTATATGCAACAACACATGTAGAAAACTTGATCTTTGCATCATTGATTGTACACACTCAAAAACCTTGACCATCCCATGTCACTCCGATATGATTCTCTATCTCTGACTTCGGTGTTGTCTTCACTATTTTTTATTTCTCAGCAATTGGGTATCTAGTAACCATGTGCATTACATCTTTTGTGATCTTAATTGGACCTTCGAACCACATTGATTTCTCATGCACTCGATTGAGAAAAATTCCTTCTCCATTCGTCTTTGACTACCAATAGGAAATGCAAGGCTTGATTCAAACCCTTCATTTCTAAATGTTTGTTCTCATATTTCAGTTGTCCATCCACACATAATTCCTTGTATGCATCTTGAATTTATTTTTTACATATCTCACCAATTTTACAATGAATGTATGATCTAATATCTCAGACCAGTAAAACCCTCAGAGGCAATGATGGAAACACTTCGGTCTCATCAATATTCATAGAAACTTTAGGATACAACTTGTAATTTGGCTCCTCATAGTCTGTGCTCTTTATTAGAATAGGTTCTGCAACCTTGAGTGCGTTGGATTGTGTTGCACTAGATGCCATTTCAAAATTGATTCTCTAGGGCTTCGTTGAGTAATAGTTAAAAAACTTAAGAACACTTGAATTCTTACACTAGATGACTCAAATATCTCATATTACTAACAAATTCACTTGTTTCACCTCAAAATCTAAATGTTCATTCAAATCACTCAAATATCTCTTTTGTGCTCTTTGAATGCAGTGTATCAAATGAAGTGTCTAACCTCCTATTTATAGTGAATAGGGCATTTAAAGTTCAATTATGTGCAATAAATTCTCTTTTTTTGACCTACCATTGCTATATTACAAAGGGGGGGCGAATCAACAATCCTTGATTCTTTGTATCTTAAAAACTTTCTCTGATTCAACTTGGTATCAACTCGGTCAGCCACACTTCAATACCAACCAATAACAGTAAATTAAATTTATCAATCAACAATAACATTCATAGTAATTATTCAACACATATAACACCCATATTTAAAGTGGAAACCCAATTTGGGAAAGAAAAACTAGATGGGAATTGTCACCCACTAAAGAAATACTCTTCTGAAGTATGCTCGATTAAAAGACAATATGGTTAAAGATTACAATACACATTGTTAAATGTGGTCCTGTTAGGGGATTTACCTTAGATCTATTACAATTTTCACTCTATTAGGAGTGGCCTAGTTAAAGGTCCTCAAACACTCTTTTAGAATGTTACCTTTTGCAGGGATTTACAAATAAGACTATTAGGTCCACCTAGTTAAGATATTTTTCTGATACAAATGTTAATAAGTAACAACATATAAATTGACTTCTAAATCTGAAACTATTTTTTTCATAATCAAATCCCTTGTGCATTCTTTTCCTTCACTTTCCACTGGCTTGAAGGGTAAGTGCACAAAGATGGGGGACCAAAAAGGGGGTATAAGATGTCACTTTTTTTTTCTAAAATCAGCAAACTCTAAACTTCAATGAGAAATTGAAGATAGTTAAATTCAAAATTTTAAGATGTGACAAGAACAAGAGTTGTAATACTCTTAAT
Organism: Chamaecyparis obtusa; assembly: GCA_027943335.1. NCBI lineage: Eukaryota > Viridiplantae > Streptophyta > Pinopsida > Cupressales > Cupressaceae > Chamaecyparis > Chamaecyparis obtusa. Next base: position 411,430 of record BSBK01005367.1, on the reverse strand, counting down.
CTAGTTTCTAAACTCCTAATTTATTTTGAAAATGGTATAGATTAAGGCCCTAAAAAGTGGGGAGCAGAAAAAGTGGTCCTATTTTTTGTGAAAAAATATAACATAGCATTTGGTGTGCTCCCCCTAAAATGTTAACTTTTTTTTTGAATTTTTTTAATCGCTCTAGTGAGAAGTTAGCTAACACCACTTAGTTTATCCCAGATTTTCTTGCTAATTTTTTTATGAATGTATAAATTTTTATGAATTTCCAAAGTGCACACATCCTAAAAATGTGAAATTTCTATGTGATCCCCCTAAAAATATTGAAAACTAATCGAAAATCAAAGTTTCTTTTTTTAAACTGTGTATAATGGATTCTAGTTTCTAAAAAAGTAACTTGTTTCAAAATTCAACGAACAAGCCAAAATCTATGCCCAAAATACTACACATTGGTTTTTGACAAAATCAAACATACATACAAAAGAAATTAGAGATGAAAAGCTTAACATAATCAAAATTCAAAATAAACCATATGGTTAGATAGCTAACAAATAGATCTACAATAGCATATCATCTAATTTAAAAGTTATTGAACCATGAGTAAACCTAAGGAGGAACATACAAAAAAAGTAGTGAATTTTTTGTATGTCTATTGGAAAACACATCTCATACCTATTTGAATCCTCCAATCTTTTGGGTTGGATCTCCAAGGAAAATCCAAGCCTTAGGCTTGGTGGACTCCAATGTATGACAAAGCACGTACACACTATGTAAAATTTGTAAAAGGCTTAAGGGAGTGAGAGAGAAAGAGTGAGAAGGTGGTGGGCACTAAGACAGGAAGAGAGAGAGTGAGAAGGTGAGAAGGATAGGGGGAGAGGGAGGGAGAGGGAGAGGGAGAAGGAAGGAGAGAGAGAGAGAGAGAGAGAGAGAGAGAGAGAGAGATTCATAATAAGTGACTGTAAATTGTTTGTATTAAAAAAGTGTAGGATTTTGTTACACCTTTGATAATCATATTGTTGTGTTGAATACATTTCATGACCCTTACATAATCTAGAAGCCTTGGGAATTCATAGAATATAGAAGATTGATTTCCATCTAGTCCATGCCTAGTGCACCTTTTGTTGCCTAATGAGTCATAGATGGTCCTAGAACCTCTCTCTCTCTCTCTCTCTCTCTCTCTCACACACACACACACACACACACACACACACATACACTTTATCACACCTACCTACCCTCTATATTTCCCCTTCTTACCCTCTTTTCCCCCCTCTCTCATGGACCTTCCTACCCTCTATATTTCTCTATGTGTGTGTGTGTGTGTGTGATGTAGAGTGCACTACAAGAAGTGTCCTTGGTGGATTATTACTTCGACAACTTGATGACTTATTTCTCCAATAAAATTTTATGTATCAACTCCACTCCAACACCCCTAAACCTTCACAAAGTCTCATAGACCTAATTGATCAATTTAGGCTTGGATTGATCAAAGTCCGTACAACAAAGAAATACCCACAAAATCTACTTTATTCCTCCAAAAATTCATCAAGCTTTTTTGAATCATTCCTCCCTCCTTCGGAAAAAGTTTGGAAAAAGTTCAAATACATTCATCCAAGTGATCCAACTGATCCTTGGATATTTAAAACCATTGGAAAATAATTTTGAACTTCCTGAGAAACTTTTGGAAAAGTTGCTAAACAACATTGTGTTTGCATCTGTAGCAACGTTTACATCTTGCTATGTCTTAAACCCAAATAACTTGTATCTGATACCTATCACCTAAACATGATGAAATATGTCCAATATGATCCAAAAATACTTGAAACAACACAAAACTTCTAAAACACCTAACTCACCCAACAACTCTACTAACTCAAGGTCCCGAATGGACTAATGGAACTGAATATTTATAGATGCACCTTTGAGACCCTTAATCACACAAGATGGACCAAAACACATGAAGATGGTCTCAAGGACCTATTTCCTTATTACACTAAAAGGAAACATCCTAAACTGAATCATGTGTATGGCTCTCTCTCTCTCTCTCTCTCTCTCTCTCTCTCTCTCTCTCTCTCTCTCTCTTATCACCCTCTTTTGGTTGATGGATGAAACTAACATTGCACCATATGAGGATTTTTGTACACTAACAAGATTGAGTGAGCTACACTCTTTTAGAAGCTTTAATGCAGGTTCATAGAGTATCCACACATGACATATGGTGTTCTTTCATTCATCATGTGTAGATGAAGATTGGGATGGGTGCGAGTCAAAGGAATGGGCTGACGAAAGGTATACATGTATTTTGAGCCCACTTGATTCCTATCATCCCCATAAATCACTACAACTAATAGAAATGGAATTATCCATTGAATTTGATTTCTTATCTGATCTAGTACAACTAGGTAAATTATCCACATACAAATAATCTCAAATTTAGTACTTTATCATAAATATTCAATAAATTAATCTCCTCATTATGTTTATATCATTACAAGCCATGTTTTTTTTGTTACTGCACCCAAAGAAAATGAAGAAGTGATAGATTATTATTTGTGTCATTGTGTTGATGAAACAAATAAATTACATCACTTGGTTATTGATTGTGAAGAATTAGAATACCCTATGGGAGCAGTGGTTGTAACTAGTACATGGCTTAGGCAGTATGGTATGAAGAAACCCTAGGTTATAGTTGTTTGAGGATTGGGAGACACACATAAATATTATTCATTATTTGAACCTCATCGTTGCATCAAATTTCCACTTGATCAGATATGGGGGACAAGCACACAATATAACTCTTTGGAAGGTTAGTGAGTTAGACTACGAGGCAATACTTGAGACAATAAAGGGTAGGGTAGATCCAATTGGTTCATTGGACTAAATGGAGATACAAAATATTTTGATGTCAAATCTATTTGAATACATGTGCATATAACATGTATATTTATATAGCACTATAAATTGGGTGGACCGTAAATTGCTCATGCATTACCTTGTATGTATAATGAGAAGTTTGTAAGATTTAATGACAACATTTCTCTTCTATTTTTTGGGGAAATACCAAAGGTTTTCTTTGCTCAGCTCTTTCCTCTTGGTGCTCCTAATGAACTGAGTTGTAAAATGTTTCTTATTATTAATAAAAAAACATTATGATGTTATGCCAATGACTTGCAGGAAAATAATACTTGGAAGGCCATGGAAGCACCTTAGGAGGACTATTCATGATGGTTTTACAAATAAATATATAGTGCACAAAGATGGAAATAGGTACAATGTAAGCCCACTACCTTGTGGTGATCAAAAGGAAGGTATTGTAATTTCTTTTGGGGAGAAGATGATGACACCAGATACTGAAGTGTTCCTCAAGTTGCACATAGCATTGAACCATCTATGCCAATAGCTCCAATTGGAAGGGTAAACATTAGTGTCAACCTCATTTTGCACACGAACTTGCTCGAACATTGTTGACCACTCCGAATCGAAGTGTCCCTCATGGTGCACTCAACATGAAATTGATGATCTTTATGGGGTCATATCTTAGATCTCGTGCAAGGTATCATCAAACCTTCAAGTGCTACAAGATCATGTTGTTGAGGCCTACAATAACCTATCTCATTTTTTAGAGATTCAAATTTGTTTAAATTTGGCAACACAATCTTGGTTGATGTCAAAACTCATAGTGTTCCTCAGTTGAAATGAGAAACATTTCATATCTTTCAAACCATCCATTGTTGCATCGAACCATCTGTGCCAATAGCTCTGATTGGCCAGTTAAATGCTAGTGACAACCTCATTTTGTACATAGACTTTCTTGAACACTATTGACCACTCCAGAATGAAGTGTCCCTGAAGGTGCACTCAACATGAAATTGGTGATCTTTACATGGTCATATGTTAGAGCTCGTGCAAGGTATCATCAAATTTTCAGGTGCTACATGATCATGGTGTCGAGGCGTACAATAACCTATCTCAAATTTTGGAGATTTAAATTTGTTTAAATTTGGCAACACAATCTTGATTCATGTCAAAACTCGCAGTGTTCCTTAGTTGAAATGAGAAACATTGTGTATCTTTCAAATCATCCATCATAGCATCGAACTATCTATACCAACAACTCCAATTAGCTAGATAAATGCTAGTGACAACCCCATTTCACACATGGACTCTCTTGAACGCTATCAACCACTCTGAACCAAAGTGTCCCTCAAGGCTCACTCAACATGAAATCGATGATCTTTATAGGGTCATGTCTTAGAGCTCATGTGAGGTATCATCAAACTGTCAGGTGCTACAAGATCATTTTTATGAGGCATACAATAACCTATCTCAATTTTTAGAGATTCAAATTTGTTTAAATTTGGCAACAAAATTTTGGTTGATGTCAAAACTTAGTGTTCCTCAGTTGAAATGAGAAACATTGCATATCCTTCAAAGCATCCATCATTGCATCGAACTGTCTACACCAAAAGCTCTAACTGGTCAGGTAAACACTAGTGGAAACCTCATTTTGCACATGGACTCACTCGGACACTGCCAACCACTTTGGACCGAAGTGTCCCTCAAGGTGCACTCAACATGAAAATGATGATCTTTATGGGGTCATATCTTAGAGCTCATGTGTGGTATCATAAAACCATTAGGTATTATCAGATTGTGTTTTCGAGGTCTGCAAGGTCATTTATTTTATGTAACATGGCCTTGTAGCCATTTGGATGTAATAGGATGATGCAAACTATGCAAAGTTGTAAAATAGGTAAAAATGTAAAAGATTTTAATGTTGCCAATTTTGATGTAATAGGCCTAGAGGGGTGAGATTAGGTCCATAGATGAATTTAGGGGATTTTATATGTTATTGGGGTCCTAAAGGGACAAAGTCTAGAGTTAGGAGTCATTAGGAGTTTATTTAAATAAGTTTGTAAATTTGAATTCCAACAGTTACATGGAAGTTGGAGGGAAACTCCAAAAATGGTGATTAGTTGTTTTGTTAAGAATCTAACTGACTTGGATCAGTTTGAGTAGGTAGAAAAATGTTATTTAAACCATGTAAATGATGAAGAAAAGATATGGTGTGTGGTGGTATGGTCTAAGACCATGATTGTATTGAATGTTCCAATTTTTTGAGCAATAAAGATTGAATTTCTTGTATTTCTTGAAGTTTGTTTTCATGTTTTTGCATTCTATTTTCTAGAAGCACTGTGGAAAAGTGATAAACATCATTTTGAAGCACTTTAGATTTAGTTACTAACCATTTTGAGTGCATTCTACGTGATTGTCCTGTAGCAGCAATGGGTTTGTGCATTGAACATAGGATGAATTAGTTGGATCCATCCACTTTCTGTGGTTACTATGGTTGTGGGATGGATCCAAAACTTGTATATTATGTAATTTTTCCTTATTATGCAGGATTTTAATAAATATGTAGGGTAATTACCAAATTGTGCAAGTTGACAAGGTTAAAGGTGCATGAAGTAAGGGTCGTGGGTGTAGTAGAAGGTTTTTTGGATGAATGAGTGTGTTTTTTTTCCTTTGGAACATGCTAGGACATGGTGTAGGATCAAAGAGTGGATCTCAAAAGTGATTTTTAAGCCATTTGTGAGAAAGCCCTAGTTATAGGCTTGATTTGGTGAGGGTTTGTGAGTTGGGGTATGTGTAGAGGGATCATGGCCTAAAGTATGTCAAACTCCTAGGTTTTACTTCATTTCAAGAGACTGTAGTAAGTGGCAAGGTCAGGGGATACAACCATGATAGGATTTCTTTGTATAATGGGGCTATAAGGCCTAGACATGAAAATGGAGTGGTAGTTTTTGGAGGAGAAGTTCTAAAACACGTGGGATTGGTTTCAACATATGTTTAATAAATTGGAAAAGGGTATTTGGATCCCTAATTTATTTGGGTAGTCATTTGAAATAATTTGGAGAAATATGCAAATTTCTTGTTGGATAGGGCTAGTAGGACAGGCCTAAAGAGAGCAGTTTGGTTATGGGAAGATAACCACTAAAGATTATGAGTTTGAATATGGGAGATGAGATTTTTGGAGTATGTTGAGAATCTTTGAAGGTTTTGGAAAACCCATCAAGAGAGTCAAGGGTGCTTGAATGGTTAGTTTGAGAACAATCATGGGACATGAAGTATGGTTGAGTGATTGGGTATGCAGATGTGGGAGAGAATCTAAAGTTGTGGAGTCTAGTGGGTTGCAAGATGTTGAGTTTGACCACTGATAGGTCTATTATGTGGGTTGGGTCTTGGAGTTAATCCTTGGTTCAAGGAAATATTAGAGTGTTGTTACAAAAAAAGGAGAAATCTGATATTCTCCTATGAAGATTACAAATCCACCATTAGCATCTACATCCAAATCAAACATACATATTCTAATAAAGTATAAATCATATAGTAAAAATATACATCGATAAACATACAAGAATAAATATAAGTCATGGGAAATTTACAAAGCATAAGACATCCACATAAACATAAATTAGTATACATCAATACACCTGACACATGAATTACATACCTAAAACATAAAATATATGTATTCATAGGGCATGAAGCCAAATATATATGTCCAATAATTTCATACATCAAATATATCCTATATAGTTAAACTGGCTTCCTCAAAGCCAAATGGATGTACAACATGTCACTTATACAATATATAAAAAATATGTCCACTAATGCCATATAGGCATACAATCTATATCCATAATCTAGTCCTTCCCGCCAGGGGAAGAAAACAAATCATGAGTTGTCTTTGATCATCCCGTTGATGGACATGCAGTTGATGTTGTAGTCTTCTGAGTGTGCTCACTAGTCCTCCTGGCTAGACTCTTCTTCAGCTCGAGCTGATATAAAAAAAGTATAAGCATCAATAACTAATATACATCAAAATTGAATTATACAATGACATAAAATAGAATATTCTCTTACTACTAGCAAATAGTCAGTATGTGTTAGGAGTGGGAACACTGAGAGGGGGGGTGAATCAGTGTTCACTATATTTTAATCTTTTCTTTTACTCTTGAAACTTAACTTGAATGCTTAAGTACAAAAATGAAAATTAACATAATCAAGATGCATGAACACAACACATAACACCAATATGGTTATGGGAAACCCAAATAGGTAAAAACCCCAGTGGGAATTGTCACCCACTAATAATCTGCACTAGTGTTTTATGATCCTTGTTAGAAGATCTTCAACCTTGTTAGGAATTGTCTTTACAATGCATTTAGTACAGTGACCTAGTCAAGGGTCAGACCCTATTAGGAGTCTTTTACAATAACCCTATTAGGGGTGGGGACACACCGTCCTAGAGCTCACTGCTCAAGTGGTGAAGGCTACAACCTTCTGATCTTAGATACACACTATATCTGCTGGATGAACTGGCACTGTGGCACTGCTTGTCTGATTAGTTCCTTTGATGCATTGATGCTTTGACCTCTTGAAAATCTCTAATACATCTTAACTACTCTTTTCACACTTTTTCTATGCTTATCTCAACTCTATATCAACTTCCATACTAATTACAAAGGGCACATCACATATTTATATGCACTTATCAAAACAATTAACCAGGTCGGCCTATAACTGATTACATACAACACTTCCAATTGAATTGGCTCAAGCATGTTTACATAAAAACATAATTACATGTCTATAGCCTAAATACAATAGGTGCATATCCTTTACAAAACAATATTATCATCACTAATCAAATTACCAACAGTTGGTTGCATACTCTATTCTATTTTGGAATTCACTCGCTGTACCTCTTCAATTGTTTGTATCTTCATCATATCATCTCATCTGATCATGCACTCTTAAACTTAGTGTGAATACATAAATACAATCTTAACTGTTGGCATTAAACAGAATTGCCACTAGTGACAACACTTATTTGCATTCTGGGTGCAAACCGAGCAGACAGTGCAAACCAAGCAGACAGTGCAAACTGAGAAGACAGTGCAAATCGAGTAGATAGTGCAAATTGAGCAGACAGTGCAAACCGAGCAGACAGTGCAAACCGAGCAGACAGTGCAAACCGAGCAAGTTAGTACAAACCGAACAGGACAGTGTAAATCGAGTAACATCATGTCTACCGAGTCACCAGTATTTACCGAGTTCAAAACCTATCGAGTGATCAGTATGAACCGTGCCTTCACTTCTACCGAGTGCATGATGATGCCGAGTAATGCAGTGGACGCCGAGTATCAGAAAGTCACCGAGTTAGTTTGCAGGAACCGTGTAACCATACTTGGGCCGACTTAGTAGCACTTATGTTTATTTGTCAAGCCGACTTTGTAATTGTAATTGTAATTAATTGTTTAAGACTTGTATATAAACAATGTTGTAAAAATGTCAAAAAAAATGTAAGTAAGAGGCATATATGGGAAAAAGAAAGAAAAGAAGAGATAAGCAAATTACAAAGGGCTTCAGCAGTATAAGGAATAGCAAAGACAAATTCATCACAGAAGGTGATCAGTACATCAGCGAATCTCAATCAGCAATCCAGTTGCAAAGCCAGAGATCTACTGTTTCATCCTAACAGGTGAATCAATACTAAATCCTTTAACCAGGTAGACTTAATAGTCTTTTGTAAAATCTCTTTACTGAGTGCATACTTCATTGTATGTTTTGTAAATCCTTTAACAGGGTGGATTTAGCAATCCTTATTGCTCCTAATAGGGCAGATCATCAGAAGTGATCAAATTGTAAGCCTTAACTGGCCAACTTTATTCTGCAGTATTAAAGCTTTGTGGGTTTCATCCCCACCCCAGTTTTACTTTCTTTTGGAAGGTTTCTGGGTAACCAAATCTATGTGTCATTATTATGAATGCATTTAAGTTTCATGCTTTCTGTATGCAAAGGTTAAAAGTAAATTACGTGTTAAATTGAAAGAAAATTTGGAGTTACTGATTCACCCCTCCCCTCTCAGTAACTCGGTTAATTCCTGAATATTTCCAACAATTGGTATCAGAGCTACATTGGTTCTCAAGACAAAGCTTAACTAGCTTGAGCAAAGATCCAGGACAATGGAGGTATTCAAACTGAACAAGGTGATTGAAAATGAAAAGCTAGATCTGGAAATGGCCATAGCTAAACTCAAGGAAGCAAAAGAACATCTTTCCCAATCCCTAAGAAGAAGGAAGGAACTTGCAAATCAGATGAATGATCAGAATTACATTGAAGAAAAGATTGAAGATCTTTTTCCCTCAAATAACTCAGATGAAGCAAACAATGCTATCAAAGAACTCCTAGAAAAGAATGGGTCTCTGCAGGAAGAAGTGAGAAAATTAAAAAGAGAACAAGAGCTACACTCTACAAGATTCTGTGAGATCTTGGAACAAAGAAACAAGTTGAAAGATGAATTAGATAGAAGGAACATTGAAGTCCAAAATAAAACCCTTTAGCTAGAAAACCTAATTGATCAGATCTCTCATACAAATGAGGAAATTCTGAATCTAAGATCAGAAATAGAAAGCACAAGAGAAGAACTAAGATCTAAAAAGGAAATCAATCTAAGATTGGTGGATGACCTAAACGCTGAAAAACAAATCAATGAAGGAATGCTGAAAAGTCAAGAAGACTTGAATCAGCTGTATGAGAAAAATTTTCATAGGCAAAAAGGAAAAGCAGGACTTGGATACAAAGGAGAAGGCGAATCTTCTAAGCAAGGTACTCAAAGAAATCAAAAACCTACTTGTAATCATTGTGGTAAAATAGGACATACTTCAAATAAATGTTGGAACAATGAAAAAGCAGAATTCAATGGAAAATGTTACAGCTGCAATCAACCTAGTCACAAAGCAAATGAATGCAGGGAAAAATCAAGATTCAGAGGTAATTGTCACAAGTGCAACAAACAAGGTCACAAGGCATCCGAGTGCAGATCCAAGACATTTAATCCAGCAGAACAAATTATGAAAGCAATGTTTGGATGGGACTACAACACCTGGTGTAGATGTCATTACTGTGGAGAATATGGACACATTGGCATGAATTGCATAAAACATCATCTAAGGAAAAGAGATACTACCGTAAGATGCTTCAAATGCACTAAACTAGGTCACATAGCCAGAAACTGCATGAATGCTAGTGAAGTTGAAGATGGAAAGAAGAATGAAGCAACTAAGGTCAGGAAACAGTTGAGACAAAAATGGATTCCTAAATCTACCGAGCAATCCAGTCCAAGTAATGGAATGGATGGCTCTATCGACTCAAACTAAATTTCCAAGAAAGCACTGGAACTGTATTCTCATAGACCAATCTCAAGCAGTTCCAGAACCGAATTAAAAGAAAGATCTAAATCAGCATACAAGATGCAGTAAGATCATAGGGAGGTCGGTATCAGTCTTCACCGAGCGAGGTCGGTACCCGTCTTTACCGAGCGAGGTCAGAGCAATATGAATTCTCAAGTTCACCGAGTTGCGAAGTCTTTACCGAGCAATTAATTCTTAGTGGGTGACAGTCTGTCGGAATTCATACCCTAATTTGTACTGAGCATTAATGACAGAGTTGTAAACAAAAAGGCAAGTAATCGAACTCATTCTTCACCGTGAACCTTTAGCACTTTGAGAGCAGAAAATTTCAAGAGCAACCCAGCGATTCAACACTTTTGCGAAAGGAATTTTTTGTGAGCTACCATGGCATCATCCAGCACTTCAGCGAAGAAAGGATCTGATATGTTAGTCCAAGGGGAATGGAAAGCACCAGATTTCAAGATCGTGCCCGCAATTGCAGTAGCCCTAGATCCGAACGGAGCTCAATCTCAGATTCCTCCTAAGGTACTACTTATTAACGATATCCGCAATCATTTCAACTGTTTAATTCATGAAATGGGGAACCTAGAATTAGATACTGTGCGTGAAGAACTGTGTCTGGATGGTATTCTGAAACCCGAGCACAAACATCTGGAAGATAAAGGTTTAGTTCACATTGCACATTTACCTTGAAACTTTCGAGATAAATGGGTTAGATACATTCTCAGTCATGTACATGATGGCAAGATTTGGCTTGAGCAACCCATAGAGATCACAAAGAAGATGATTCATCAAATCACCGGTCTTCCCATGTTGAACAAAGCAAAAACTACCAAAACCCTAGGTCGGATGGAACTAGAGAAGAAAACCCTAGCCGAGTGGGACGGTAGAGGCATGAAAGTTAGCAGCATTACCGATGCTGAACTGAAGTTTGGTACACACATCATTTCCCATAAGCTTTATAGTTCTAGTCGACAGAATAGTGTCTCCTGTGAAGCTATCGACCTAGCATACAAAGTGGTCAAGAATAACTTAACATTTGACCTAGCAAACTTATTGTTAAAGCAGTTTAACAAAAACATGGAAAGCATTCAAACTTCCAAAAACAATCCATGTAAGTTTGGATCCTTATTGGTCTGTTTATTCTTCTATGTTTAGAAATTCTTCCCTTCTAAAGGAAAAGTTGTATGGAGAAAAGATGTGCCAGCACTTTATGAAATAAATGAATACATCTCAGAAATGGGTGAAAATTTTGAAAGCATCATGGATAATTATTTTGAGTCTTTCAAAGAGAAAATGAATGACAGATTCTGGATTCCACAGAAGCTGGTGGAAGATTACAAAGATGACATTTGTTTTATGGTGGATTGTGATAATGTATATATTCAAGCAGCTAAACCGAGGACTGTATATGTAAAACCTCTTCCTTATGAGGTAAATATTGATGAAACCAAGAATATCATTGAAGCTCTTCTTAATCAGCCTGTCAATCCCAAAGCTCCATATTTTGGAACATATGATGAAGCTAAGGTAAGAATTGAACTAAGCATAAAGCTTCCACAGGCGGTAAACAAAGGAAAGAAGAGGATAGCCAAAATGCAAATGATAACCGAGGACAAAGAAGAAAAAGATGAAGAAGAAGAGGAAAAGGATGAGAAAATAGAGGAACCAGAACCTGCAAAGAAGAAAGGAAAGGTATTCATCACTAAGGCACCTAAGCCTCCCACTGCTGTATTTACAAGGAGAAATGCAAGAGGCAAGGCAGACAAGGCAGACAAGGCAGATAAAGACATAGCATTCAAAAGGCCTCCTCTAAACTTTCAAGAAAAGATCAAACTCTTTAGAGACGGATCAGGATCTGGAGTAAGTAACATAAAATCCTTTAGATATGAAACCAGATCAGAAACAGAATAGAAAGAAATAGAAGATGCTGTTATTGAAAAGATGGGACAGTGGAAATACTCTCCTGAAGAAATAGCCCCACAGGTTCCAGCAGTTCTATTAAATCCAATAAAAATGAGATGGAGCAATGCAAAGCAAACTGTGATAGATATATTTGATCAAACCCTAAGACAGTTAATGCCGAGCTTGAAAAATGATGAAGTAAAGAAGGCATTAAAAGAAAATGAAAGTAAGATGACATTAAAGTTCAATACTTGTTTGATTTTGATCAACAATATTGAATCGGTTGTGAAGGCTGCAAATGCTACATGGAAGAAGATATACCACCTTCACCAACCAAGTATTGAAACATTCATAATAAAAGATATTGAAGATGACAGTGATGAACAAGAAGAAGACACTGAGGTAGATGATACTGTGAGGATAGCAGCAGAAGTCATTGCATCCCTTCCTACCTCTCTAGTAAAAGTTTCTACATCCAGCCCGGAGACACCTTCAAGCATGGTTGTGACAACTTCAACATTTGTCCAATCATCTATAGCAACAATAGAAGCAACTATCATTTCTTCTACCGAGTTGCAGTCTCCTGCATCATCAAGTTTTCCAGCAGTAAGTTTTCCAATTTTTGAATCTTCAAGTGTAAATATTTTAAGTTCTCCAGTAGAAAGTATACCAGTCTCTATAGCTAGCCCTACTATATCTACTGTCACTACTACCAAGGCTTTAAGTACAGATAAGCCTAAGGCTCTACCGAGTATAAAATTTTTGGGTAAAAATGTAGTAGAGGATATAGACCTAGATGAAGAGATAGAGATTCCTACATTGGATTTTGCAAATCTATCAGCGGACCAAATGCAAAATATAGGTGAGATCCTCCAAAGGAAAGCAAAACAAAAAAAGCTTAAAGAGGAGAGAGACAAGGAATATCAAATCATCAAGGATACTAAGGACATTTTGTCTGATGCATTAGGTATTAAAGTAGACTCCTCCCAACATATTTTGCTACAATTAGCAGAAGCAGTTAATAAATACAATGAGGATTCATCTGGGACAGAAAAGTTAGTTGAAAGAGCCGAGAAGAGATTCAACAATAAAGTGCTTGAGCACATTGCTCAGTACATAGCTATTAACCAAGTAGAATTGTCTTCAGTTTTGTCAAACATTGAATCTATCTATTCGAATGCTACCTCTCTTTTGGCCAGATTGTGCAATATTGCCGAGTTCACAAAGGATGTTAAGGATAAAATGAATAAAATGGATGAGGATATGAAGATTAGCATATAGAAGCTACAACTTGAACCAAGTTCAAGCTCTGCTCATCACACGAAAATCTCACACCTATCAAATATGCAGTCTGATCTACTGAAAGAAGACACAAGGATCCGGTCCACACTGCTAGACATCCAACACATGATCCTTCCCATCATGAATATAATGTATAAGCACATTGAACATTCCAAAACATTGATTCATGACAATCAGTTCTCTATAGCAGATCACATGATTGAACTCTCTGCAGAAGTCCAAATTGCAATCCAAACATGTAAGATTTTGCAAGAAAGTTGGGACAGAACCCTGGCACTAATAATGAAGGTACATTCTGATTTTCTATCAAATTTTGGATTCTCTCTGTAAATAACTTATATATACACCTTTGGCATTATTGTCAAAAAGGGGGAGATATGTATAGAGGGAGATATATGTATAGAAGAAGATTTGTATAGAAACAGTTAGCACATTGAAAGGGGGAGACAATGTATAAAGCTCTATAACAAAGACAAATTTTGAAAAATCAAAATAAAACTCAGCATGATTCATGGATATAAGTTTTGGCCAATAAGTGTTTTTGTCACTAATGCCAAAGGGGGAGATTGTTGGCATTAAACAGAATTGCCACTAGTGACAACACTTATTTGCATTCTAGGTGCAAACCGAGCAGACAGTGCAAATCGAGCAAGTTAGTACAAACCAAATAGGACAGTGTAAATCGAGTAACATCATGTCTACCAAGTCACTAGTATTTACCAAGTTCAAAACCTACAGAGTGATCAGTATGAACCATGCCTTCACTTCTACCGAGTGCATGACGATGCCGAGTAATGCAGTGGATGCTGAGTATCAGAAAGTCACCGAGTTAGTTTGCAGGAACCGTGTAACCATACTTGGGCCGACTTAGTAGCACTTATGTTTATTTGTCAAGCCAACTTTGTAATTGTAATTGTAATTAATTGTTTAAGACTTGTATATAAACAATGTTGTAAAAATGTCAAAAAAAATGTAAGTAAGAGGCATATATGGGAAAAAGAAAGAAAAGCAGAGATAAGTGAATTACAAAGGGCTTCAGTAGTATAAGGAACAACAAAGACAAATTCATCACAGAAGGTGATTAGTACATCAGCGAATCTCAATCAGCAATCCAGTTGCAAAGCCAGAGATCTACTGTTTCATCCTAACAGGTGAATCAGTACTAAATCCTTTAACCGGGTAGACTTAATAGTCTTTTGTAAAATCTCTTTACCGAGTGCATACTTCATTGTATGTTTTGTAAATCCTTTAACAGGGTGGATTTAGCAATCCTTATTGCTCCTAACAGGGCAGATCATTAGAAGTGATCAAATTGTAAGCCTTAACCGGCCAACTTTATTCTGCAGTATTAAAGCTTTGTGGGTTTCATCCCCACCCCAATTTTACTTTCTTTTGGAAGGTTTCTGGGTAACCAAATCTATGTGTCATTATTATGAATGCATTTAAGTTTCATGCTTTCTGTATGCAAAGGTTAAAAGTAAATTACATGTTAAATTGAAAGAAAATTTGGAGTTACTGATTCACCCCTCCCCTCTCAGTAACTCGGTTAATTCCTAAATATTTCCAACATTAACTTCAAGGTCACATACCTTAACTAGGTCATACACACGTGCGCTGATGCTCTGACCTTCTGGTACTCTGCTAATTGTCCAGTCTTCTATACTTAACCAAATTCTGATCTTCTGATAATGTGCATTGACTCCAAAACACTATATGACTTTTTTACCATAATGAAAACACTATATTTAGTCATATACAATCAGTATAGTCAACTTTCCAACAATCTCCCCCTTTTTCATTAATGGAAACAAAGGAATATGGCAAAGTTACTAATGGTACCCTTATACAAAAAACTTTTGTAACATGCTTTATCTTATATCTCCCTTAGACTCTGTACTATACATTTTCTTTACATATAAGACTCCAAGACTCCATATTCTATACATTACTCCCCCTTTGACATTAATGACAAAGGTGGTTCAAAAAATGTATCTCTACAAGTACTTACAGTGTTAGAACATCCAGATATGCTATCTATAAGTTTTGTATCTCTTGCTTCCAAAATGCAATCAATGCATTAACAATCTATAGATGGGAACATAATGCATATTGTAGCTTCTCCATATTCTCCAAGTCTATGCTAGGACCTTGATCATATGTCACCATGGTGGCATCATTCTCCTTGATGTTTTGACTTAGTATATCTAGAGAGGGTGCAAGAGCATTCTTGAGCTGTGTCTGCCTTGCCCTTATCTTAGAAATCTCTTTCTTATCTTTTTTAATCTTATCCATCTATCCTTGGTACACATTATTATACATGTTGACATCTATGGAGGGATCTTTTACTAATTTATTTACATTTTCTATCATTGCCTCTGCCTCTTGGATCTTTTTGAAATGATCATCTATCAGCTTATCCTAATCCATACAGTCAGCAATAATCTTTCTACCCTTTGCTACGAAATCCTTCAAAGATGCTTGACCAATCTTTAGGGAACTTAGGTCAAGTGCAAAGTTGCTAAAAAATTCATTTATCCTTTTCTTCATATACTCCTCTTCTACAACTTGAGATGCAGACTCTTCCAAAATAGAAAACTTAGTCTTAAAGGCTGTAAGGATGTTGCTAACATCATCAACTATATTGACCTTAGACACTTTCTTGTCTGAAGGTAATAGACTATTCAATATGTTGACTGGTTCAACAAACAAGGGGTTCCTCATTACCTATTTTTCCTTTTCTTTCTCCATGGCTAAGATATTGATCTTGATCAGTTCTTCTTCTCCCCAAGAATCCAAACTAGTGGTGTCTGGTGTCAATCTTGTCAACAATGATGCTGAGGGTAATGGAGAAATAGGAGTGCTATCCACCACTTCTTGTTTTAATCTTATTGTCATTTCAATAGATGGCTTGTATGTTGGTTCACTTGCTTTTATCTCTTCTTCTCCTTTCTTTTCTTCAACCTTTTCTTCCTCTTTTTTTGTCTCTTTTTCTTCTTCTTTTTGTGTTTCTTTTTCTTCTTCTTTTTCTATCTCCTTCTCTTCTTCTTTACCTCCTTGTGGTAACTTGGGTGAATTGTCACTGCATAGTGTTTCAGCCTCTTGTGTTCTTATAAAGGCATCTTCAAACTTGTCTAGGTCATTATTTGTAGCCACCATATTAATCTCTACATTATCAATAATGATAGTGTTGTCCTTTTGTGACTCATTCATGGGCACATACTTTTCTGCCTCTGTAGGTGTTTCAACTGTAGGCGCTGAATATTGAAGACATGTAAATAGTACATTTGTGGCCTTTCATTCCTTCTCTACCTTTGTGGGCACTTGAGCTATGGGTGCAGTAGGTGGGTACATGTGCCTATTCATAAAAATTTTCTCAAAGGCTTTCTCTATTTCCTTTGCAACCAACTCATAGTTCTTCTCCATGATATGTAATGTTCTTGTCTTGCTTCTAAGGTGAGGCTTCACCAGATCTAACAATAAAGTTTTCTCCTCTAGAGAACATACTAGGAGGCTTTCATCTAGAGTCTTTTCTCTTATCCTTTGATCCTCTTCAATGGCTTGTCTTTTTCAGAATTATAAGATATTCCACACATTGTCTGGAATCATTGTCTTTAGTTCTAGGACTATCCTTTTAAAATTTAACATGTGTTTGATAATCATTCCATGAATTTTGGATTTGTCAATTTCACTATAATTCTCATAGAATTTTCCTACTTGATCAATCCTGCCTTCATCAACAATCCTTGTACTCAACACACTAAGACTAGGTTTGAAACCTACCTGTGGAGGTGCTTGAGTGTTCTTATTACTTCTGGTTGCTCATGAGGATGGATGACTGGTGCTGATTTCTATCTTCCTCTTAGGCATTTCCTTATACTCAGGAGGAGTTGTAAGATCAATTATTTCTATGGGCGCAAGAGGAACAACATCAGATTTTTCTTGTTTATCCTTGGGATCTTCAAATTTCTCAATCTTGACCTTCTTTAACTTAGGATCATCTTCCTTTGCTTCTGTTGCTGATGCGCTCTCAATTCCCAAAGCAATCTTTTCTTGTCTTACTTTGTTAAGGTCTTCTTGAGTTACTCCATGAATTCTGAGGATCTCAGAAGTAACCTTAGCTACTTTTCTTTTAGTTGCTACGTTGTTCAAAACAACATCAACTTCTCTTGTTTTCTCTTCATAAGTCCCCCATCTTGGTTCATTAGGGTCCTTAGGGGCTGATAAAAATACTTGTGCATATGATTCCAGGACTTGTTCATCAACCTCATATCCAAGTGGATGGATCCACTTTGTTCTTGGTTCAACTGCTTCCATACAAGTTACATCAGTCTCTACCATAAATAAAATGCTATCTTTGTATTTTTCAACAATACTCTCTAGTATTATGTACCTCATCTTCATTTTGACCCTGAATGTCTTCAATTCTAGTGTCATGTAATCCTTGAGTGTACTCTCAGTAGATGCCTTGAAGGATATCTATGGCATTGTAGGTAAACTCTTGTCCAAATACAAATCTGACACCTTTCCAAGTATGTGGAAGTACATGTATATGATCAAAGACCCAAACCTAAATATTTTGGTCTTGTCATGCTTAATGGCTTTAATGTTGTCTATGAGTTGTGCATGTAGGATCTCACACATATCAAACTCACCATTTTCTTTCACAAGTCTTATTGCTGCAAGAATTGTGGCTACTAACACACTATTCACCCTGCAGGTGTGTTGAAACCTATACCCTAGTATCATAGACATCAATTTGATGTATTTCTCCTCTATAGGCTCAATAGTCATTCCACACCTACCACTTCTTGACTTGCATGTTTGTTCAATAATTTTCCTTACATCCTTACTCACTGGAAGAACAATGCCTGTCCTTGAAAGGCCTATCATTTCATGAACTAGGTCTCCTATAATCCTTACTAGTACTTCACCTAACCAGAATAGGTCATCATGAATTCTTCTAAGTAAAATCTTTATCCATTCAGACTCATAAAAATCATAAGCCATAGCATATTCAATTATGGGATGATTTTCCAACTATGCAAACTCATCAAGGAAGGTTTTATTTGGTTTCATCATAGTCTCCATGTGTGCTCTAATTCTATCAAGACCTAGAGGTTCTTTCTTACAATATATGTATGCACGGATGTCCTCAACATGCAAAACACCCATAGGGGTTCGGGAGAATGCTCCCTCTAAATCATCTAGGGTATATTTGAAAGGGTGGCTCTTGAAAATGTATCTCTTCTTCTCCAAAAAATCAAACACAACAGGAGTAGCCATAACTTACTTGTATATCACTTTAATTAGGTTTCCAAGAACTTTTGAATCATCGCGATTGATTAGGGCTTCCGCAACTGATCAAATAGACTTCTTCACTTGTGAATCACACTTCAATCCTTTTCAATCAACTACTAAGGCTTCTATGCTCTCCAATCACTTAAACTTGAATGCAATGAGTGATTTGTAAGTCTCCAAGTACTTTAAAGTGAATTGTTCCACCATTAATGCTTGCCGCGTAAACCAGACTTTCACTGAAAATATTCAAATTTCATTCTACAATCAATCAGGTAGTACGATCTTGCACATATGTTCTGCTAGTCTCCAAAAGTTTAAATCTAAAGGTGCATACTCTGATGGTGAGTATACCAGCCGCACAAGGGTCTAGAGCTAAACTAGGTCCCCCTATGACCCTGAGGGCCATTCATCCAGATGTAGAGGGCATGTCCACTACGGATGCATCCAATACATTCTCATCAACCTTATCCTTCTTTTCCTATGACCAAATCAAGCTCACATCTTCTGAACCTTTCACAAAATTGACTTCTCCTTCAGTATCCAAAATTGATTCTTCTAGCTTTTTAGGGCTTTCCTGACTTTGCGTTCTTGATCTACAGAACTTTGAGATGTGTCCAGCCTTGTTACATGAGTGACAAATAACTGGAGGCCTTAAATTCCTCGGTGCATTGATATGAGTCACCATTTTACACTATCTAGCTAAGTGACCATTATAGTTACATATCTAACATGTAATACTCTGGGAACTTCTTGCATTTGGTTGATTCTAATTTCTTTGATTTTGCTGAGTCTTGTTCTTCTAACTTGTTTTATAATTCATAGCTTTATGAACAAATTTATTGCATGAATAACAATAGCCATTGAAAGTTCTTACCTCTTTATAGTTCCTTGGTATATGTCCATGATTGTTACATGCATAACAAGTTTGGTCTACTAGCTTGCACTCATCCTTAGATGGTTCAATATTATCTTTAGTCTGATTTCCTATCTCCTTAGCATCTATGGTGTCTTCTAGTGCTTTCATTCTTGCTCGTATGTCATCAATATGATTTTGTGCTTCATTGAATCCAATGCCACTAGTATCTCCTTTAGCTTCCAAGCATATAACTGAGATTCTATCAAATCCTTTCTTGTGTGTAATTTATCAATGTGATTCTTAGCTTCTTTTAACTCAAATTCCAAGTTTTCTTTGTTGTTTCTTAGCTCCAAGATTTCCATGTTTTCTTGCCTCAATTCTTCATTCAGTTGAAGGTTCTCTTTGATCTGTTCATCATAAACTTCTTGATTTTTAGTTAGCTTTTCATCCAACTCTTCAATCTGATATTTCAAAGATGTGTTCTCTTCATTTATCTATTTGACCATCTTCACTAAATCATTGTTTGAACATTCTTTCAAATTTTTTCTTAGTCTTTTGATGACTACTTGAGAATCACTAACTTTTTCTTTCAGTTCTTCAATTTATTTTTCAGATTTGTCAAGGTCTTCCAGAGTAGCTTCAAGATTCTTTTTCAGATGTTTCATTTCTATCTTATCCATGATCTCCTCAAGTGGTTAAAATTCTTTGCTAAGGACCAGAGCTCTGATACCAATTGTTAGGAATGGGAACAATGAGAGGCGGGGTGAATTAGTGTTCACTATATTTTAATCTTTTCTTTTACTCTTGAAACTTAACTTGAATGCTTAAGTACTGAAATGAACATTAACATAATCAAGATGCATGAACACAACACATAATACCAATATGGTTATGGGGAAACCCAAATAGGTAAAAAACCTAGTGGGAATTGACACTCACTAATAATTTGCACTAGTGTTTTATGATCCTTGTTAGAAGATCTTCAACCCTGTTAGGAGTTGTCTTTACAATGCATTTAGTATAGTGACCTGGTCAAGGGTCAGACCCTATTAGAGTCTTTTACAAAAACTCTGCTAGGGGTGGGGACACACTGTCCTAGAGTTCACTGCTCAAGTGGTGAAGGCTGCAACCTTCTGATCTTAGATACACACTATATCTGTTGGATGAACTGGCACTGTGACACTGCTTGTCTGATCAGTTCCTTTGATGCGTTGATTCTTTGACCTCTTGTAAAGCTCTAATACATCTTAAATACTCTTCGCACACTTTTGATCTTCTTATCTCAACTCTATATCAACTTCCATACTAATTACAAAGGGCGCATCACATATTTATATGTGCTTATCAAAATAATTAACTAGGTCGACCTATAACCAATTACATATAACACTTCCAATTGAATTGGTAGGAGCATGTTTAAATGCAAACATAATTACATGTGTATAACCTAAATATAATAGGTGCATAGCCTTTACAAAACAATATTATCATCACTAATCAAATTACCAACAGTCGGTTGCATACTTTGTTCTGTTCTGGCATTCCCTGGCTGTACCTCTTCAACTATTTGTATCTTCATCATATGGTCTCATCTGATCATGCACTCTTAGACTTAGCATGAATACATACATACAAGCTTAACTTCAAGGGCACATACCTTAACTAGGTCATACACATGTGCGCTGATGCTCTGACCTTCTGGTACTCTGCTAACTGTCCAGTCTTCTATACTTAGCCAAATTTTGATCTTCTGATAATGTGCACTGACTCCAAAACACTATATGACTTTCTTGCCATAATGACAACACTATATTTAGTCATATACAATCAGTATAGTCAACTTGCCAACACTATGTAGATCCATCGAAAGTGCATGCTGATGATCTCGAGTAATAAGTCCCTACAACAATGATCAAAATAATAATTAAAATACATACATGAATATCATTAAAAAATTCAATACAAACTATTAAAATAATAATTAAAATTAAGTGATCTCTTTCATACCTCAGTCAGTACTTCAGAACTAGCTACTGTTGTAGCTACTCCATGATCCAAAGTATCACGAACAGAAGGAGTCTCTGATGTCAATAACTAAAAATGAAAAAACAAAAGTATTATGTAGTTATCAAGATTACATATATTTTTTACAACCTTACTATTGAATAAATGGTACCTCTATGAAGGTTCCACCGTGTCTTTCAGTGTGTGGTGTTGATTTCAAAGCTCCAACATTAAACTAGTGCACATGTACATGGCAATTTATAAGACAACCATTCATATAAGAACGTACTACTTACATGTTAATTATAATGCATTATTACATATATACTTGTAGACTTAATGATGACATCACAAAGCTAGGTGAAGGAATGTGATCACTGCAATGACCACTTTGCCTCTAGATTTTGATCATAATTTGCCTAATAATTTATTTATTCATTCATTTATTAATTAAATATAATAAGGTAAATCAAATTAACATGCAAATAAAGATACCTCAAGGAAAGTGGCATGATGCCCTTCACTATCTATTGTGAATGTTGATGGTCCACCAGCAAACTAATGCACATGAAAAATAAGCTATGATACAATTATTCATATAATTACATAATAATCAAATATATTAATTAAAACTCTTTATTTGATACATACTTGTGGAGTTGACGACGAAGTGTAGAAGGGGACTGAAGGATCATTTCCACTGCCATCGACACTCTTGCCTTGAATTTTGATCATAATCAATACATACTAAATTAATTAGTTATTCTTTTATAAATGAAATATGATCAAATAAATTTAATGAACTTGCAAATATTTACCTGTGTCAATACCAAATGTCATATTTAGAAAACCACTGGACATCATTCCATGATCCTCTTCCACTCTATTGGTAGTACCAAAAGTGCACAAGGCTCCACATGACTGACAAATATTCCCCCTCAAAGACTGACCATGGTGACCCTCAACTAAAGGAGTGGTACAGTGAATGAGAGTCTTAGTCAGAGCACTAATTGTTCCTAGTGTGTCCACTTCTACATGTTCCTTCAAAATGGAAGGAATACTAACATGATCCACCTATGTCTTTCCAGTAGGAACCCTAGGTGCATTAGGGTCACGATGTGCCCCCTCTCTATCAAATGATGACCCCCTCCTCTACCCTGAGAATCTAGAAAGTCAAAATAATTTGGTACCTCCTTGAGTACAAACTCACTATAGATTTTCCTCAAGAAATATATAGGAACCTCATGATTGTTACAGGGAGAGGAATCAAAGACCATCTACCATCTCTCCCAAAGGTTTTTTTTTATGTCTTCATTCAAGCACCAATGAATTGGGAACCTCTTTACTATAGTTCTAAGAGTATCAGTGTCCTCTGCATTTTAAAGAGTTTTCAAATGTCATCTTTTGTGATTTTTTTTCTTTTTTATGTCCTCATATGACAATTTATTTGCATAATATTGTTTTTGTTCTTCTCTTTTATCATGCCATAAATTAAGTTGCCCACTAACTGAGCCTATGTGGGTCAAGATTGATTCCAATGATTTTACAAGTCTTTCCCTTCCAGAATTTGTAGCAATAGAATATTTTAACCTCCTAATTAAAGATTATAATTCTATTTTCCCTATTTCAATTTGGTTGATCAAAATTTCTTGTGTTCCAGGAGGAGGTTTCTCGATTGGTGAAGGTGGTTGAGGTTCATTTTCTTAGTTATTTTCTTCATTCATTTGTTCATGAGGAGAAGATGGAGAATTTGGTTGAGGGTTTTATTTAGGGAATTCATTTCTTCCTAGAAATTAAAGAAAAATCAATTTTAAAATCCTAATTAAACTTAAAATCTAAGAAAAAAAATTTTGCAAAAAAAATTCTTCAAAACTGAAATTTCAATACAAATAAGAGGCATGGGTTGTATAAACACTTACCACTTCTTCTAGTTCAAACTTGACGATGTCATGGAGCCATTCTTTATCTAATTTGATGAATCAAACAACAAGAATGCTTTGTATACGTTCTATGGGAAGCTCTCCTTGGTTGAAAATGTGGGTTTATGCAAGAACAATGAGCCTTTGAAAGGCACACTTGACTTTTCATAGCATTTACATAGTGTGTGCATGCTATAGTGTTCACGTGCTATTTTTAAAATTTAAACCATAGTGTGTGCATGCTATGTTTTGAATTGCCCAAGCCATAGCGCACACATGATATAGCACGCACGTGTTTTAGTGCATATGCACTATGGTCGTTGGGGGGCCAAAAAGGAATGTGGCACCTTTTTGGTCCCCCATCTTTGTGTATATACCCTCAAACCTTCATCAAATTCTACTTTCTGACTTAGAGTTCAACTTTTTCCTTCTTCACTACATCATTCGGTGACTCATCAACCCTTCAACTTGCCAAATTTTTGTTCATACAAATTCATCCTTTATATAAAAAATTTTTTGCCTCTTAATCTCCTTTATTACATTTTCCTTTGATTAATCTCAGCCATCCAATCATCCTCATAAACTTATTCAATGAATTTAGATCTCGGTTAAAAATTTTATCATCACCTCAAAACTTGAACTTTCTTGGAACTTGTACCTTCTCTTTTTTCCACTTAGATCTATACCATAGATCATCACCTTGAATTTTCCTGATTGTAGATCTCTCTAACTCTTCCTCATCATCATAATCTTCCAGCTCATTATAGCTCAACATTAAATGTTGTTCTGATCCTTGTATTTAATTTTTGTTCCTTACTCGATGGTTAACTCTTGTCTTTCAACTAAATTTCGGTTAACTTTTCTCGGTGACTAAAACCTTCTACTCGGTGTCGTGAGTTCCTTTCTCTTTACCGAAACTTACTTTCCTTTTACCAAATGATTTTTTCTTGCTCGGTAGCCAAACTGTTTTCCTTACCGACTTGACTAATATTCTTTATGGATTTAATATAATCAAATGTTTAGTAGAAAAAAATTATATTAACATAACCTTATCATAGTCTGATCTGTATTTGTTGCACAATTAAGTTCTTCATTTTCATAACTTTTCACTTCTTCTTCTTCTTAACTCATTCAAACTTATATCATACTCTGAATGATATGGAAACACAATATAAATCAGATATCAATTGCTTGATATCAATGAAAAGATAATAATTGATCTAATCAGTCTACAATATTTTATACCTCTAATCATAACCGGTCTTCATCACCATCACCATCAGTTATAGTAATAATATCCCTCTTTGGCATTTATGACCCCACTCATTATATTGTCAATTGATAATGGCAACACTTACTGACTTGTCTTAGTCCTTTACTCCCTCTGAGATTTATCTTATCCTTTCTCTCAATCTGTACATATTCTCTCTCTATCACTTGTAGTCATCAATTAGCAAGATTCTCCTTCAATAGATCTTATCCCTCTTAGCAATCTTTAAAATATTCTCCCTCTTTGACAACAATGCCAAAGACACATACTCTTGAATTTTTTTCTCAAGAAGTGAATCATACCTCAAATGTATTGATTTCTCACTGTATACATAAATGTCTTTCACAACTTTAGGTATCACCCAAAGAGTGAACACTAGCATCGAATCAAAAAATATATATTCTAATGAAACTTTGAATGGATGCAGCATGCATCTTTCCTTTGTGAATATTGGATAGGGGAAGAACCCCTAATTTACCTCAAAGATAATCAAAAGCATCCTTTGGTAGTGGTTTGGTAAACATGTCAACTATCTACTCCTTTGAATTCACATACTCCATTATCACATGCTTGTCTTGAACTTGCTCTCTCAAGTAATGATACTTGATAGAAATGTGCTTTATCTTTGAATGCATCACTGGATTCTTTGATATGTTAATAGCACTAGTATTATCACAGTAAATAGTAACTAGATCAATAATCTCTTCTTCCATACCTTCAAGTAATTGTTTGATCCACAAAATGTTTGAACAATTCAATTTTGCAACAACATACTCACCTTTGGTAGTAGACTGTGAAATACAACTTTATTTCTTGTTTAACCATGTCACTAATATTTCTCCTAAAATAAAATCTTTTCCACTTGTACTTTTCATATCATCAATGTTTCCTACCCAATCAACATCAGTATACACCATAAGATCAAAATCTCCTCCTTTCTTGTATTGTAATGTCCCCGCCAGGAACCGATAAGGAATCAGGTCAATGACCTAAAATTAAAACTAACAAATTTTTTTACACTTTAACATATCATCATTACCATTCACAAGTACATTCCTTAAGGTTCCCTTAAGTATTTCATTTAATTACTTAATCTAACAAATTATGTTTTCATTACAACTTCAATTAACATTAATTCCATTTCACATCATAACCAATTACATTAATGAACTAGTGGAATTAATTTCCCTTACCGACTAACACATAATTTACCTTCAGAAGTGAAACAAGCACATGTTACTTATCACATCCACTAAGCACATTTATTCTTTCATATTTATTTACCCCTTAACCATAACTATGCTCAACTCAAAGGCACCATCAAACTCATTTAAGCTTTTCCATTAAGAGTCCTTAATTATATCAACATAAATCATTAAATGAATCATTTTTGCCATAAGTTTAACTTCCACAAATTATCAACCATAACCTTGTAAACATCTAGTAAAGGATTTATATTAAACCTAGTTGAATAAGTGGACATCAGTCACATTGAAATATACATTTAAGAAATTGCATCCCATTACTTCTTTCGATAACATACATCATCCTTTTTCCCTTATTATTTCACCTAGAGATACCCTTGAACCCTTAGCACATCTTTTCACTAACCAAGTATCAAAACAAGTTCCCTTTTAAAGAAGTTTACATCCATAAGTACTTTCATTACAAAGGTTTTCATAGAACCATTACTTTCAATTTCATTTAAAATTCACAAGAGATATAAGGTAAGAAATTACTCATTGATTTAACCATATTCAATCCCTTCTTTAGATTCATGATTCTACCCTTCACATATACATAACTTATTCCTTACAATTTTCTTTTACAAACATAATTACAGTTACTACACATTGCCCGAAGGCATATAGAAAGATAATTACATCAAGTTGCCCAAGGGCTTATAATACATCTTTACATCTTGATAACAAAAGATAGAGATACATGATACAAGAATAGAATCTTCACCACTAAACAACTCAGAATCTCAGCCACGACACGAACCACGAACAATACCTCGAAAGAGATTTGCCACCCAACCATGTGAAAATGGTAAAGTTCCACCCCCCATGCTAGGAGATAGAACCAAGGTACTCTCAAGACCTTAAGGAAATCTAAGTCTCAAAAAACCAATAAATCCAAGACTCAAAAGAGCAAGAATAAAGCACATAAAATGTCATCATATTATAACACTGAGGTTAAGGTTCTAGGAGACCACCTAAGTGAGTGTCATCACACAACCTGTATATTGGGATCCTTCTTGGCAACCATGTAACCCCGGTCCCCCCTTTATGAATAGGGATCCATCTTGGCAATTATCCCTGGTCCCGGTACTCCAATCAGATCTGTGTGGCCATTAATGTTTTCTTTCATTATCTTTTGAATCCCCCCTTCCCAGGTTAATTTTTTTTTAGGTTATCACTTTTTACAAACCCACCCATAGGATCCTCCAACAACCACTTTAGGGTTCCAACACCTATAGTGAGCCACTCACTTAAGGTTCCTATTCCCTTACCCCATCACAAGTCCCAAACAAGATAACACTTCCAAGTCCTGATTCATAGGTTTAGGAAACTCCCCTGTGCACTCAAGCCCTCAGAACAAGTCCTAACCTTAGCCATATTCATAACAGGAACCATTGGAAGAATGTCCATCACAAGACATCTCAAGGAAAAACCTTTCACATGCACAAGTAAAACTTGCCAAGGCTCATTTATAGGTCTAAGGAACCCTCCCATGAACACAGGCCACCGAGATAAGTCCTAGCCTCATAAACTTAAACTCAAGTTGATGCCAAAATCATCATAAGTAAACCATACAACCTCAACAAAACAAGTAACGAATGTACATAGGTGATACAAACTTCACCCATCAAAAATATATCATACATGAAATAAAATACATCATAAATACTTTCAAGAACTAGAATCAAAGCATATAAAAGAATAGGAAAGTTTAGGAATGTTTGGGGAACATTTAGGAGGCCTTAGAGTAGTCCTAATCCATTAGACAACCTGAACCCTAAAACACATCCTAACCTTATTCAAGCATCTAAATGCACCATATAATCCCAACAAAAACAAGCAATGAACATATTTAAAGTTTACACAAAATTTCATATACAAAAACATAATGCTCTGCAAAATCTCACGTGCCTAAAAATAACTAAGTCTGATTTTTAAGAAACTCAAAATTAGAAATTGCATCTTAACTCCTATGAATCTAGAACCTATCTCAATCATCTCAGAAGGTACCTAAACCCTTTATACAAGTACATAAACTTATACTTAAATGTTATCATCTCAGAAAGTACGTAAACTTATACTTAAATGTTATAATTATATAAAGCCTATTTTTCCTATCTAGCTCAGTTCACACTAGCATTCCTCTCTTGCTCGGTTAACACTGCATTGACCACCCTCAGTTAATACTACACCGACCTCCCTCGGTTAACACTACACCAACCACCCTCGATTAACACTACACCAACCACCCTCGGTTAACACTACACCAACCTCCCTCGGTTAACACTGAACTGACCTGGCTCGATCAACACTGAACCAACCTGGCTCAGTTAACACTAAACTGACCTGCTCGGTTAATAATAGGTTGACAAAAACTGCAAAACGTGACAGTCAACTATGTCTTGTGGGTAAAACTGGGCATTATGGGGATTGTGGTTGCCTAATCTGAGCGTGACCCATTTGAGATCTCCCAATTTCCCTTCAAAAATGGCTCATCAATCTATCTTATCTATCTAACAAAACTATTCTAGATCTAGACAAGAAAAGGTGGTGCATAAACTGACATGGACCAGTAAGGTTGATATAATAGTTCTAAATTCTAGAAGCATTCATAATACATTGAATAACAACATAATACACTATCCTACATGATCGAAACCACTTCTACCCTCCCAGGAAGATTTCACACAGTGAACAAACAAACACTCATAAAAATTACTTCTCAAAAACATATTTCAAATACACAAAAAAAAAAACATATATACAGTTCTCATTTTCAAACAGAAATTAAACCATCACTTTCTCATCGAGTAACATATCAATCATATACATAATTCATGCACATGGGAAGAATGGAGGTTCATCCCAGTTTAGATCCTACCTAGGGTCCTGCGGAGAATCGTCCTCCCTTGGTTGGAGACTCCCTGCAAACTTTCCAGCGTTTAGTAGATATCCTTATGAAAATCTTCCTCTAGCAATCAACTCCAAGCAATCCTCACACATAAGACTTCACCAACCAAAGACTCTCAAACTCACATAACTTTCACCAAAAATTTCCAGAGAAACCATTTACAAACCACTCAAAAGAAAAACAAATCTTCCAAAAATTGTTGGTTGAAAATTTATGGGGTGCAACTTCTCCAACTTCCATAGTTGGTTGAAAATTAAACAAATTATTCCCGTAAGCACTTAACAAAGTTTTAATGAATTTAATTAAAAATAACTACGAAGGAAAAACATAACAAGAACATCCAACAAGTAACTTTCAAGAAAACCACTTAGCACACATGGAAACCAACTAGCCTAACTTCTAGGAGGTCTCGAGTTCAACTCCCTCCTAGATAGCTAGTTTTACTACAAAGAGCATTTCTTTTATTATTATTACTATTATTAATATTATTTTCACTTTTTAATACATTTATTTAATACACTTCATTGAATTCACTTTAAATAACATACCACTAAAACAATTGATAAATCCATACAAATATTATTATTTATATAAGCATGGGTATATGCGTGTGCACCCACATATACACATACCTATATAGCACACAATCAATGTACACTTATATATAATAAATATATATACATATATATACTAGTTAGGGATAAATCTAACTCACATCATAAATCACAAAATGGCATCAAATCATAATTCACAAGACCACATCACATACTACATTCAACTTCCCCACTAGGGTAATCTCCTAAGAAAAAATCTAAGTCCATGGTAACCTTGAGAGTAATCTTGGTAACACCTCCACACAACAACAGTTCGAGGATTTTTAAGGCACGCTCAGACCTATGTAGCCAGGTGGAGTCGATGTCTGGTACCTGCATCCTGCAACACCAACCAACATGCATATATACATATATATAAATAGAAAATGGCAAACAAGGAGGGAGAGTGCGACATTGTGTGGACCTCCTGCAAGAGTAACTACGACTACCTTCCCTCATCCTACACTCACATCAGACAGTGACATCAACAAGCATAATTGGATTAGTGTGGTTAGTACCAGAATAATCTATTTTCCATATTGTATAACAGGAATGCATCATAACATATTCATGTAAATGTAAACCATCTATTAACTTTCACAAACCCATTTAACCATCGGGCATGTACTCAAAATGTCTCATTATCAAAACAAGATAAAAAAATCATATAACCCTAAATACATTAATCATCTCTAATTGACATTATTAGAGAAGATAACAGATCTAACTCTTAAGTGATTAAAATCAATTAACCTAAGGTAAACATGAGCATTTCACAAAGAAGCCTATAAGTCTATTAGGTGATCCTTTTATCATTATGGTCCTAAACTATCATTGACACACAAGAAGATGTATAGTAACATACCTATGCAATATTATTATTCCTCAAATTAAAATATGAAGTTATCATGATTAGTAAGCAACCATCTCAAGAAGGATCATTCTCTTACAAAATAACCATGAAATCCCTTAAAGCATGATCTAAATCCCTAGTGAGCATAACCAAGATTTGTTAGGGTTGGAGGGGAATTACATGTATATTAGACCAAAATCTTCAGTCTCTTTCATATATCTAAATATTCTTTTGATTGTAGACATGTGTGTTTCCTTTGGATTGGCAGAAAATCTTGCAACAATACCAACATCATGAGAAATATCAGACCTACTATCTACAACATATTGTAGCTTACCAATCATTGATCGATATAGTGTTTCATTTACTTCCTTTGTCTCATCTTCCTTTGACAATTTACAACTAGTAGCCATTGGTGTACCAACTGATTTTGATTCTTCCATATTGAATGTCTTTATGATCTCCTTGATATACTTTAACTATGTGATATAGATCCCATCTTTAACTTGTTGAATTTTTCATCCAATAAATAATTTTATTTCTGCTATCATGGACATCTCAAATTACTTTCTCATCTCCTTAGCAAATGATTTATACATTGAATCATTTCCTCCAAATATAATATCATCAAAAAAAATTTCAGCAATCAAAATCTTATCAGTACTATCACATTTCAGATACAAATTGTTGTTGTCACTTGTCTTTTGAAATCAAATCTTTATTAAATATGAGTTTAGTCTTTCATACCATGCTCAGGGTGCTTGCTTCAAACCATACAGTGCCTTGCGTAGTTTGCATACCTCATCTTTTTTATAATTCTCAAAAAATCTTCCAGGTTGTTCAATGTAAACTTCTTCAATAATTCCATTAAAAATTGTAGACTTAACATCCATTTGATAAAATTTGAATCTTTTATAGATAACATATGTAAGTAAAATTTTTACAACTTCTAATCTAGCAACATGGGAAAATGTCTCACCATAGTCAATACCTTCTTCTTGAGCATACCCTTTACAAACTAATCTTTCTTTATTTCTGATCACATCTCCATTGTCATTTAGTTTATTCCTGAAAATACACTATGTACCAAATACATTCTTGTCCTTGGGTCTCGGTACCAGTGAACAAGTATTGTTGTTTTTAATTTGATCAATCTCTTCTTTCATTACATTAACCCAATCTTCATTTCTAAGTGCATCCTTGACTAGTCTTGGCTCAAATTTAGAAATCAAACATTTATCATCTTTCAACTTACATCTTGTCATGACTGCTGCATTCTTGTCTCCAATGATTTTTCTTGGTGAGTGGTGTCTTCTCACATATTTTGCTAAAATAGGCTCGGTAAACTATTCTTCAACATTTTCATCTCTTGGAAGAGGCTCAACTTGCTC
The DNA here is from genome assembly GCA_027943335.1 of Chamaecyparis obtusa. Lineage (NCBI taxonomy): Eukaryota > Viridiplantae > Streptophyta > Pinopsida > Cupressales > Cupressaceae > Chamaecyparis > Chamaecyparis obtusa. The sequence continues at coordinate 379,646 of BSBK01005367.1, read as the reverse complement.
CTCAGTTTCATCTTCTTGCATCTTGAGTGCAGTTCCTAAAATTCCTTCCTATACGTATACAAATCTTTGATAATCTTCTGGTTCCTTTTTTCTATCTTCTTCATTTCTGTATGCAAATTCATCAATCTTCACATTTTCACTTTTCACAATTTTGTTAGTAGCCTTATTCACACATTTATAAGCTTTTCAGTTTGAGGAGTATCCTAGGAATATACATTCATCTCCTTTAGAATTAAAATTTCTATTCCTAGCATCTTTCAATATGTAACACCTACTTCCAAAAATTGTAAAGTAGCTAACATTCAATGTATGCCCATAGGAGAGTTCATAAGGAGTTTTATTAACTTTCTTCAAGGTTGAGAGTCTAGACAACAATACTAATGGCTTCTCTCTAGATTATTTGTGCAACCTCATTTTCAATCAACAATGTTCTAGCACAATCAACTATTGATCTGTTCCTTCTTTCAGCTATGCCATTTTATTGTGGAGTCCTCGGTGCAGATACTTGTCTTTTGATTCCATTCTCATTGCATAAGATAGTAAATTCATTAGAGATAAATTCACCTTTTCTATTAGATCTTAAACATTTTAGTTGCTTACATGTTTCCTTATACCATTTAAACATTTGAAATGCATGAGACTTTTCTTTTAGAAACATTACCGACATCATTCTTGGGTAGTCATCAACAAACAAACTAAAATACCGATCACCATAATAACTTTGTATTCTCATAGGACCACAAAGATCAGTATGAAATAATTCCAATATACCGTTAGATGAGTAAGAATTTTTTGAGAAACTTGATCTTTTCATCTTACCAATCTGACATTCTTTACACATCACTTTATTAGGTTTTCTTAATTTCAGTAGACCTCTCACTCTATTCTTTTTTCTCTGCTTAATTATGTTATCAAAATTTAGATGACAGATTCTTTTGTGCCTCAACCATACAACTTCAACTTTAACAAGGAAACAAATTTTTTTAGAAGTATCAAGGTAGAATAGGTTACCTTTAGATTGTTCACCGGTTCCAATCAAATCTCCATCAACACCATAGATCTTCACTTTTCTGTTCTAAAATTCCAGTCGATGACCAATGTTGTTCAATTGCGCAACACTCAACAAATTATATTTTAGTCCTTGAACCCAATAAGCATGATCACATTTGATCTTTTCATTCATCATAATGGATCCTTTTCCTTTTACAGAACATGGAGCATCATTCCCAAATCTAAGAAATTTATCAATGTCACCAGTCATGTGATGTGAACAACCACTATCAATTATCCATGGGTCAATTTTTCTAACATGATAAATAAGGGATTTTTCATCTTCATACCTCTCTTCTTCTAAATCATCCTTCATAGCAACATAGACAACTTCCACACTTTCTTCTGTGTCATCAGATTCATCATTGGTTACTCCTTCCTTATCTAGGTAGCATAATTTCTTTCATTGATCCTTGAAATCTCTAAACCTTCTGTATCGGTTTTCCTTCTTGTTACTTTTATCATTCCTATCATTGTCAGGACATCTAGATGAAATGTGACCAATCTTGTTGCAATTAAAACATTTCAAAGGCAATTTACCTTTATACTTTCCTTTTCCTCTTAGTAGCCTTTTTTCCAGCAATGCTTCCAATTCTTCTTGTTCTTTCTCTTCAGTCAGGATACTATCATTGTCACTTCCACATGAACTATTGTGACTCTCTCTCTCTCTCTCTCTCTCTCTCTTCCTCTTCTTGAATTACCAATACTTAAAGATGATTTGAAAGCTATTTCAATAGTTGGTAGATTGTTATCATAATTACTAAGCTCAAATGCAGCCAACTTATCAATCAAGGCATCAAGAGTAACAATGTTATTTGGTATGGATCTCAGTCCCTGAATAGAAGAGACTCGAATAGTATACTTGGACGAAAGATTTCTTATAATTTTACTTACCACTTCTTCACCAATCAATGTTCCCCCAACACCTCTCATGGCACTTACAACTTCCTTAATTTTGAAACTATATTATGTAATCTTCTCTTCATCTTTCATTCTCATCTCATCAAATTTTCCTCTGAGACTATCAAACTTTTCTTTTTGTACATGTAGATCACCTCCATAAACAAGTGCAAGCTTATCCCACATCTCTTTTGCAGTAATACAGTTCTTAATATTATTGATTTCAACATCGGTCAGGGAGGAAGCAATTTCAATCATTACTGAGTTGTGTTCCTTCTTTTCTCATATTTGATCAACTATCATAGGTCTAGGAGGCGGTGGAGTGTAGTCGTTATCTGAAAGGTTGAGTGCAGATTCTCCAATTCCAGATAGGTACAACCTCATCCTACTTTTCCATGTAGAGAAACATTCCTTGTTCAGCTTAGGTACTTCTTTCCTATACATCTTTTAATCTTTTACTCAAGTCTTTCAAACTTACCCCTCTAGATTACTTATCTCTAATACCAATTGTTGGATTACATAGAGGAGTGAATCATTAATCCATGATTCTCTGTATCTTTAAAAATTTCTCTAATTCAACTCAGTTAGACACACTTCACTACTAACCAATAATAGTAAATTAACTTTATCAATCAACAATAACATTCACAGTAATCATTCAACACCTATAACACTCGTATTTAACGTGGAAACCCAATTTGGGAAAAACCACTGCGGGAATTGTCACCCACTAAAGAAATACTCATCTGAAGTATGCTCCATTAAAATCCCATCTGGTTAAAGATTAAAATACACATTGTTAAATGTGACCTTGCTAGGGGATTTACCCTAGATCTATTAGGATATTCACCCTATTAGGAGTGGCCTGGTTAAAGGTCTTCAAACACTCTTTTAGATTGCTACCTTTTGTAAGGATTTACAAATAATACTATTAGGTCCACTCGGTTAAGAGGTTTTTCTGATACAAATGTTAATAAGTAACAACATATAAATTGACCTGTAAATATGCAACTATCTTTTTCATAATTAGATCCCTTGTGCACTCTTTACCTTCACTTCAATCCTCCACTTTACACTGGCTTCAACACTTCATCAAATTCTACTTTCTAACTTAGAATTCAACTTTTTCCTTCTTCACTACATCAGTCGGTGACTCGTCAACCTTTCAACTTACCATCCCTTTGTTCATACAAATTCATCCTTTATATAGATTTTTTTTTTCATCTTAATCTCTTTTATTATGTTTTCCTTTGATTAATCTCATCCATCCAATCATCCTCACAAACTTATTCAATGAATTTAGATCTCGGTTAAACATTTTATAATCACCTCAGAACTTGAAATTTCTCGGAACATGTACCTTCTCTTTTTTCCACTTAAATTTATACCATAGATCATCGCCTTAAATTTTCCTAATCATAGATCTCTCTAACTAACTCTTCCTCATCATCATAAGCTTCTAGCTCATCAAAGCTCAACATTAAATGTCATTCTGATCCTTGGATTTAATTTTTGTTCCTTTCTCGATGGTTAACTCTTGTCTTTCAACTAAATTTTAGTTAACTTTTCTCGGTGACTAAAACCTTCTACTTGGTGTCTTTAGTTCCTTTCTCTTTATTGAAACTTACTTTCCTTTTACCGAATGTCTTTTTCTTGCTTGATAGCCAAACTTTCTTTCTTACCGACTTGACTAATCTTCTTTGCTAATTTGATATACTCAAATGTTTAGTATAAAACAATTATATCAACTTAACCTTATCATAGTTTGATCTGTATATGTTTCCCAATTAATTTCATCTTCATAAAATTTCACTTCTTCTTCTTCTTCTTAACTCATTCAAACTTATATTATACTTTGAATGATATGGAAACACAATATAAATTAGATATCAATTTCTTGACATTAATGACAAGATAATAACTAATCTAATCATTCTACAATATTTTATACCTCTGATCATAGTCAGTCCTTGTCATCCTCACCATCAGTTATAGTAACAATTGGATAACAATCATACTGACCGCCAATCTTCACTTGGTTACTCAATACTTTTCCATTGACCATGCATCTTACTAGGTTAATCCTACTGACCATACTAACTTTTACAACTATAAGAGTTATCCCAATGCATATCACCATATTCTGATTTTGATATCAATTCATGATTGTGAGGAACTGATGTATGATAAAACACTTCAAATTCAGTTCCCATACCTGCCTGTATGGTTTTGTTTGTAGTTGTGGAGTCACCCAATCTAGATGACGAGGTGTCACCGACTAATCCAGATGATGTTCCACTATCTTCAGTCTTTCTTCTCCATATCTTGTCCATCTAACTAAGAATATCATCAACATTTACTGAACCTTTTTCCTTTGGAGTCTTCATCACCGGGTGCATACTTTTTGTACCTATAGTATTTTCTCAAGAGACCGACCTTGTTGCAATGAAAATATGCCATGCCAAAAGTCTTCCAAGTACCAGTATTTCCTCTCATGTGAAATATTCTACAATTTTCTACAATATGACCATATCTTCCACAAGATGTACATGTAATCCTTGTGTTGTAATCCAAGTTTCTAGTATTTCCTTGTCTATTTGGTATCCAGTTATACTTCTTTTGTGATCTACAATCTTGTAATTTGTGTTCATACTTGTTGCATGTGTAGCAGTAACCATAAAATTTTTGTTTCCTTGGAGTCCATTTAAATTTGGATATGTACTCAAATGCTTGATGATCACACTTGTTGCAATTATAACAATATCCATCAAATTTAGGAGTAGAAAATGACTTACCGACCTTGCTCATGCATACATTTTTGTGTGGCCTGATTTTCCACAATGATAGCATGTTGGCTTCTTAGGTTTTGGAGTTGTATACACATTTCTCTGCTCTAGTTTTTTAGATTATTCTCCTTTCTTAGTTGCAGAGTTCTTGGTAAATCCTAATCCACTGATATATCTCAGTCAACTCTGATATCTCAACTATTCATCTAGTTTCCTTATACTTTCCTCGGCTCTCTTCAGTCTTTCATTGATTTCTTTTTCATTTTTCATCTCACTCTTTGGTTGTTTATTTTCTGATCTTAGTCCAACAATCTCTTCCATTTTCCTTACAATCTCATGATTAACTTTGAGTAATTGATTTGTCATATCAAAGTGATTTTGTGTCAACCTGTGTATTTCCACATCTTTCTCATCCAGTCTTGCACTCATTTTCCTTTTCTCATCTTCTATCATTCTCTTATCATATTCATCTTTTCTCATTTGTTCCAAGACTTCACATATTCTTACTAATTGAGATTCTTATTCCCTCTTCAATGATTTTACTTGCTTGGTTAGGGTTTTGTTCTCTTCCACCAATTCTGATATAGCAACTTCAGATTCATTAGACAAGCTTCCCTCTAATTGTTCATAAATTTTTTCAACTTGATCTTGGGTATCTTTTAGTTGATGGGCTAACTTATTTCTCTTCTGTAGTGAATGCTTCAACTTCCTTGTCAGTTCACCAATCTATTCTTCTACAAATTTCAGTTCTATGTTCAAATTCTCAATTACCTTTTCGTACCTATAGCTTTCCATCTCTTCAGATATTTCCTCTCAAGTGGTTAAACTTATAAATAAGAGACTCAACTCTGATACCAATTGTTGGAAAGTTAAGGTGCTAAGAGGGTGACATCCATAAATTCACTCTATAAACATTACTTGATATTTAAAAAAAAATTATTTCCTGTAGCATTTTGTATACAACACTGTGATTGAAGATTATGTTGGCAATTTGGCTGAGTAGGATATCAAGTTGTTGTCATTATGGAAACATATAATCACTATGATGATCACACTATAGTAGCAAGCAATTTTGTGAGAGTGCAAAGAAAAATTATTTAAGTACAACAATATTTTCCAATCCAATCAAAGAAAGTTTTAGTTAGCAATGTCCACAGAAGTAGGTTCAGTGCATGCATACTTGAACATGGATAATTCTATTTATATTAAAGACACATGTGAAAGTGCAAGTCTGTACGACATGTAAGGAAGGAGATATTGCAGAATAATAGAGAGAGAGTTGAAGCCAACTTGAACAAAGTAAAGAAGACAGAATAAGAATGATAGTTAAGGGATTATTTTGTTTATCAAAACAATGACTTAACCATATAAGGGATGACATCCTAGATGTTAACCCTTAGGCAACATGAATTAATTTTTGTATTTAGGAAAGAGTTTATGCTTTGTAAAGCTGACTATAAGTTATTATTCTTAATAACTTGTATATATGTAAGAAGCATGTAATGCAAAGTAAGACAGATGTAATAAGATATTGTAATACGGTGATGCGAAGTTGTATATTGCAAAGAAAAGAAAGCAGACTCTGTATATGAAAGTGAAGAGCCTAGAAAGCTAAATCAGAATAGGAAAGCTATTTGGCAGCAGTGAAAGGTTGTACACTTTACCTTTGTATTCAGATATCATTGTATTTTACATGTTTGGGCAATGAGTTCATCTTGTAAATATCCTATTTTGTAATACCAACTCCTAGCAGGGTTGAGGCTTCTAACAAGGCCTAGAGTCCTTTAATTAGGATAGAGACACTATATGCATGTAATAGACTCCTGACAGGGTCAACATCCTTAACTAGATACTTTTGATTAGTGGATCACTTGTGGGTATCATCCCCACCAGGGTTTTCCCTTGGCCAGGGTTTCCTCGAGAACAAATCATGGTGTTATGAGTTCATTTTCTTTATTGCTATGCTTTTTATTTAGTTTACTTTGTTTTGTAAGCTTCAAGTTAATTTGTTATATCCATAATTGGGCACAAGTATAAGTTTGTATAATACAAATTCACCCCCCTCTTAGTATTCCCTATTTATAACAATTGGTATCGGAGCTTAGTTACTCAGAACAAAGTTATTCAGAGAAATCCTAACAACTTGAGTAAGATCTCTATGGATATGGATCAATTGTAGAAGAATCTTGAAGAAGGTCTTGAACAGATTGATATTCTTATTGAAGAAAGAGATAGTCTGAAAGGGAAATATGATTATGTGAAGAACTTCATTGAGAAAATAAGAGAAAAAGTGGAAGAACTGAAATCAAAGAAAGAACCTACAATTCAAATCAAAGATTGTGATGAAATTTCAAATCTAAAGAAAGAAAATGAGATCCTTAAACATGAGTTGAAGATTGTAGATCTGAAGTTAAGTTTGAAAGATGGAAATAGCAAGAATGAATCAAATATGAAATCTGAAAATGAAGATCTGAAGTCTAAACTTTGTAAAGTGACATCTGAACTTGAGAAAACCAAATTATAGTATGCTGAACTTGAGAAGTACAATACAATTGTGAAAGGTGAACTGACTCTATTTAAACAACATCTTGAAAAATTATATTCCACAAGTGAGAAGATTAATGAACAAATATCTTATCAAAAGCCATACTATGATACAACTGGTCTTGGATTTAATTCATGTAAGTTAAGTGAAGAATTGAAAGAACTAGATTTGAAACCCTCTAAGAGTGATGATAAAAAGAAATTTGATGAAGCTAACAAATCTGAAGACATACCTAATCCACCTAAAGAAGATGAACCACCTAAATATATGCAAAGAGAATTCAAAGGTAGATGTTTTGCATGTAATAATTTTGGACATATGAAGAAAGATTGCATAGGTAAGAAATTCAAACCTCTCCATGGTTATTGTTATAATTGTCATGGTTTTAGACATAGAGCTATTGATTGTAAGAAGCCTAGATCTAATGATAACAATAGTAGTAGTAGAATGTTTAGAGATACTAACCATGCAGATAAGAGACCTATTGAAGATATGAACAAGAGGAATGGAGTTGTGTGTTATAGATGAAATAAGATTGGACACATTGCCAGAAATTGCAGAACACAAATCAGTCAGACAGGACCAAGATATGGAAATAATAGAATAGTTTGTCAGATATGCAACAAATATGGTCACATAGCAAGATTTTGTAGAATGAACAACATGAGAAATTGTAATCCTAGAAGTTATACAAGGAGAAATGAGAACACAAACAACAGTCAGAAAGGATGTTGTAGTAACTTAGAAGAAGTTGAGTTTGTTAAAGCCATAGATCAAACAAGCACACTTAGTACACAAGATAATTAGACAGGTGAACTATCTGATAGTAAGTGTGAATCTTTTCCTAACCCATCTCAAAGTACTTGAAGTAAATAATTCATGAAGAATGCATTAGAGTAGAAGATTAGAATAGTGTAAAAGTTAGAGTAGATTGAATTAAGTCTTGAGAAGTTAATATGAGGTAGTATATGATGTAATAATGCTATGGTTAAGAGAGCATGAGCTAATATGAATGTATGTGAGTACAAGAAAAGAATGAAGTTTTGCAGGTAACCAGGAACATCTTTTTGGAAAGAAGCAACAAAAGAATTGAATGCGATGTTATAATCTTGAAAGATTGAAAGGATAAAAGCATATGATCAATATTATTTTATCATTCAAACAACTACAAGTGATAAGAAGAGAAATAAAATAGATATTAAGTGTAGTTTGCAAGATTTGGAGAAATATTTCATGCCAAATCTATGCAAAGCCCTAAATCACGTATTTGAGGTATTATGCTAAGTAAATCTATCAAAGCAGTTAAGTTTTGCAAGAATCATGGATGCACCACTTGTTCACCATATAAAGGATTTAGTTAGACCTAGAGTTAAAAAGGAACTGGTAGAACCCTTGGAAGAAGACCCTCATCTTGCATTGTCATCTGTTCCATATGGAATTCTGTATTTAGAAGATGTGAAAAGCTATTTTAAATGCAAGTTTGAAACCTTAAGTGATAGAAACCTGATCATGGAATATGAAAAGATATACAATCAGGACATGTCATTCAAAGTAGGGTTTGAACATTTGAAGGATAATGAGGTTGTCAAGTACCCACTTCATTACGAATTTTAGGATAATGAATGCACTAAGATCATTTTGAGTAGAATTCACAATGTAAAATTTTGGTTAGATGATAGAGTGATAGATATCATTGCAGATATAATTCATGAGGTAATGGGTTTATTGAAATTAGGAGTTATTCCTTTTAATGAGAAGAATGTAAAGAAAACTATGTTGGACAAAACTAAGTCATCATACAATGGTAGAGGAATTGTAATCAACAAGATCATACAGGATGATGTTAGATATGTAAGCAAGATTTTAACATCTAAATTTTGTGCAAAATCTAGAGAAGATGATATGGTATCTGGTATGGTACATGCAACTTATTTGATGTGTATTGAAAACATTCAAGTTGATATGTGTGAAATTCTAAGAATTTAGTTGTTTGAGAACCTTGAGAAGATTAAGAAAACTAAGAACTCACAATTTAGATTCTTGTCTCTGATCACATATATGTTTTTCCATTTGTTAAGAAGATTTCCATATACTATTGGAGAAGATTGGAATGATAACATGAATACAATGGACATAATCAATAAGGTGTACCTAAGACACCCTGTAGACAAAGTAAATGAGAGTGCAACCTTGGTAATCAAGACTTTTCACAACCAAATGAGAAAAAGATCAAGGATTCCACCAATTATTGTAGAAAAATACAAAAATGAGATATGTTTTATGGTTGACATTGATTTCACTTTTGTTGAAGCAGTTGAACCTAGAGTGGAATTTATAGATCCACTTGGATATGAAGTTTCTGAAGCTGAAATTGAAGAGTATATAAGTAGATTACTTAAGTGTAAGTCGGATGAAAATAGTTCTAGATTTGGAACATATGAGGAGAACTTTAACTCCGCAAAGTCATTGCAGGCAGAGAAATTAGCTAAAAAGAGAGTTGACAACACAATAAAGAAAATTATAAAAGATACAGGCATGAAAAAACATGAGTTTATAGTTGCAAAGTAGATTGCAACAATAATTAGAGATATAGGATAGAATGAAGTTCTATCTGTTCCACCCCTAACATCGGTAGCAGCTCACATTGAAGAAATTTAGGATTTGAAAGAAGAAATTGAAGTTGTGGAAGTGCAAGAAGTGAGGAAAGCCACTAGATCCTCCACCACTCCACCAACAAAAAGAGTAAAAGAATGGCAAGTGGGCCAAGAAAGAGACAAAAGACTATATATACCCCAGCACAAAGGAAAGTATCAGAAGTAAAAGATGATGAAGAAGCAGGAAGTAGTAGAAAGAAATGGAAGCCTAAGATAGAAAAAGTGAATGCCTTAATTATCAATGAAGGTGATTTCACTAAAATGAATAAATTTTATGAGTTGTACAATTTTTCTGAGAAATTGAACTTAGAAAATGCAATTTTCAGGCACATGATACTGGCAGACAAAAAGTTTGATAGCATTCAAGGAAAGATTCCCGATGAATTTTTTGAGAAGTTAGGTAACAGGAAGAAAAGAGTAGTTGAAGAAGACAAAAGCATAAGAGAAAATTATGTGAGGAAGCTATGTGAAATAAAAGATGAAGAGAACTTTAAGGAAATTATGAAAAATCTTAACACTCATTTGAGAATGGAAAGAAGAACTATATTAATAATGGGAGGAAACTATGAGGAAATCAACAAAGAAATAGAAGAGGCAGTTGTAAAGGTTATGACCTCTGGTCTTAGTGAGCACACTAGTGTATCTGATCAAGTATTGGAAGCTGAACATCAAAAAAGTCCTTCATCATCATTGCCACCATCTATTAATATTGAAGATGAATCTATGAATATAGAAGGAACAAACATCACTTTAGATAGTGAAGAAAACCCATTTAGTAATATTGAAAACATTGTTGACAATTCAGCTATTGAGTAGGAGGATATGACAATGAATGAGGAAGAAGGAAATGAAATAAGGAAGGAAGAAGTAGAAATGACACAAGAAGAATCACAGGTTAATGAAGAAGCAATAGAACAAGAAGTCCCATAGGAACAGGCAGTAATCAGCCTTAAACCCAAGGAAGCAGCAGAGAAACCACAAATTGAATCTATTTTTTCTAGTCTTGGACATGAAGTTGATGATGATGATCAAATAGAGCTGATCTAATCTCTGAATAAGATCATTGGCAAGAATAAAAAGGTAAAAATCTTAGAAGGATCATTGCTTGAAGTGACATAGAAACTACAGAAAATAATAACCAGTCAAATAAATGAGGCAGACCCATAGAGTAAAGCAAAAGAAGTTGTGAAAACATTTGATACTGAATTCATAAACTTATTAGACATGGTCACAGTTAAAGCACAAGAAACCTATGAAGCCAAGATATTCCAAGATGTATGTTAGAATATCAGAAATGATATATACAATCTGGATATCTACATCAAGGAACTTAGAAGGAGTTTGGAAAGAGGAAAAGCTTTGTACATTCAGTGTACAAAATTAGAAAACCATAAATCTGAGATAGTAGAGAAGATCAAGATGAAAGAGATAGAGATACAAATAGTAGTAAACCTTTTGTCAAGCCTAAATGTGAAGATCTCAGACATTGAGAAAAACATGAGAAAACTCTATGATGATATCATAATTCTGAATGATGAAAAAGAAAAGAAATTGAGAAGATTCACTCTATTAAGAGAGCATGTATCAATTAAATTGAGTATTATTGAGAATCAATTGGAGGAATGTCTTTCTTCTAAGACATCTTATGGAAAATTTCACTATAAAAACCTTCAAGCATGTGAAATTGCATCTTATGGTCTGTGTGCACTCCTAAGTCTTTCAGATGCCATAAAGAAATCATGGGATAAGGAGTTAGCAAGCATGAAGATAAATTTTGCAGACTATGTTGCAAGCCTACCGACTTTGCAATTTTGAGAACCTAAGATAAACTATCTTTTTGACAAGTTTTTGACACCCTTTTTTTTTCAATGTTGCCAAAGGGGGAGTAGTAGCAGAAAATTGTATAAATAGTATAGTATGATGCATACTCCTAGGGGGAGTATAGATATTCATAGATATAAGTATGTTGGAGATTTTTTGTATATGGCCACAATTTTGTGAGACTTAGCCAATTTTCTTATATGTTTCCACCAATGACAAATGGGGAGATTGTTGGCAATTTGGCTGAGTAGGATATCAAGTTGTTGTCATTATGGAAACATATAATCACTATGATGATCGCACTATAGTAGCAAGCAATTTTTTAAGAGCGCAAAGAAAAATTGTCTAAGTACAACAATATTTTCCAATCTAATCAAAGATGGTTTTGGTTAGTGATGTCCATAGAAGCAGGTTCAGTGCATGCACACTTGAACATGGATAATTATATGTATATTAAAGATAAATGTGAAAGTGCAAGTCTGTACGACATGTACGGAAGGAGATATTGCAGGATAACATAGACAGAGTTGAAGCCGACCTGAACATAATAAAGAAGATAGAATCAGAATGATAGTTAAGGGATTATTTTGTTTATAAAAATAATGACTTAACCATATAAGGGATGACATCCTAGATGTTAACCCTTAGGCAACATGAATTAGTTTTTGTATTTAGGAAAGAGTTTATGCTTTGTAAAGCCGACTGTAAGTTATTATTCTTAATAACTTGTATATATGTAAGAAGCATGTAATGCGAAGTAAGATAGATGTAATAAGATATTGTAATACTATGATGCAAAGTTGTATATTGAAAAGAAAATCAAGAAGACTCCATATATGAAAGCGAAGAGCCTAGAAAGCTAAATCCGAATAGGAAAGCTATTCGGCAGCAATGAAAGGTTATACACTTTACCTTTGTATTCAGATATCATTGTACTTTACATGTTTGGGTAGTAAGGTCATCTTGTAAATATCCTATTTTGTAATACCAACTCCTAGCAGGGTTGAGGCTTCTAACAAGGCCTAGAGTCCTTTAATCAAGATAGAGACACTATGTGCATGTAATAGACTCCTGACAGGGTCAACATCCTTAACCAGATAGTTTTGATTAGTGGATCACTTGTGGGTATCATCCCCACTGGGGTTTTCCCTTGGCTAGGGTTTCCTTGAGAATAAATCATGGTGTTATGAGTTAATTTTCTTTATTGCTATGCTTTTTATTTAGTTTGCCTTGTTTTGGAAGATTCAAGTTAATTTTTTATATCCATAATTGGGCAAAAGTAAAAGCTTGTAGAATACTGATTCAACCCCCTGTCTCAGTATTCCCTATTTCTAACAGATTTACCTCTATCATTTGACATTATGCATATAATCTTGATACCACTATTATTTGATTATCTTCAGTAGCTTTTCCTCTTGTGAACACAACATGGTTGTCTCTTTTTTTTGTGTGTATTCACAACATTTTCTACATGCAAGATGATAAACATAAATAGTAAAAGATTTCATGAAGGTACATTCATTCAACATTATTGTTCAGTTGATGAAGATAAATACATTGCTATTGCATTCATATTATTAGTTATATTGTACTCTAAGTTTGATCATATCCAAATTTTCAAATTCATAATTGATCATTACATTGTGCATTCAAACTTAATGTAATAGAGAAATGTTCTTTCATATTTCATCATTCATGTTGGAACTGAGATCAAATGGTAGAAAAGAAAGAATGATAGAAGTATGAGTAGGATGCCATGCATTGCCTTGAAGAGTCATCTGCATTTAGGAGCTGGTTGTTTGTCCTGGTCTTCAAGTCTTTGTCTGAGTCCTCATGTCTTGTGTCATAGGGTTTTGTCATGCATCATAGGTAAAAGGTGTTAGATCCAGTTGGATCTAAGAAATGCATAAAACCTAGAAGCATCATACTACAACCAAAACTTTCAGAGTTGCACATCTATCTATAGTATCAATGCAATAGAAAAATATGAATCTACATAAATTGAATAATAGTATTAAATGGACATGACTCCATGAAACCTTTTACTATTTATGGTCATCATTATGCATGTTTTTGTTATAAACTAGATATTTGAATCAAAGGGACTTAGTTCTTGTAGCTGAGAAACCTTTTTCAGAAAACAATAGGGTAGCATTAAAGAAAATAGAAGTGCACTTAAATATAAAAGTAATGAACTATGATGCATGTTTATTCATTAATAGGTGTATAAAAGAAAAGATGCTACAAAAGGTGTATATGTTACATGTTGTGCATACGCAGATAGGGGAGTATTCATTACTGATGTGCAATTTAAGAGGGTTTATCTCTTTCAAACAATGATAACTGATGTGTGATGTTGTGCATACACAAAAAAAGAGAGACAACCATGCTATGTTCACAAGAGTAAAAGCTACTGAAGATAATAAAATAATAGTGGTATCAAGATTATATGCATAATGTCAAATGATAAAGGCGAATCTTCAATCACAATGTTGTATACAAAATGCTACAGGAAATGCATTTTTAAAAAATATCAAGTAATGTTTACAGAGTGAATTTATGGATGTCATGAGCCCGTGCTTGAACTCCATGGATTAACTTTCTTGTGTTTGTGGGTGTCACGAGCCCATGCTTGAACCCCACGAACAAATATTCTTACAGTATTGCATTTCATGTTTTAAAGAGAAATCAATTTGATACATGTCACTATCATTCTAGCATAGTTAAAGCTAGGCAACATGAGGGTTCAGACAACATTTTTTAATGAAGCCAAGAACATTTTAAAATCATGATCCCAACAGATTAAATCAAAGAAAGGTGACTGTTATCAGTCTCGACAGGACAAATAATGATAAAGTTCAAGCTGATGACTATCGACAATCAACAATAGTTCATTCAAAGCATAAGAAACCCCAAGTCAATAGCTAGAAACAACAATAATATACTATAGATGATTGGAGACAACTCAATGGAGCATTAGACAATAGCTCCAATATTTGAGCCGTAAAGGAAGGAAAACTTACAGTGCTCTACAAAGTAATGATTCGATTCATTATGTAGTAAAGAGAACTATCAGATTTTCCATTTTAGTTAGCAAAAGAGAAAACCCCAAAATCAACGCAATGTAAAGAAGATTAAACTTAGCCTTTTTCAGCATGTTCAAGCCTTCAACAACAAAGGAATGGTATACTTATCTCATAGTCAAATGGAGAGATCGAGGAGTGGCCAAATGCTATGCAGTCAAAGCCCGAGCTCATTATCAAAACCCGAGTTCTAGCAATCAAAGCTGAGTTCTTTGAACAAATGAAAACTTCCAGCTGAAGAATCCGAGCTTCTTGCTCAAGTGATAGTTGCAGTCAAAGATGGATTTAAAATCATAGAGTTAGAGCTATTTTCTAGCCAAGAGAAGATAGAGGGGTTCAGAATTGAGGAGAAGAGGACTTTGTGAACATATTGGTTCCATTCTCTCTTTTTGCATATTTTTTGTAACCATTTTTTAGGTTTTGAAGGAAATAAAGAAAGTTCTCCATATTCCATATATATTCTCTGAGTTTTGTTCAATCCTATTCATCTTTTTCTACATTTCAGTGTTATATTGTTTGGTAACAAAGATAAGTGAGTTAATACAATTCCTTTTCTAAGTTATTAAAAACTAAACCTTTTATAGAATCTATATGTTTGTTGACAAATTTTCATTGTTTGTGGTGCATACCCTAATAGTGAGTTTAAGTCAACCTATATGTTGAATAGTGAATATTTAATGAAAATCTCAATAGTTTGTGTACTATGGATGCTGGTTTGAAGTTCCTGATAAGTCTAAATCTAGTTTTGGTGTATCACCCTCCTTTTCATTCAATTTTAAAGTTATCTCTTTACCCTTTTCCAATCAAAGTTACAATTAAAAGTGATATTCCAAATCCAATAGGAACCAGCCTAGAATTCAGAGATTCCTTCTCAATCAGAGTCCACCCACAACTTGAGAAGGTTTCCATTGTTACCATGAAATATTAGTGTACCCTAATGCCTGAGTTAGGGTGATATTTCAAGGCCTTAACAAATATAATTGTTACTATATATATATATATATATATATATATATATCTATATATATATATATATATATATATATATATATATAATAAAAAATATATATACTCATTTTATTAATTGCAAAAAAAGAGAGTATATATTAAACCTAGTTCAGGGGGTTATACCCACTGGAAAGAACCTGGTGAAGAAAACCTCTGATTGTAGCCTAGGATGTAAAAAATAAGACCTAAGATGCATTTTACAATAGTATGGAAAACAACCAATTCCTAGTAGTACAATACAAACATTTGATGGTTCAAAAATGGTTTGGAAAACAACCATATCTCAGTACAATATAGATATTTACCCAAACCAACCCAGTACAAAATTCCAAAATCCTGAATAACCTCACACCAATTACATATATAACAACCCGAATACAAAATATTACTTTCCTGAATAATTCCAACTAGAAGAAGAAGAATCAGAGAGGTGTTCTTTCATTTGCATGTCATCAATAATGGCAGTAGTAGTGTCCTCCAAAAGGATATTGACATCCATCGAGATCATCATAGGAACCATGATCATTCATCGAATATATCACAATTTATTCCTCCTTTAGCAAGATGAGAAAAAAAGAAAAATGAAAACCCAGCAAAAATACTACCAATACTAAAATGCATAACCTCCAAAGACAAAAAATACAATGAAATAATAACTTCTATCCCCCCAAAAATAGTTGAATAACAACATGAAAATTATTTTTTTTGGATTTAAATGATAGTTCCCAAAGAAAATTGCAATATAGGAATGAGTAACATGCTTCAAAACAACTAATGACAAGTCCAACTCCCTGTGATGCACCTACAACATGGCATAAATAATATTAAAGAAACTAAAAATGTAATAGTAAAGGTGATTATTACCAACCTCAAGAGAACTAATTATTACCAACACCAAAGTGTTGTTGAGAATAATGAAAAAATAATCTAGAAATCTCAACACAAAACAAGATACCACCTATGTCAATAAGAGCTTGCACAATGACCAACAAAATCCACTAATAGTATATCATTTCTAAGAAAATTAATATACACAATAATGATCAATTAGTTAGTCCAAACAATTGAGATACCAAATAGAAAGAAAGAATGGGACAATGTTAAGAGAGGAAATAATAAAACACAATGGGTTGGATTCATTAAGAGGTGATGTGTGAATGACTAACATACCAATATGATTAATACCAAATAGAGATGCCAACCATACCCATATTGCCAATAACTAATCCATCTCATTCACAAAATGCAATCCCCAATTATCAAACATATCACTCATATGTCACTCAACATGTAGATCCCTCCATCATTGAAGAATTGATGAGGATAAATATGCTAAAGAATGGCCACAACAATACTTCAAAAATGGAGAGAGGAAATATAAGCAATAGGATTTAAAGAATACACCCTTCTAACACTTTGTTTATATTAGAAATAAACATACCACCATAACATAAATTCCCTCTTTAGATCCCTCCATTATTGAAGGGCTAATGAAAAGAAAAATAAAGGGGAACGTCCACATCACCACTTCAAGAATGGACAAACGATATAAACAAAATGTTCTAAGTATACCATATGAACTAACACTTTTTAAAATAGAAGGAAAGCAAAACATCCAATTATCCTACAGGGAAAAATATACAAAATAAAAAGGAGGTGAAAAAATAGCAATAAAGTGAGGTGATGATTTAGAGGAAAGAAGAAAGACAATCTTTTGATACTTCATGATACTGGGAGGAGTCATCAATTGTTTTTTTAGTGAGAAAATTCACCAGTTTATTGGTTTCCATGTAGCAATGCTTGATCTCAAAATAGAAAAAGGCTTTTAATTAAAGAAATATTTTGTCTAAATAATATTGTAGATACCAATAATTAGACCATTTATTTTTAACTACATGAAATATGACTATAGAATCCCTTTCTAAAATAATCCTACTTATTTTCAAGGACAAAGAAATACTAATTCTTAGACATGAGGCTTCTATTTCTGCAAAATTGTTTGATCCCATAGGAATTTTCTTACACATAGCCTTATAACTTTCCCTGGGCTATCTCTGATAACAACACCAATACTAGACATCCTCAAATTACCATGAGAAGCCCCATCAAAGTTGAGTTTAAAAAGGCCTGGATGGGGAGGAGACCAAGTAGCTTGCACCCTCAAAAAAAACTTAGCCAAATGAGTAGTGCAACCATGGGACAAAAGGGACTTAATCATCAACCAATTTTTACAAACTAGATCATCCCAAGAGATGAAGGTCTTAAGAATGTTTATATTTTTATAAAAAAACTCATAGTAACCTAAAAAATGGACTCCTTAATGTTATAGATCACCTCAAATAGAGATAAAAGTTGCTTATTAAAAATCCTCTTATTCTGCTCAAGATAGAGGTTCCAAATAAGAATAGATGGACTAAGCTCCCATATGGTTGCAAAGAAAGAAGATTTATAAAGAAATGACCAAGTCTTAAATAAGGACAAGAGGTCTAGTCTGACAACAAAAAACCAACCAAGCTTGGAAAACAACCAACACCAATAATCCATAGCAAAAGGGTAGTGTAAAAATAAATGATCAGAAGATTGCAAAAAATAGCCACAAAAAGAGCAAGGGAAGATTGCAATAATTTCCAGCATATCCAATCTCATGCCAGTTAAAACTCTATCTCGGATAGCTAGCTCGGCAAAGGCCCCCTCCTTAGAGAGACATGTAGAAGGGTATGTGCAGGATCATGGTATGTCAAAAAGTGGCGATGTGAAAAAATAAACTTTTCACTTGTCCAAAAGTGTACTAAAAAGTTTGTTGACTTTTTAGTAGGCCTGGGTGTTAGTACACCTAGCCAAGCCAAAAGCCAAAGCACAGGCCTAATTGGATATCCCATTTTTGCCAGAAAATTGTATTTCTAGCCCACGACCACATTTAACATTTTCATTGTGAAAATTTTGAACACAGCTCTAGGTTTTAGATATCTGATTGGTTCTCATATCCGATTCGCTCAACAAGAAAAAGGTAAGTTAAATTTTTAAGTTTTTATTATTTTTATTGTTTTTAATTGAAATTTATAGTTTTTATATAAAAATAGGTTTTAAATGATATTTTTTATTATTTTTTTAAATTGATTATAATTGTCTATTTGGGTTCTAATTGTAATCATACATGGATTCAAATCAATCAGAAAACCCTCCCAATGATCCCACAAATAATCCAGAACCACCTCCAAACAATCCCCCACTTTTAGAAGATGAACCAGTCTCAAACCCTCATCATTTAGATCTCATAGGAGACAATATAAATCATCTTAGAGGATATGAAACCACATATGCCAATATCCCCACATTTTGAACCAGGTTTTCCATGTTGAACTCCATTATTGAAAACATGTAGAAACTTACAAAGAAACATAATGTTGCACTTCTTTGGCGTGATTCCATGCACACCTAGTTTGATGATGGGCTTGACTATGATCAAGTTATGAACCTAAACATAACAAAACATGACATATGAAATCTTTTTGTGGATCCCAAAACTAGTTTAAAAGTGGACCCTAAAAAACCCAAGTTGTCAATTAAATGGTGCACAAATGATGCAATACGTGACAAATTTTGGGACCGCTAGTGGATGGTTTTTGATAAACCACCTCATAGAAATTTGGATGTCCCATTTTATTTCATTAAAATATTGTATGCTGAATTTCTACTCGGTCACAAGATAAATTATTGGAGTATGAGACCGAACCAAGGTGTAGGCTTAGGCGCTCCTCAGGACAGGCCATGGGCACACCGGGTGAAATCTCACACATATCTCCCCCCTCCCAAGATTTCACCACCTCCTACAATGCAACATCCTGATATTATTGCTAAGGCTGGCTCACAAACTCTTTGATCCATTCACACCTTGAGTGATCCACTGGTTATGCAGAGCACTGAATTGTTGCCTCCTTGTGCTAATGCTTCTGGCCCTTCCACATCCTCCACGAGCTCACATGTTTGTGTGCCCCACACTTGCATTATGTGAAAGAATATGTGCTTAGGTCGCCTGATTGATAGTGATGCATATAAATATGTCTTCGAGGTGGACGATACTACACAACACACTAAAGGCACTGAAGTACCTCATGAAGATGTGCATCAGGGGCATAGAGAGCCATGGACTCCTAGTGCTACAGTAAGGGTAAATAGTTCACTTTTTACATTTTATTTAATTTTAAACGTTCATATTTTTAGTAGAATTTTCTTATAATGATTTTCCATTTATGTTTTTTAATGTGTTATATTTATATTTAGTTGATGATAGAGGAGGAGATGGCATAGGTGGAGGGGTCCACGCTTTTGGCCATATCATTTGGCCTTGACACTTCCATGGTACATATGTTTTAATGCACTCATTGGTTTCCTTAAATTATTATAATAGTATATGTACATGTATTTTCTAATTTTTACGATCAGCTTATTACATACTGATGCAGGTGTCACCAGTTGCCACTGGGGGGCAATGTGAGGGGGTTCAGGCATTGACAAGGGGAAGGTAATTAAGTAATTTAGTTTGTTTATGCATACAGGTATACTTGTTAGTTGTGCGTACTCATTTTTAATTTACATGGTATATTTGATAGAGGGTGGTGTCTGATGATGTTGTGAGCCCCTTTCACCACAATAGAGTCACATGCATCTCAATTCGCAGTGATAGCCCCATGGTACGTATATTTATAAAGTTATTTGTGTGTATTTTACTATCAAGTATATATAAGATGATCAAGTCATGATTATATGAAGTATCTTTTTGAATTTTGTAGGTAACCCCTAGTTTGAGGGAGGTAGAACGCCAAGGGTTTGTATCCTTGATGACTCGGCTGACATTTCCTGAAGAAAGTTCAACACATGTAAGTTTTAATGTTAATTTAGTTATTTTGTACACATATATTTGCTACCAAGGATTTAACATTAAATAACTTATAACTTGTAGATCAATCTCATGTTCACAAACATATACAGGTTAGAGTTGACATTGGTGGCATTGTTCCTTTGCTACCAAGGACATATATTAGGTCTCCTGTCCGCATGAGGAGACAAAGAGGTGAGGTACATGAGAGTTCAATTTTAGTTTTATTTATTTATTATTGTTGACTATGATTTTGAATTTTTATTTTTTATTTGTAGAAACCATATAAATTAAGTAATCTAACTTCGGGTTTCACTTTTGTGTTTGAATGCAGGATCCATTAGAGCCAAAGAGTACTTCAAAGAGGCTGCATTTTGATGATCCACCAGTAGAATAGGATGTCCTAGAAAAATTTGTAGTTGAACTTCTTATTTTGAGATGTCATATAACACATTTTTAGGTGGAGTAAGCCACATTGTATCTAGATATGTTGATTTTGTAAATATGTACAAAATTATTGTTCATTTTGATATATATGAAACTTCATATTCGATCCAATTTGTTAATTATGTGTTCATTTATTCATCATTAGTATGTAAATATGCTTGTGTGTATGTAATCATGTGTATGATGTATACCTTAATTATATTCATATATATTCAAGTACATTCTGTTACAAGTAGTGGTTACCGTTGCACCAAAAGATCGACTTGTTAATGCCCAATAGAACCACTAGACTTATAGAATCCATAGGATGTGGTTAAACCATGTCACAAATCCTGAGGGGAGCACTGACCATTTTTCCAACAATCTCCCCCTAAGTGTTACCCGAGGGGATTCGAACCTGTGACCAAGCTCTAATACCACTTGTTACAAGTAGTGGTTGTCGCTGCACCAAAAGATCAACCTGTTAATGTTTGATACAACCATTCGACTTATAGAATCCATAGGAGGTGGTTAAACCATGTCACAAATCCCGAGGGGAGTGTTGACCATTTTTCCAACACATTATTCATAACCTAAATTCATGTGTATGGGCTACGTGCATGACTTTAGTGAATTCATGTGTCTGCTTTATAATCTATGTGCTACATGTATGCTTCATGACTTAAGAAAATTTATGTGTACGCTTTATGTGATACGTGTGTTCACATGTGTAATTAATAATTTAAGTGAATTCAAAATTTATGTACTACATTGTATTCATGTATATCTAATGCTCTCAACCAAGCAAATCCTTCAAAGTTCACTTCACAAATCTGGTGATTACAATGTCAAATCAACTCTTATGCAATGTACCAGGTTAGAACTCATTTATACATGTCAAAGACACATCATTCCATGAGAATTAGTAAGCACATTCAACTGACCCTCACTGCAATTTTTGGCATCAAGCGAGACTGGTGTGCTAAATTCAAATAAATTTGAATCTCCCAGAATGGAGAGAGGTTATTGTAGGCCTCCAAAACATGATCTTGTAGGATCTCATGATTTGTTGACACCTCTCACAAGGTCCAAGATACGAGCCTCAAAAGAACACTTTGCAATCGTTCTTAGTGCACCTTGGGGACACTTTGGTTCAGCATAGTCACGAATGTTTTATTGACTTAGTCACAAAATGGGGTTGTAACTAGCATTTAACTTCCCAACCCAAGCTAATGGCACAAACCATTCGGTGCCAGGATGAACGATTCAGAAGAAACCTAGTGGTGCAACTTTCAACTGACTCTCACTGCAAGTTTTGGCATCAAGCGAGACTGGTGTGCCAAATTCAAACAAATTTGAATCTCCCAGAATGAAGAGAGGTTATTGTAGGCCTCCAAAATAGGGTGCTTTAGTATCTCATGGTTTTCTGATATCTCTCATGAGGTCTGAGATACGAGCCTCGAAAGATCATTGCCTAATCGTGCTTAGTGCACCTTGGGGATACTTTTGTCTGGCATGTTCATGAACGTTCTAGTGACTCAATGGTCAAAACGGGGTTGTCATTAGCATTTACCCACCCAACCAGAGCTAATGGCCTAGACCATTTGGTTCCAGGACTAATGCTTTGGAAGAAACCCAGTGGTGAAACTTTCAACTAACCCTCACTATAAGTTTTGACATCAAGCAAGAGTGGCATGCCGAATTCAAAAAAATTCAAATATCCTAGAATGGAGAGAGGTTATTATAGGCCTTAGAAACATGGTCTTGTAGTATCTCAGGGTTCATTGATACCTCTCATGGGGTCTAAGATATGAGCCTTGAAAGATCATTGTGCAATCATGCTTAGTGCACCTTGGGGACACTTTGGTCCAGCATGGTCATGAATGTTCTAGTGACTCAGTGGTCGAAAAAGGGTTGTCACTAGCATTTACTCGTACAACTAGAGCTAATTGCACATACCATTGAGTGCCAGGATGAACGGTTTGGAAGAAACCCAGTGGTGTAACTTTCAACTGACCTTCACTACAAGTTTTGTCATCAAGCGATACAAGCATGCCAAATTCAAACAAATTTGAATCTCCTAGAATGGAGAGAGGTTATTGTAGGCCTCAAAAACAAGGTCTTGTAGCATCTCATGGTTCGCTGATACCTCTCATGGGGTCCAAGAAATGAGCCTCAAAAGATCATTGCCCAATTGTGCTTAGTGCACCTTGGGGACACTTTGCTCTGGCATGGTCATAAACATTCTAGTGACTCAGTGGCTGAAATGGGGTTGTCACTAGTGTTTACCCACCCAACTAGAGCTAATGGTGCAAACCATTCAGTGTCAGGATGAATGGTTTGGAAGAAACCTAGTGGTGCAACTTTCAACTAACCCTCACTGTAAATTTTGGCATCAAGCGAGATTGGCTTGCCAAATTAAAAAAAATTTAAATCTCCTAGAATGGAGAGTGGTTATTGTAGGCCTCAAAAATATGGTCCTATAGCATCTCATGGTTCACCAATACCTCTTATGGGGTCTGAGATATGAGCCTCGAAAGATCGTTGCCCAATTGTACTTAGTGCACCTTGGGGACAATTTGGTCTGGCATGGTCACAAACATTCTAGTGAATTAGTGGTCGAAACAAGGTTGTCACTAGTGTTTACCCACCCAATCGGAGCTAATGGCACAAATCATTTGATGCCATGATGAACGGTTTGGTAGAAACCCAGTAGTGCAACTTTCAACTGACCCTCACTGCAAGTTTTAGCATCAAGCAAGACTGGTGTGCCAAATTCCAACAAATTCCAATCTCCCAGAATGGAGAGAGGTTATTGTAGGCCTCAAAATCATGGTCTTGTAGCATCTCACATTTTTCCAATACCTCTCACGAGGTTCAAGATACGAGCCTCGAAAGATCACTACCCAATCGTGCTTAGTGCACCTTGGGGACACTTTTGTCCGACATGGACATGAATGTTCTATTGACTCAATGGTTGAAATAGAGTTGTCACTAGTGTTTACCTACCCAACTAGAGTTAATGACACAGACCATTCGGTGCTAGGATGAACGGTTTGGAAGAAACCCAGTGGAGCAACTTTCAACTGACCCTCACTGCAAGTTTTGGCATCAAGCAAGACTGGTGTGCCAAATTAAAAAAAAATTGAATCTCCCAGAATGTAGAGAGGTTATTGTAGGCCTTAGAAACATGGTCCTATATCATCTCACGATTCATCGATACCTCTCACGGGGTTTGAGATACGAGCCTCAAAAGATCACTGCCCAATTGTGCTTAGTGCACCTTGGGTACACTTTAGTCTGGCATGGTCACGAACATTCTAGTGACTCAATGGTTGAAATGGTGTTGTCACTAGTGTTTACCTTCCCAACAAGAGCTAATGGCACAGTCTATTCAGTCTCAAGGTGAACGGTTTGGAAGAAACCCAATGGTGCAACTTTCATTAACCCTCACTGTAAGTTTTGGCATCAAGCGAGATTGGCGTACCAAATTAAAACAAATTTTAATCTTCCAGAATGAAGAGATATGATTGTAGGCCTCAAAAACATGGTCCTGTAGCATCTCATGGTTTACCGATACCTCTCACGGGGTCTAAGATATGAGCATCGAAAGATCGATGCCCAATCGTACATAGTGCACCTTGGGGACACTTTGGTCTGGCATGTTCGCGAACATTCTAGTGACTCAGTGGTTGAAATGGGGTTGTCACTAGCGTTTACTCACCCAACCATAGCTAATGGCATAGTCCATTTGGTGCCAGGATGCAATCCTTCAACACTATCCCTTCACCCTAGGGAATCACCATTTTACTTTAGACACATTTGACCAATTTTGACTCAATGACTCCAACTATTACATCATTTGACAATACAAATGTACATGAAATTATGACAATACAAATGTAAGGATACAAAATTAAGAAAATACAAATATAAGGATACAACATTCATAGTAAGGAAACACAATTTTTGCACTTTACATGACATTAAGATGATACAAATGTGGGCTCTTAATATTTGCAAATAAACTCCATGGGCTCTTTTATATTTCAAATTTTGCATCAAATTTTTTATATACAAAATATGGCATCTAAATATGCACATTACATTTGATTGTTATTTTTATATATACAAAATTTTGTATCTAAATATGTACATTACAATCGATTATTATTTTCATATACAAAATTTGGCATCTAAATATACACATTACATTCAATTATTTTTTTTATATACAAAATCTTAGATACACAACTATATATAAAAAATAAGTGTCCTTTCCACTCCTAAAGTGTATAAGTTTAACACATGGTACTCGATGACATCTACATTGCAATCCTTGCATTCAGAAGGCAGAAGAAAAGTTAATAGAGAATATAAGAAGTTTATATAGGTTGACAAAAAGATAATGAATGTATAAGTAACTAAATGAACCAAAGAACATGACTAGCCAATGCATAGTGAAGTTTACCGTCATAAAAGATGGGATAATAAAATGCACACCTCGATCGTCTATATCTATTATATATGTATCCAACTGCATTTACAATCCACATACAAAACCAATTTTATTGGCTCAAACAAATAAAACCAAAAATTACAATTAATTTATTGAATGTAATCATAATAAACATGAAAAACCTTGCAACTTGAGTTGAACTTACCTATTGATGTGTTCCTAAAGGGTCATCTCTTTTCTTGAGGGTATTCAATATTGCTTCATGATCAATAGTACTAATAGTCCAAATTTTCTTTGTCTTTGGTTTTCCTTGATGTTTCAACAACTTAACATTGTCTGCTATAACAAGGTGTGAATACATGAGAATGGTTTTTTGCTTCTCGTAGTCTTCAAATGTAGTAATGCCATTATTTATAATCATATATGTGCACAACCATGTTCCCTCAACAACATATGATCATGTTGGATATGTGAACATATCATCATCTATCGTCGATTGTGCAAGTTTCTTCTTTCCTCGTACACAACGTGCTAACTAGTAATATGATCTCTCATCATTCTCTTGTGGTGCAACCAATGCAAAAACATGTCCTGGCTGTAGAAGATTTGAAAGATGGTCGTAGTCAAGTGAATAATCTATGTCATCATTTATTACAGAGTCTATGAAAGATAAAGGAGTTAGATAATGTGGAACCCACATATCAACCCACTCACTTGACTCACACTGATCCCAATCACAGTGAAGACACCTCAGATAATAACAAGCCAACTCTCGTGTCCAAATGGTCCATGTACTAGCATCTAATCTTTGAAATGAATGTATTTTTTAAGAATATTTCATAGTTTGAGGATCCAACCTATCTTCTATTGTGCCCAACTCAACCAACCAAAATAATCTGTGCACCGTTGAATCAAGAGTCCCTCTTGTGACAATGCTGAAGTACACCAAACAATAATAGAATGAGCATCAAGGATTTTTGCACTTGAAATCCTCAATTGCTCCTTAACTAGAGCTCTCTTTAAGCATGAACTTTCTCCATCATGCTCCCCTTTTCCATGACCGACATAAAGAAACTCCAAATATGAGGTACACCTCTCTCTACATGCATTCTACATAACCAATAAAGCATATGAGTATTTTTTAATTGACCTGTGTAGTTATTTGACCATATGAGATGTCTATCCATAGCAATATTATTTTCCCGCACCCACTCAAATAATTCTCAAAGAAATGTTGGACATACTTGTGAGAGTGAGATATATCATCGCTCATATAAAAATGGTACTCTTTGATTATCTTCCGGTGATCATCTTCTGTACTATCAGGGGAATGTTTATATGTTATGTGCACAAAAATAACAACCTGAATAGAATTGTAATATTGAGCTTGCAACTCATTTTGGGGCTGCAATGTATAGTTCTCTGCAAAGTCAACAACCGATATAATAGTGTTAATCAGGAAAGTGTCCTTATACATCCTGAATTGTTGATCCAACCACTAAGACCTATGACTATGCCTTGCATACTTGTAAAAAATATTCTTCCTAAAATCTGAAATAAAATCAGCTACATTACATTCTTTTGTAACCAACTCA
The DNA here is from genome assembly GCA_027943335.1 of Chamaecyparis obtusa. Classification (NCBI taxonomy): domain Eukaryota; kingdom Viridiplantae; phylum Streptophyta; class Pinopsida; order Cupressales; family Cupressaceae; genus Chamaecyparis; species Chamaecyparis obtusa. The sequence goes on along the minus strand of BSBK01005367.1, from coordinate 352,443 downwards.
CACCTAGAGCCTTCACCTCCACTTTTCAATGTATATTTAATGGTTTCATATAACTTTTTATGGACAATTGTCTTTCCAAAATTGTGTTCACAGCCCTCATGAAAACATTCAACAAACTTCACTAGCCCACCAAACTCTGAGCACTTTTCATTTAAGAAATCTTTTGTATAAAAGAAACATCCATCAATTCTAGGACATAAAAATGATCTAGCAAGTCTCTTGATGATTTTGGAAGAGCACTTGCACCACACTCCTCCAACATTTCACTAGTATGCAAAGTAGAATGAAGGGATCATAACAATTCATGGTGCATTGAAAACTCCACAAGATATTTGCAACAACAAGTATTTCAAATCTTAAGAGGTGCACAAAAAAAGGCTTGAGGGATTCAAAAGCTCTTTGATATTTGCAATGTTGGATGTGTCTCACAAATTTTTTTGAACAAAATTGTTTGACTCACCTCCAAATAATGTTTGGGATGGAGGGTGTGGTCTCGAATGTCAATTCGCAACTTCAAGACATCCTTCACATTTGGTGACACTCTTGAGTTAGATTTCCAAAATAGTTTAATTTTATCCTTCATACCATCGGTAAGCTTCTTATCACAATGTGAAAGTCTCCCACCATAAGCCCATGTATCATGTTGAAGAGGATCATCAAGTCTCTCTTCTTGCAAGTTCTCTATCCAAAGTTTTACGATTTAGGTTCAAGTCAACACAAGTTTGTCTCATCAAATGACCCTTTCTCAAATGATGACTTACTAAGGAGGTTGTAATAACCCTCCTAGCGGCTCTCTTATCTTTTTCCTTGATATTCTTCCCAATGGAATTGAGAGCACTAAAAATATTTATCATAATAATAGCATTCCTCTCCTTTTTCTTGTTCACACTAACCTTCAATTTGACTAGTATACGTCTCATCTTCTGCATCTTTAACAATTTCTCAAACATTTGACATTGCTCAACCAACATCTTCTGACTAAAAAATTGATCAAAAAGTTTTGAAACCCACAACTAAATGGTTATTTCTGATCTCTTTCCATCGAAATTGCTCATTATGTTCTCATCAATTTCGAGTAACCATTTTGTTGTTCTTGAAGGTCTCAATTTTGAAGTTTGTATTTCTTCCTCCCAAGGGACTTTATTTCTCATATAATTTGGAGATGTGTTACGTTGATTTGGTTCTTGTGTACCATTATCATTATCAATTCCTTCATATTCAATTGGTGGATTGTCATTGTCAATGTCTACACTTCCATTGTCCACATCTACATGTTCATTTTCAAAACCCACATTTTCATCTTCAATCCCCACATTCTCATTTTCAATATTATTGTCATAAATCATTTCAAATTCATGTTCTTCACTTGAAACCACATTTAAGGGTGGGCCTATGCCCGCATCTTCATTAATATTTAACATACCTTGTCTCTTATTTCGATGGGCAACCCTATCCATTTCTCTATACACTTCAATCTCTTCATTTGTGAGTTTCCTCTTTTGTTTATGCTTTTGACGACTACTACTCCCCATAGTGAGACCAAAAGGTGATGCAAAAACCTTTGATAATAGAGAAATTCCAACCAAGAAGGGGGAAAAAGTGGATTTTTATCTTCTACAACTGCAATCCCATGATTTTCTGTAGAAAAATGTGCTTCTCGGGCTGAGGGACCCAGAGAATAACTTTTTCTTTTTAATGCCATTAAAAAAAATCGGATATCCAAAAATATCGGATATTTGATATCTCCTGCTCAAATTTTGTCGAAATCTCTCTCTCTCTCTCTCTCAGGTATTATTGAACATATAATATAAATATTTTAATAAATATTTAATACTAATATTATACTATTATACAATAGAGAAATAAATAATAATAATATAATACAATACTAATGTAAAAATTTATATAATACTAATGCTATGCTATTATCATTTAATATTAATATAAAAAATAAAAAATTGTAATATATAACTTAAAATTGAAAAAAATAGTCAACTCATTTAATATTAACATAAAAAAAAATTTGTAATATGTAACTTAAAATTGAAAAAAGAAGTCAAATTGAAATGTTGAATTAGGCGAGAGATTTCAGATATTCAAAATTATTGGATATCCAATTAGGCTTGGTATTTTCCTTGGGCAATGCCAAACATGAATGGTTAACCCATAAGACATGTTCACCATATTTGTTTTGATCTCGAGACTTCGACCATGTAGCTGACGACCTTTTTTTCACCTGAAATTGATGAAATGAAAAGGGTTTCTTAAAGACATTATCAGCTTTCCATCAATATAATTGCTATCAAATTTTGAGTTCAATAAGTAATTATTACTTATTTTTTAATTGAGTTATCTTTAAAGTCCTAATTGGCATACTGATTGGAAAAAAAACTATAACTTTCAAACCATTTAACGTATTGAAATCCGAAATATGCGTCACATTCTATGCTTCGCCTACTATAAGGAAAAAAAAATTTCAATTTTGTAAAGTTTAGAATTATTTAAGGTGGTCAGACACGAGATTTTTTAATTCTGAATAAGTTGTAGCAGAAAATTCATAATTATTTATTTATTTGGGAAAAAATTACAAAAAAATATGTGCCACATCCAAGCATGAGTCTACTACTTATATCTAGAATCTTGTGAAAATATATCATCATTTGATTGTGATTAAGGTGGTCAGACATACACATACTTTTTATCTTTTCCTTGAAATTTTCGTACTACTACATTGAAATCTAAAATTTTGAAAAATTAGATTATTTTTTTTTTCAGACAACGGCTAGTAGTTTACAAACTACATTCAATTTTCTACAGATTCTATTCTTACAAATTTTTCACATAAGGTTGATAAGATGTTCAACTTTTTACATCAAGTTGACTAACCCTAATTTTTTTATTTTTAATTGCCACTTAAGGCTATAGTTTGGTATACCATGCTCCTACACATACCCAAAACCCCATAGGAGTTGGGAAGGCTATGAGTATGGAGAACCATGAGTAGAAAAAGCCTTGTACTCATTTTTAATAGAATATTGTCTTGAAAGGGATTTGGTCAAGATAAGTTCATCTTCTTGAGGTAAAAAAATAATAACTGTTTTGGAAAACTCATCTCTAAGATCATTCTTTCAGGTACGAGGAACATGAATGGAGTCAAAATCCTTCCATGAGACTAATGGAAGAGCATATGATTTATCAATAATGAAATAATTAGAAATAAGGACTCCCCATTCCTTCTTTAAATATGCTTCCAAAGGAGACCAATCCCTTAGACTGGTCAAAGGAGGATGGCCATTCCATGAATCTTCCCAAAAGTGAGCATTGGAGCCATCATGTATCAGTCATGATAGATGTGGGAGTATTAAATCCTTACAAGATGATATAAAATTCTAGATTTTAGATCCTTTGATAAACACTCAGTAAGGGAGACTCTCTCTCCTTAGAAGGAGAATCTAAACATTTTGAACTCATTAATTATTTCCCATTTTGAGTTTGGATTCTAATATAATCTCCAAAGTAACTTAACACCTAATGCTTTATTTTGTAAGGAAAGATCTCTAATCCTAGCCCCCTTATGACTCTTGGGAAGACAAACTTTCTCCCAAGACAAAAGAGGAATTCTTTTTTTTGCATCACATTTTCCACCCATAAGAAATCCCTAAGACCAAATTGTAGTTCATGAGTTGACTTCTTAGGAATATTTAATAAACACATGAGATAGATGGGGACTAAATTTAGGAAATACTTGATCATCATGATTTTAATTGAGAAGGAAAGTCATTTATGCTTCCAAGACAATATTCTTTTTGAAATGGATGAAATAATCTTTTCCCCAAAAAAAAATGTTTCTCTCAACTTATAAAAAATAGAATCCTCAACTATTTACAAGGAAAAAAACCAAGTGGAAAACCCCAAAAACATAGCAAGCATTGCTAAAAAAGAGTAGAGACATTAATAAAGAAGATTTTGATTTATGAAAATTGGTCGATTGACTCAAAGAAGCAAAGTAATCTTCAAGAATACCTTTAATATCTTGAGATTCTTTAATCGATTCTTGGCCAAAAAGCAATGTATCATTCGCAAAAAGATTGTGAGTATGAATTTCATCTAAATCCCCCACCTTCACCCTAGTCCCCTAGATGATGGAAAAAACCTCTCAGAGAACCATTAATAAGTATAGAAAATCTAGAATTGGAGACATAGAAATAAATCCACTTAATCCAAATTTTAACAAAACCAAACTTCTCAAGGACCAAGAACAAAAATTTCTAATTTACCCGATCATAAGCTTTCATCATGTCAAGTTTTAGAATCATAGCTGATTTTTTTCCAGAGGTAAAGAATGGAAGATTTCATGAGCAAGAATGGCCCCATCCAGAGTCTCCCTAGTAACAATGTACCATGCTTTTTGATCTTTATCAGTAAATTTTTTTTAAAAAATTATTACTTCCAGCTACACTAATAACAGTGAACATTCCCTTAGCTTACTTGTATAAACCACCATGCTTGATCACAATCCCTTCCTCTTTTTCATGCTAAAAATGAATCTTTGATGCTGAATATGGATCTTTATCATAAGAAATGCAAATAAGATGAAAATGTTTGTTTATTTATCTAAGAAGTTTGAGCATGAGCTCATGACATTCAAAGACATGAAAATGAAATTTGATGGAGTTCGAGCATGGGCTCGTGACATCCATCAAAAACACACTGCAAACATTTTATGACACTTTTAAACACAATCCTGTAACATTCCTTCTTTTGTTAATCAACAACATTATTGCATATGATCACTTCTTTGAAAACATATTGAATTCAACAATATCAAGGAATATGGAACTTCAAAATTATGTAATACCAGTATCTATGATGTTGGCTCTTGGCACTTGAACATGATTGTTTTGTAACAATATGGAACTTTTGTTGTAGCAACTTGTAAGGCACTTTACATTGCATCATTCTTTCTTGACTGTGATGTGAAAACCAATCATCTTTGAGCACTACAATTATTCTATTAATCTTTTCAAACAACATCAGTATAATCTTGTTAGGTTAGTGAGCATAATAAATAATTCAATTTATGAAAATGACAAAAAATGATGACACTTATGAATCAATATTCAGGTTATTGTGTTCACTAATCTAACAAGGTCCTACTGATTCTAAAAAAGGTTTCTCAATTACAAACACTAAGTCCCTTTCATTCAGATTTCTGATTTTAAATATAAGATCAACACACATTAGAATGACCATTAATAGTAAAAGGTTTCATGCTTAAAAAAATAAGTCCCTTTAATACTATCTTTCATTTAATGTGGGTTCACATTTCCTTATTGCATTGAATTACCAGATAGATATGCAACTTTGAAAAAATTGATTGTTGTATGATGTTTTTGTTTCATGCATTGCTTAGATCTAATTGGATCTAACATCATTTCTCTCTCATGATGCAGGTCAAACCCTAAAGACCTAGTGAAAATGAAGACCTGAACCTAAACTTGAAGACATAGGACCTGACAGAAAACCATCTGACAACATACAAACAACAAGGCAATGCATGGGACCCCTACTCCATACTTCTATCATGCTTTCTATTCTGCAAATGTACTCTTTGATTGACATGAAATATGAAATATGAAAGAACACTTGTATATTACATTAAGTTTGAATGCACAATGTAATGATCAGTTATAAATTTAAAAATTTGAAATGTGATCAATACTTAGAGTACAATAATAAAATCTGATAATGAATGCAATAATGAAATGTTAATTAATAATACCTGAAAGATAGTGTTAATTGGACCCTAAAACTGCAATCTTTTCCTATTTGTGTTTATTCTTATGTATGTTGTAATTTTGGGTTACATTTTTGGCGACTTCTACTGGATGTCTGCCTGCTAGACATGACCAATAGACCTTATCATTTGGAAATGGGGTTAGAAAAACCATAACTCATGAATGCAACCTTTATTGAAATGAAAATGCATCTAATCTAGACTCATGCAACCTAAAAACCTAGTGCTTGGACAACACTTATTGAAAAAGAAACTAGACTAAACATATCCCTCAAAGCAAAGCTTGAAGTGGATCCCATTAACTGGAATCTGTAGAACTTCTCCATCAATTGTAGACAACTAGAAGGTATTGTTTTATTTACAAGCTATAATGACAAAAGGCCCTGACCAAAAATTATCAAATTTGTCATGCTGGCCTAGTTTTCTCTTTAGCACATCCCACTTTAGTACTAAATCACCCTCCTTGAAACTTCTGAGTATATCTTTCCTGTCAAAAGACCTTTTGGTCTGATCCTACCTCAACTCCATGTTTTTCAATGCTCTTCTCCTTTCTTCTTCAAGTTGTAGCAATTCAACATATCTCAGCTTAAGAAGACCTTCCTCTTCAAACAACAACATTTGATCAGCTAGCTGTAAAGCTGGAAACTCAATTAAAATTGACAATCTTGCCTCCTTACCATAAACCAAAACATAGGGTGAATTCCCAATAATATATTTTGGTGTGATTCTATCCAACCATAAGGCTGCCTTTAGTTTTGAGTGCCAATCCCTCTTTTTCTTCTACAAAGTCTTTTTGATAATCCTAAATAGGTTTTTTTTAGTAGACTCTGCAAGACCATTACCCTAAGGGTAATAATTGGAAGAAGAATTTAAATAAATGCCATTTTTAAAAGCCCACTCTATTATAGCTGATCCAACAAAAGCTAAAGCATTATCTGAAATTATTGATTGGGGAACACCAAACCTGGTTATAATATCATCATAGAATTTTAAAATAGCAGATCCAGTAGACTCCTTCAATGTAACGGCCTCAGTCCATCTGGTAAAATAGTCTGTAGCAGTCAAAATCCATTTATGACCTACACTTAAACTAGGATTTATTGGACCTATAAAATCTACTCCCCACTTGTTAAATGGTTGATCCACAATGATTGGCTTCAATGGAAATGCTGCCAACTTTTTCTTTCCTACAAATAGAGCACACTTTTGACATTTTCTTTCCCAAGAATGAGCATCTTTAAACAAATATGGCCAATAATAGCCAGCTCTTAGAATTTTCCAAGCTGTAGTTTTAGGACTAAAATGCCCTCCACAAGATCCATCATGAAACTAAGATAAAATCTTGTTTTGATCAACAATATCAATGCACTTAAGAAGCATACCAGAAAAATCTTTCCTATAAAGAATACCATCAATAAGAACATAAGGAACAGACTGTAATCTGAAGTACCTTCTTTTAGCTTTATCAAGATCTAGTGGACATTATCTAGTTTGTAGAAATCTAGTCATATCTGATAACCAAGATGTCGAATCATTAATTAACACATAATTACCTTGGAATAAGGCAACCTCTTCAGTGGCTTCAAATTTATCTTCTTCTTTTTCTAGTTGAGCACACAAGCCTTTGCCCCTAATCAACTTGGTCACATGGATATGTACATCATATTTCATAACCTTTGTTATCCATCCAACTCTCTTTTCATTGACATCTTTATTTAATAGGAATTCCTTAATGCTAGGATGAGCAACCATGAGATGTATTTTATTTCTAGCAACCAAGTGTTTAAACTTTTTCAAAGCTTTAATAACAACTAGTACATGCTTTTCAACAAAACTATTCCTTTGGTCATAATCATCCATACCTATGTTGAAAAATGCAACTGGTTGCTCCTGTTTATCTTCATTCTTTTGCACCAACATTGCTGAAACAATGTCAAAACCACCATAAGCATATAAAATAAAATCCTTAGAGAAATCAAGATTAATCAAAGTAGGGGTTGATGATAGAGCTTGCTTAATTTGTTTAAAAATTTTCTTTCCCTCATCAGTCTAGCTAAAAGGTACATCTTTCTTCAGCATAGCATTCAAAGGCTTTAACAAATTTGAAATATCATGGATAAAGCATCTAATAAAGTTTATCCTCCCAATAAAACTTTACAATCCTTTCTTATGTTTTGGCAATGATAGTTCTAGAATTGCATGAATCCTTTCAAGATCAATAGTTGTACCTTTTTTAGACACTTGATATCCTAAAATTTTACCTTCATGTACTACAAATATAGACTTCTTTGGGTTAAGAGAGATTCCAAACTCTCTGCATTTTTTTAGCACTTGTCTCAGATGATCTATATGCTGGTTTGCAATCTTGCTATAAATTATGACATCTCGGTATACTAGAACAAATTTATACATAAGATTCTTGAAAGCCATGTCCATTTCTTTTTGGAATGTAGCTCCTGCATTTGACAATCCAAATGGTATTCTCTTGTAAGCCATTGTACCCCATTTTGTTGTGAAGGTTGTTTTGAATTGGTCTGATTCTTTGACTAAAATCTGGTTGTAAGCATAATACCCATCTAGGAGGGAAAATCTCTTTGAACATGAGACATACTACAAAATTTATTCCATGGAAGGAAGAGGGTGTCTATCTTTCAGAGATGCCCTATTAAGGTCTCTAAAATCTACACAAAGTCTAATTTCTCCATTCTTTTTCCTTACTGGAACTAAATTGGAAACCCAGGATGTATGTTTGATAGGAAATATAATACCACCATCCAGAAGTTTTCTAAGCTCTTTAAGCATTAAAGGTTCTAACTTGGGGTTTATAGGCCTTTGCCTTTGTCTGATTGGCCTGACATTAGGCTCTAGTTCTATGGTAGGCTGAGTTAATTGAGGATCAAATCCTTTCAAATCAGCATAATCCCAAGCAAACACAACATTATATTCTCTGAACAAATCAATAAGAAATTCTTTTTCTTCAAGAGAATTAATTTTACCAACCTTTAAGTACTTGTCCCTGAATATTTCCACTTCTTCATAATGATCTTCTTTGATCAACAAGCTAGTTTTGTTTCTCTTGAACTGGTCATCAGAGTTAAAAGCTAACTCTAGGATGACTAATCCTTTAGGAAGCTTATTAGTCTTCAGCTGAATGATTTGATCTTCCATATGCTGATTGAGTTTGTCATTCTTAGGAGCTGAAAAGTCTTTTATTTCAGTCATAAAACTCAAAATGTGTTCATCAGTGTTAAAAACCTGCCAATTTATGTCATTATCTAGAATAGATGGCCTAACAATAATCTTGACATGGGACTAATCTGAGATCTATCCTTTATTTTCAGTAATTGACACATGTGCACCAATGCTAGCTAGTCTATCAACATGCTGATTTTTCCTTCTAGGTATAGAAATGAGGTTAAATGCATCAAAATCATCCAGAATATTAGATACTCTGGATTTATACAACTTTAAAAGATCATTTTTAACAGCATTGATACCTCTCACCTGATTTACTATCAACTGACTATCCCCAAATGCCCTCAAGCATTTGATTCCCCTTTTTCTTGCCCACTCTAGCTCTTGAATCAAACTTTCATATTCAACCACATTATTAGAACATGGAAAAGATAATTTGTATGCAACATAAAATTTATCACCATCTGGTGACACCAACATAACCCCTGCACCAACACCATCTTTATTCCTAGATCCATCAAAATACAAATCCCATAGTTGGTTAGACAATTCAGATTCTGAATCTCAATCTTTCATAAAATTAGGCATAATTGTATCAGATTCCAAAATCATGTAGTTACCAAAACCAGTATCAAACATATCATCATTTTGATTATTTCTAGTTTCCCATTCATCCAATACAATATCAAGATATTCCTCAGTTTGTGTATTATAAGCTGAATAATCCTTTATCTCATCTGAATCCATAATTACACAACTTGCATTCATAGGGCTTGGATTATAAGGCTCTATGTGATCCTTGGCCAATAACTCTAATTTTATGGTTACCTTAGTACCATATCTAGTTCTGAAATACAAGTGAGACAAATCTGATGAGAGATAACCATCTATTTTGGTTGTAAAGTCTCTTGACAGACATATGGAAAAATAAGGTGGCAGATCTATGACATATATATCTTGAGGAATTGAGAAATTTGGACATGAATGTAAAGTCAAACTTGCATTTTTAACAACCCCTAAGGTCTTGACTGAGGTACCATCAAGCTAGACAACTCCTTTCTCAAGAGGTTCATACTTTAAATATAATAGATCAACAATTTTCTTAGGCATAACAGTGCTGGTTGCACCACTATCTACCATACAATTATGCACTAACTTGTTGCTAATGATCAAAGAAACATAAAAAGGAGGAGGCTTATTATTTGTAGGTTTCTTACCTTCCTTTTCTATTGTCTTTTGCACATTTATTGTCTTCTTATCCTCTGTGACTACTGATTGCTTCAAATCTGTAGCCTTTTTACTCTATTATACTATAGGTTGTTGAACTTTAGCAGGTTTCTTTTCATCTTTTGTTATTGTTTCATGAACTTTAGAAGGCTCTGAATTAGCCATAACCACTCTAGGAGGCTGCTGAACAACTTGTTGTGAGCTTTCTGTCAACATGGACAACCATTCCTTTAAAATTTCAGCTTGTCCTGGTATAGCTAGGGTTTCCCACATAGAAAAAGTTACATTCATTTTCTTCATGCTATCAACAATATTATAAGGAACATCAAACTGTACCTTTTGAGGAGATCTAGGAGAACTTTGATCAGCATACCTCTGATTTTGATATTTGTTTGATGAAGAAGAGGGATTCTTTAGAATTGAAACTGGTGTAGGAGGAACATTACCAGCTGATTGCTCTGATTCTAGAGCTTTGTATTTGCTGAAATAGGTGAATCATCATTCAAGCCACAAAACTCTTCCTCTTTCCAATTTAAGAAACCACTATCTGAAATACTCTGATCCAGTTGTTGTTGGATCTCTTCAATAGGCACATTCTATTGTAAATTCATTGAATTTTGAACCATAAGAGCCTAGTTAAGCACCCCATCAGAACACGTTGACTAATCATGAGCTTGATTACATCGAAAACACCAATCAGTAGCAATATTATTTTGGCTAGGAACCATATCCCTAATAGTATTAAGAGGTGCATGATTATATTGCTTATTAGGCCTTTGATTCCAATTCTTCCTATTTGCATTGTTATTACCTTGTAATTGCTGCCTATTAGCCCAATAATTGGGCTAATTAGGATATTGGGATGAGGAACCAACAAATTAATTTTGAGCTATAGGGTTTTCTTGTGCTTCATTCCTCTTTAGGGTTACTAATTCATTACCAAAGGATTGCAACAAAATCTCTATCTTTTACTGGTTGTCTTTAATGCTCTACAACTCATTCAGAGGGGCAACATGGGCTACCTCTAGGGATTTAAATGATGGGACAACATATAGAGGTGGGACAATCAATGACATATTGGATTGAATACTAGGAAAGAAAAGGACAGGTGCCCTAGGAGCTATTTTCCCCACTTGAATGAGACTATTCTCTGCCCTAATAGCAGTATCAAAAGCTTGAGGCAATGAATTACCCCTCATAGATTGTATCATAATAGAGATGTCACTATTCAAACTCTTCAGATAGTACAAAAATGCATATTCAGCTGAGCGTCTTACCGTAGCAGGAATCCTATTCCAAGTCTTCTAGAAACAGAGATTGAAATCACTCATTTCCTCTTGTGGAGCCCTCTTGATAGTAGTTAATTGCTCCAAAAGAGACAAATTATCAGACAAGTATCCTCAAAGAATTTTGGCAATCTCTCTCCCAATACATCCCAAGTGACAATAGAATCCACTAGAAGAGTTCTGAACCAATCAAGGGCTTTACCCTTCAGTGATGCTGCCAATAGCTTCAAAGCTACATCCTCCTTCATGATATGATGAACATTTCAAAGAGATGCAACATCTATGATGTGTTCAATAATAGTTACTTGTCCTTCCCCAATGAATGATGGCAAGCCTTTCAAAGTAGCCAACAAAATGTTGTTGTGTTTTGCAATCCTCAGGAGACTGCCCTGATCAAATGGCACAAATGATAGATTTCTCACCACTATTGGAAGTGTTGTATTGGAACTAGATGGTATAGTTTGATTTACCAGTGGTGGTTGTTGAGAATCAACTTTGCTTTGAGATGCTCCAAGATCTTTAAAAACCTCCTACTTTGAATCTAGAAATTCAGTGCGGTAAGAGGAGGGAGTTGAACTTCTTTCAGATCTTAATTTCCTTGGTCTTCTAGGTCTCCTACCTCTTTGAACAGGATGAACAAAAAGCTCCCTAGGATCTCTAGGCTCTCTTTGGACAGTTATGCCTCTCCTAGTGAAAGCTAACTGTAAAAAATCAAATTCTTTAACACTCCTTGTTTGGATTTGATTCATGTATCATAAGGTCCCACTGGGCATGCCAAAAACTGTTTAGGTTTTAAAATACCACCCCAACTTAGGCATTAGGGCTTAATGGTATCCTATCCTAACAATGGAAACCTTCTCAAGTTGTGGGTCGACTCTGATTAAGGAGTCTTTGGATTCTAGGCCGGTTCCTATTTGATCTAGAAATATCACCTCCTGATTCTTAGTGGGAAAAGGGAAAAGGAAACTTTAAAACTGAAAGGGAAATGAGGTAATACACCAAAATGAATTCAGACTTTTCTTGGAAACTAAAACAACCACAACTCATATATCAGAAGATTGACACCTTGGATCACTAATCAACATATAGGTTGAATTAGACCTTACTACTAGGGTATAGACCACAAATAGCTCAATCTATCAACAAACATACATATTTTGCATAAGGCTTGAATTTTTTCTCACCTTGAGGAAGAATAAGAAAAATTCACTTCTCCTAGTTATAAAAAATGAATAAACACTTATGAAGAATGATGAAAATAGGATTTGAATCAATACTCAAAATATATGGAGAAATAGATCATCTAATTTATTATCCTCCAAAATCTAACAAATAGGTTACAAAACAAGAGCTCAAAGCATCAAGGAACAAAATGCTCACTTTCAGCCTCTTCTCCAAAATCTGCAACCCCTTAAACCGATTATCAAAATCCATTTTATATCTTCCCTATGCCTTCAATTCAAAAATCAAAACCTTCATTATTTGCCCTAATTTGGCCATAATTCATGCCAAAATCTAAGCCTAAAAATAATGCTACAACCAATGCCCTAAGGGCCCGTTTGGTAGCGGACCATTTCCAGCATTTGCCTGGAATTGGCATTTGTTATTGCCCATTTCGTCGAATCCTCAGTTTGGTAGTGCAATATGAAAATGGAATAGGAATGTGCTAATGCTCATTTTGGTTCAAAATGAGCATTAACATCTACCATCTAAAAAGGTGGAATTGGGATTTGAAATTGGAATTTGAATGGAGGGAAAGCAAATTTTTAAAATTTTCATGTCTACACTTAATTTTTTAATTTTTAATTTGTGTGGGGGGGATTTAATTTATTTTTTATTTGTTTGGGTGATTTATAACTTTATTGTTTATTCGAATTTATATTCGAAAAAAATTTAAATTTTTTGTCGATTTTTTTGACGAATTTTTTTCAATATTTTTTTAAAAAATTGATTTTTTATTTTTTTGAATTTTTTCTCAAATTTATTTTCTAAATTTTTTGTCGAATTTTGGTTGCAGTGATTGTAACTTGGTTGTCTGCCACCAACTTTGGCTGCCTAAAACAGTCCGCGATTCTATTTTAAATTCATTTCTATTAATAAAAATAAATTATTAAATTCAAAAACATTAAAACAATTAAAAAAAAATCATGCTCAAATTCCAATTCTAGTTTCAAAAAGTGGAACCAAATGGTCCAAAAATAATTCAGAAATGAAAAACCAGATTATCAAATCCATGATTTGACCCTTTCCAGCATTTGATCAAATCCATCATTTCCTAATTCTCGCTACCAAACGGGCCCTAAATGTTGGTTTTAAAATAAGGATATAAATCCTTTTTACAAATTCCTACCAACATTTTAAACTATTTTACATTGAATAAAATCCAACATAAATATAAGTCTAAAGATCTAAACTTAAGAAAATTTTCCTAAGTCTAACAAATGCAAAGCATTAAAGGGTCGACATGACCACTTCAACCACTTGCATACTATGCGGAAACCAAGGCTATGTGCTGGCATTGTTTGAAATTCGGGCTCTGCAAGATGTGGACAGTGGCAGTTAAGGCATTCAATGCGGTTGCAGTGGATTTCAAAACTCTCAAAACTTGGCTTCATACTCGGTCTTCACATTTTTTCATTCACTATCTCTGAGAAAAATAGGGAAAAAACCCTAACTTGTGAGCAAAACTCTGCAAAAATATGGCATATGGCTCGGCTTGATGTACTCCTCAAGTTCACTATATTTTCGAAAGGTTTCTGGCATTGTTTGAACTGATTTTGAATTCAAGTTTGGTCACTATATGCTCATATTTTCCTTCTCTCTGTGATCTGGAGATCACTTAGCATGATTTGAGGCTTGATGAACTCAGCATTTTGAAAGTCTTCTGTCACCATCTCTGGCATCTAATTGATCTTGGGTCTTTCTTCTTCTCTCGGGCTAGGCTGCAATATGTGATGTGAGTGTGAGTTTACATTATGAGGAGCTTATGATTTTTAGCATACTAAATATGCCCTCACATTGTTTCATTCTACTTTCGGGTTCTCCATCTCTGTGATTTAGAGATCACTTGCCATGACTTGAGGCCTCGTTCATTGAGTTTGATCTTGAGTTATGAAGCTCGACTATGCATGTTTGAGCTCAGCATGAGCTTGGCTTGTGACTCCTTTCTTCTCGACCTTTGACTGGTAATTTAACTAGGAGTTGGTCTCTTTGGTTTTGAAATCACTATGAACTCAAGCTTTGATTAATAAATCACGGCTTGTGACTAGTAATGATTGGAAATGCGACTTTGGTTGTGATTGTGACACGAGCCTTGAGGTTGACTGTGAGTTGTAACTAGTCTTCACTCTCGGCTTCGAGCTTGAGCACATCTTCCTTAATGGTAAACATGACCCCTTCTTTTTGGTATAATTCCTGCATGACATTTGGTTTCCCTCTTTTGATTTGGATTTTTTCCTGACAGTGTTCAATAGCTAAACCTCCTCCATGATTTTTGGGTTTGAATTGGGGCTAAACTTTTGCAGTCTTGGCTTAGTCCGGCCTGTGGTTGAAAGATGTGGAGTTAACAAGATGTGAACTTGATCTAGAATCTTGGCATATTTCAACCATAGCTTTGAACCAAGACACCAACATCTGTAACTTGAACTTAAGCTTGGACTGGAAGACACAAGCTCTTTTGTGGTACTTGCAGATAAGTTTTTCACTTCATTCCCTTCATTTATTTTGAACTAGGGTTTCAATGCTTATATGTAACAGCTCATTTTTTTTTTAAAAACACCTACCTGTAACTTGTATACACCAGTTTTACTCTGTCTTTTCTTTGGATAAATACTGGATAAAATGGACAGCTTATTTCCTTCGAGCTTCAATAGATAAACATTTGATAGAAGTTTAAAAAATAAAAACCCACAAATATTTAAGCCCATGGCTTAACTGGACTATGATTTAGGTTAATAAATTTATACCAGTCATTTTGCATGTTGCTCATAGCTCCTTCAATGAAAATAATGAACACTCCTTGGCTTGACCACTGTTTGTACTAGATATGTATGCTTACTGTGTAAAAATCGCCATGCTCACTGTTTCTATTGTAAACCGCCATGCTCATTATTTTTAAGCTCTTTCAATGATAATATATCTGATGTTGCATATCGAACCACTGTATTGAAAGCTGACCCCTTGCACTGTCAATGTAGACCAGTCTTCATTTCATAGTAGCACACACCAGCACTGGTCTGTAGAGTTTCACTATCACAAAACAGTGACCATGCCACTGTTCTTTATTTTTACCAGTATGTTAAATGATCAGATCCATTAGATTTCCACAATCCATATTACTGTAAGTGTCAGCTTCTGGATTCAATTGTGTAGCATTTTTTAATCATCAACATTTCAGATCATACTACATGATCCATCATCAAGATGCTGCTAGAGAGAAAGGAAGCATAAAATATTAAATGATGATGATGATGATTTATGCTTCCTTTCTCTCTAGCAGCATCTTGATGATGGATCATGTAGTATGATCCGAAACGTTGATGATTAAAAAATGCTACACAATTGAATCCAGAAGCTGACACTTACATGTTAAATGATAGTAACCTGAGCCTAAGGAATACCACTATTTTTTATGCACCAGTCATTTTTCAATGTGCTCAGCTGAATTGAATAAACTGTGATCCATGAGATCAAAGGATAACTATTTTTTTTAAATTATCTTGCAATGTAACAGTGTACCATGCCTTTTGATCTTTATCAGTCATTTAAAAAAAAAAAATCATTACTTCCAGCTACATTGCTAACAGTGAACATTCCCTTAGCTTAATTGTATAAACCACCATGCTTGATCACAGTCCCTTCCTCTTTTTCATGTTGAAAATGAATCTTTGATGTTGAATATGGATCTTTATCCTAAGAAATGCAAATAAGATGAAAAATGTTTGTTTATTTATCTAAGAAGTTCGAGCACGGGCTCGTGACATTCAAAGACATCAAAATGAAATTTGATAGAGTTTGAGCACGGGCTCGTGACATCCATCAAATACACACTGTAAACATTTTATGACACTTTTAAACACAATCCTGTAGCATTCCTTCTTTTGTTAATCAGAAACATTATTGCATATGATCACTTCGTTGAAAATATTTTGAATTCAGCAATATCAAGGAATATGGAACTTCAAAATTATGTAATACCAGTATCTATGCTGTTGGATCTTGGCACTTGAACATGATTGTTTTGTAGCAATATGACACTTTTGTTGCAGCAACTTGTAAGGCACTTTACACTGCATCATTCTTTCTTGACTGTGATGTGAAAACCAGTCATCTTTGAGCATTGCAATTATTTTGTTAAGCTTTTCAAACAACATTAGTATAATCTTGTTAGGTTAGTGAACATAATAAATAATTTAGTTTATGAAAATGCCAAAAATGATGACACTTATGAATCAATATTCAGGTTATTGTGTTCACTAATCTAACAAGGTCCTACTGATTCTAAAAAAGGTTTCTCAGTTACAAACACTAAGTCCCTTTCATTCAGATTTCTGATTTTAAATATAAGATCAACATACATCAAGAGAATGACCATTAATAGTAAAAGGTTTCATGTTTAAAAAAATTAGTTCCCTTTAATACTATCTTTCATTTAATGTGGGTGCACATTTCTTGCATTGAATTACCAGATAAATATGCAGCTTTGAAAAAATTGATTGTTGTATGATGTTTTTGTTTCATGCATTGCTTAGATCCAATTGGATCTAACATCATTCTCTCTCTCATGATGCAGGTGAAACCCTAAAGACCTAGTGAAAATGAAGACCTGAACTTGAACCTAAGACATGGGACCTGACAAACAACCAGCTGACAACATACAGACAACAAGGCAATGCATGGGACCCCTACTCCATACTTCTATCATGCTTTCTATTCTACAAATGTACTCTTTGATTGACATGAAATATGAAATATGAAAGAACACTTGTATATTACATTCAGTTTAAATGCACAATGTAATGATCAGTTATAAATTTGAAAATTTGAAATGTGATCAATACTTAGAGTACAATAATGAAATCTGATAATGAATGCAATAATGAAATATTAATTAACAATACCTGAAAGATAGTGTTAATTGGACCCTAAAAATGGCAATCTTTTCCTATTTGTGTTTATTCTTCTGTATGCTATAATTTTGGGTAATAGGGCACACACATCCTCATAACCTTCATCGCCTCCTCCGTACTACCCATTTGTAATGCCCACGTTAAGAAAATTGAGGAGATGTCAAGATTTGTACGCAGATAGAGGTTTGTCTTCAAATACTCATCCCCGAGCATCTTCATCACGCAACACCAAAAATAATCATCATCAAATTTAAAAATACACCTCATCTTCCTCATAGTAATGCCACCCCTAAAATTTGGCAATTGATTTGGCAAGTTCAAAGAAAAGTTAGCCTCCATTTTCACAACTCTTGTCCCTTTCACCACATCACCAATGTCTATTTCATAGCCATCTCTCTCAATTTCAAATCAAATAGAACTCTGTCAATCTAGAAACTTCCAGACCCTTCCTCTTATTTGAGAATCATCGCCTAGCCTTGTGACATGAAAATGATGACACCATCATTAAAGCTATGTCCTTCGATTTGCCCACCTATACCATCACTTTACTTCTATATCCTTTCCTTGAATATTCACATGTTTATTTTGTTGCATGGTTCTCTTTCATACTCATCCCATTTTAAATTTCAAAATTTTCTTAAACTAATTGGAGTACCAAACCATCACCTAAGTCCATTGCTCTGCTCTAATGGTCTATATCATTCTATACATCAAAGGATTATGCTTGAATGCACCTGAAGTCTTTCGAAAATTCCTCCTTTCACCGTTCTAACAAGGAGACCCCCAATTTTGATAATTTGTTCGCTACTACGTTTGCTTCCCCTCAACACGGTGTGAAATTCTAAGATCCTCAAATGAATTAAGGTGATGATTTAATCTTCATATATGCTTATTCAAATACCATACTCCAGATTGCCTCTGACGATATCTTTAACTATGATTTGGGATTCCCCTTCCAAGTTTAATTTCCTTACTTGCATCTTCATGGCCATCCTAATGGTTAATAGAGCCGCCATGCTTTTTGCTTCATTGATGGTTCCCACTGGTAGTCTTTTTTTCTTCTGTCATCTAAATGTTTCCTTTATCATCTCTAGCAACATATCCTACACCTAATGGTTTGGGGATTGCCTTTCGAGGGTGACATCAAAATTGAGTTTAATCGACCTTTGCTCTGGAGGCATCCAAGATTTTGTCCTAATTAAGGATGAAGGAGGTTGAACTCTCACAGGCCCCATTAACCGGCCTTAAAAATATATATTTAAATAATAAATTATATGGTTATTTTTAAAAAAATCTATTCTAATTTATTTTAATAATAATTATATACATATATATATATTATTTACTATATAAATTTTTTAATAATGTAATTATTTTGACTTTAAAAATATAAGTTTAGTATATAGTTTTGCTAAAAGAAAATGTATACTTTTTATTATATATAGATATAGATATAGATATAGATATAGATATATAATATATATATATATATATATATTATATATATATATATATATATATATATATATATATATATATATATATATATATATATATATATATATAATATATATATATATTATATATATATATATATATATGAGTTGACAAGAAAATAAAATGTTACAACGCATTTTGTAGCGTTTGTGTGTGTGTGTGTGTGTGTGAAACGCTACAAATGCGTTTTAACATTTTATTTTCTTGTCAACTCATATATTAAAATAAAATGTTAAAACGCATCTGTAGCGTTTCATACACACACACACATAAACGCTACAGATGTGTTGTAACATTTTATTTTCTTGTCAACTCATATATATATATATATATATATATATATATATATATATATATATATATATATATTATATATATATAATATATTATATATATATATATATATATATATATATATATATATATATATATATATATATATATATAACAAGTGAGGTCACAAGGAGGACCTCATCCCCAAAATGAGAGCCAAGGCATCCTCAATAATTCTCCAATATTCCTCTTGAGAGCACCACTCGACTGTTCCCTTGCCATCGAATAGAGAGACAAATCAGCAACACAAATTGCTAGTAGTGACCACCATCACTAAGCACCTTGCAACTCTCCCTACTCCCTTTTTGCGCCTTCCTCACGGTACGCTCCTGCCTTAATCTGTCACCAATAGCGAGCAAAAGATCTGGGGAAGGAACCACGAGAGAAGAACAACATCATTACCAATGGGGGACCTTGCAAAGTCAACCCCCAACCACCATGTCCACGCAAGCAGTAGAACCCTGACAAGACCACCCTAACGAAGACACCCCAAGAACGAGCACCTACAGACGACAAAGGTCGGGAATCGAACCTAGGATGTTGTATCTGCATGGCCTTTTGCAATCGCAATATTGCTATTGCACTAAGAGACATCCCCATTACTAAAATTTTCATATAATATATATCTAAAAACTATTAAATTACCTATAAAAATAGTTAAAATTAATGAATAACAAATGTTACTTAAATTAAAAATTTGAAATTAAAAAAGATAAGAGAAAAAGTAAATATAATAAATAATTAATGATAGATTTAAAAAAATTTAAAAAATTGAAATTTAAAAGTTTTTGAAAATAGCATTTAGTTAGTTTACGAATGTACGATATTCATGATCACAGGGAGGGTACAATTTCTACATCGTGCAGTTACCAGTAGTACTGTGGCCATGGCATGCATGGCAGTGGGACATCCGGGCAATGGCTAAAGGTGAGAGGATTTGCACCTTGGAATACTGTGCCCCTGCATGCCATAAGGTATGAGTCAAACCCCTAGGAACTGCTCTGTACCTTCCAATTCACCTTGGAAGAAATGAAATGTTTGGGAATACAGTTCACACTTTACGATAAAAAGGATTTCCTAGCTAGAATTAAATATTGGTATGTATTAGTAGTACGTACGAAAAAATGGATAAAATAGAGTTTGTGGGTTGTTAATTAATGAGTATTAAGTGTTTCAAATATTTTTTATTTTAATTTAATTTTTTTATATTTAGTTTATTTAAATCAGTATTTTTTTTCGCTTTTATAAAATGGTTTATTTTAATTTATTTCTTTTAAAAATTGAATTATTATTTTTATTATTTTTAATGTTCATATTAATATAATAATAAATATAATATTTTAATATTAATTTTTATTAATACTTATATACTTAAATTCTGATTTTAAAAATATTTATGTTATAATATTATAATATATAATCTTATTATTCTCAAATATATATTATATAGAATTTTTTTTATTAAATATAAAGAGATCAAAACAAAAGAGTTAACTATATAGAAAATTAGAAAACAAATATTATTTACATATAATTGTATTTTTTGAAAATTTAGTATGTATTTTATTTTTAAAAATTAAATAATAACATTATTAAAATTATATATTATATGTTATAATATAATTATTAATGAAATAAAAAATTAACTATGTAGATATTAGTAAAAAAATAATATATAGTTAACTATTAATAGTTTATAATTAACTATTAATATATTATATATTTTATTTTTAAAAATTAAATAATAGCATTATTAAAATTATATATTATATGTTATAATATAATTATTAATGAAATAAATAATTGACTATATAGATATTAGTAAAAAAAGAGTATATATTTAACTATTAATAGTTTATAATTAATTATTAATATATTATATTTATGTTTTATTAATATGATGTTTAAAATTATACATAGAATATATGTTAAAGAATATAAAAATTTTACAATGTATTTTATTTTTAAAAGTTAAATAATAGTATTATTAAATATTTGTATTATATGTTATAATATAATTATTAATGTAATAATTTTATTAATAATATCATATATTAATGATTAATTAACATATATAATTATATGATATCATATGTTTATTAACTAAATAATTAATGATATCATATAACATGTAATTTTATTAATAATATCATATATTAATGATTAATTATTTATTAATTTTTATTTATTATTTATATGTTTAGATTTAATTTAATATTTTTTATTATAGTATATATCTTATAAAAGTAAGAAATCATGTGATGATATATCAACACACCAATAAAATATGACTTAGTGCGTATTTGACTCATTTTTTTTAATTGAAGGCCATGGCCTCATATTTCTTGTGCTTCCTCCCCTTACTAAAATGTAAGTAAGGTATTAGCATAGGTATTATTTAAGTAAAAGTATTAACATTATTATGTGTTATGCTTTTTTAAGTTAAATAATAGTAATGTTAATACTTTCTAGTTAGAGTACAACTGATTTAGAATTTAAATTTTAAATCACTTTAATTTTTTTACTATAATTTACTTATCAAATCTTTGATTTATAACTCATGTATATAATTTAAAAATAATTATATTTATTCATAATTTATCGTTATTTAATATTTTATTAAAAGATATAAATAATATTAATAAAATTTTCATATTCATAAATCTTAAAACAATTTTTTTATATTCTTTAAAATATATTCTATATATAATTTTAAAGATCATATTAATAAAATAATAAATATAATAAATTAATAATTAATTATAAACTATTAATAATTAACTATATACTATTTTTACTATAGTTAAAAAAAAAAATTCATTAATAATTATATTATAACATATAATATAAATATTTAATAAGACTATTATTTAACTTTAAAAAATAAAATACATTGTAAAAATTTTATATTCTTTAACATATATTTTGTATATAATTTGAAACATTGAAAAATAAATATAATATATTAGTAATTAATTATAAACTATTAATAGTTAACTATATACTATTTTTTACTAATATCTAATAGTTAGTTTTTTTATTTCATTAATTAGCCGATAGGCTTCCCCTTTGGGGGAAGCCTGTGTACGGCAATCCCGGAAAAATCGGACGCCGGATTTGTCTCACATTAATGGCACACAACAATTTGCCATTTGCGTTATCGAGACACGCAACAAATTTTTTTTTTTAATTTGATGTGTAGTTTGTAAAAAAACTTAAGTGTAATTTGATATGTAGTTTGTAAAAAAAACTAAGTGTACACCTTGGTAAGATATGCGTTTCATTTCGCTGTTTACACATTTCTAATGTGAATTATTTTGTATTACAATAATTTCTATAGTTTTATTTGTTTTATTTTTTTATTTGTTTTATTTTTTTTAAAATTATTTTATATTTTTTATCAATTTTAAAACAACTGTTCATTTTCTATCAAAAGGAAATATTATTTAAATTTTAAAAATACATATATAGATAAATAATAATATATTTTTTTATAAATATAATAATTATTTTTTTAATAATACATAATTAAAATATATCCTATCAATGAAATTATAAATTCTATAGCATTTAAATATATAATTTATTATTAAAATTTTAAATATATATGAATAATTAATACTAATTTTTTAATAAATATATTTTCCTACAACTAATAAGAGTTATATAAAAAAAATTGATATATGATTTTTTATTTTTTATCAATAAGATATGATTTATTATTAAAATATCTACTTTTAAATTAATTATATTTCCTACTATGAATTTTTAAATGTTAAATAATAGCATTATTAAAATGATCGACATAATTTTTTTGTCAAATTTTTTTATACTATATATTTATCAAAATTACTAAATAATATAATAAAAATTAAACATATAAATGCTATTTAAAATTTAAAATTTAAAATTTATTAAAAAATGTTTTATGGGTTGTTCAAATTTATCATAATATTCATTGCAATATAACTAAACTATTTTCATGTTGTTCTTTTTTATATTTAACAATCAAGTTACCAATAAAAAATGGTAAATAGTAAAAAAAATTACTACATCTATTATATTAATTATATTTAGTAAATATATTATATTAGAATTTGAAAAGTTCAAACATATAGAAAGAGCTAACATTAAATTTAACAATGTAAATTAATGACACAATTAATTGTTAAAATAAAAATAAAAATATGAAACTGAAATATGAAAAATATAGAAGATTAAATCAACACTAATAAATTATATAGGAGATTATTCCACATCTAACAAAATATTATATTATTTTAAATATAACATATATTAACTTAAATGGGAAGTTAATATGTAAAATTAGAAAATATAAAAAATATTTTTATCAAAAAATAAATATAATAATAATTTATTTCTAAAAAAATAAACGATACTAATAGAAAATATAGAAGTCTAAATATATTATAACAAATATAATTACAACTTATGTTCAATAAACTAAAAATAACAACATAAAAATAGTTTTAAACTAAATCATGTTAAAATTAAAAGTATATATAAATATAAATTATTATTAAATTAAAAATATAATTAAAAATAATACTAAATAAATAAATAAATTAGTACAAATAAAACATATTTTTTCATATTCACATTTTAACAAACTATAAAAATTAAATTAATTTAAATATTTTATGAGGATTGTTTTAAAAAATAATAAAAACATGAACAAGAGAAATTAATTATAATGTACATCTCCCCCTCATTAAGGTGAGAGTTTAAGGGCCATAATTAATTAATTGAATTATTTTTGAGTATTTTTAAAAATAGTTTCGACTTTATAAACAATATAATTAATTAATATATTTTGTATTTTTATAAATTTTAAATTTAAGTTTATAAATATATTTTAAATGTGATTTTAAGTATATGTGGATTTTTATGTTAATATTTTTTTTTATTGTTGGGCTTGAAATGGAAATAATTGTTTAGTGCTCTAATTACAATAGACTTACACTCAATTTATTTTACAAGTTTTTTGAGAACAACAACAACAATAACATTACCAAAAAATATGTTGAATCTACAAACTTTCAAATTGTGTAGGCTCATCCTAAGTGTTGGGATAGATCCAAGGTCAAATAAAAGTGTGCTTATATTGTTGTACATGTTCCCATTTCGAGCCCAATATATAATCCTTACATTGCTTTTTAAAGATTACGCTTTCCCTAAGTTTGTAATGAGTTGTCATGATCTTGTATGTTTTTCATTTTTATTATAATTTCACTTTAGTCGAGTGGTACAGATCTTGCTACAAATGTCTCATAGATTTGGGAGCTTGTTGGGCTTACCCAGTATTTTGAATTAGCTTTGACGATTTCAAAAAAGTGTGCTAGGTATTGAAAGTAGTAAAAGAAGCTCCCCTATATAATATTCATATGTCGTTATGCTTTATATGCTAGGTATACATGCCTTTTGAGTTGATTTTCTTTGATTATGTTGCTTTCTCATTTACACTTTTAAACACTTACTTGTATTACGTAATGCTTTACTTATGCTTTCCAATTAAATGCCTATCGGCTCATCCTTGCACCTCCTTTTGGTGCAAGTGCTAGTAATTATATTATAACATGTAATATATAATTTTAATAATGCTATTATTTAACTTTTAAAAATAAAATACATACTCAAATTTTTAAAAATACAATTATATGTAAATAATATTTTTTCTAATTTTCTATATAATATATATTTGAGAATAATAAGATTATATATTATAATATTATAACATAAATATTTTTAAAATCAGAATTTAAGTATATAAGTATTAATAAAAATTAATATTAAAATATTATATTTATTATTATATTAATATGAACATTAAAAATAGTAAAAACAATAAGTCAATTTTTAAAAGAAAGAAATTAAAATAAAGCATTTTATAAAAGTGAAAAAAAATATGATTTAAATAAACTAAATATAAAAAAATTAAAATTGAAATAAAAAATATTTGAAACACTTAATACTCATTAATTAACAACCCACAAACTCTATTTTATCCATTTTTTCTTACGTACTACTAATACATACCAATATTTAATTCCTAGCTAGGAAATCCTTTTTATCGTAAAGTGTGAACTGTATTCCCAAACATTTCATTTCTTCCAAGATGAATTGGAAGGTACAGAGCAGTTCGTAGGGATTTGACTCGTACCTTATGGCATGCAGGGGCACAGTATTCCAAGGTGCAAATCCTCGCACCTTTTGCCATTGCCATCCAGCCGGAGCTTTGCGGTAGTGGCTATCCAGCCGCGAAAAGCTTTTACTTTATATAACTTTTGCAAACTTTTGGAAAAAAAACGAAGTGTTTCCCCTTCGTATGCTTAATGATTTTCGTGGCTTTCGAATGGTCTTGGGCTTTATATGTTGTGCTAAGGAGTGGGGGAATTCTGAGATTGTGTGAAAGATGGCTGTGTCATTGGACTTGGAAAGGGCGCTGAGCAGGACAAGCAATAAATGGAAGGGCGAAGACAACTCTCTGTCCAGATCATTCAGCATCCGCAGCAGCAGTGGCGTGGAGAATGACGAAGAAGCTCTCAAATGGGCTGCTCTTGAAAAACTCCCTACTTATGATCGTCTCAGGAAGTCTGTTCTCAGTGAAGTTGCGGCAACTGGAAGTTTCAAATACCAGCACGTTGATGTCACAACAATCTCTACTGAAACGGGGAGGAAGTTCATTCACAGAGTTCTGCAGGTAGCTGAAGTCGACAACGAGCACTTTCTTTCCAAATTCAGGGAAAGACTTGAGAGGTAAACAAAACCTCAATTTTTTTGCAGTAGTGATGTTGAAAACAGAGTAAAACAGAGTAGGACGGTGATAATGAAAATGGGTGTAAATTACAGAGTGGGGATTGAGTTGCCAACTATAGAAGTTCGGTTCGATCACTTGACTGTCGATGCGGATGTGCATGTTGGGAGCAGAGCTCTTCCTATGAGGTAAAATTTGAAGACATAACACTTCCTTTATGGTAGAAAGGAGCTCAAACCTTGCTATCTCTGTGTTGTTATAGCCATTGAAACGTTATTGAAGATAGGAATTGATTCGGGAAAGTAGAAGTATAGTTGTAATTCAATTATATGGAGAAAAGTTAAAAGAAATTTACCTTTCCATCTGGCATGGCTCTAAATAAGTGTTCTTTTAAGCTTTTTGAAACGGGTGTAGGGGTTTTCAGGTAGCACCCCTAACAAGGTCAAGGAGCACCGCCCCTTTGGGATCTAAGGATAGCATTTTCAATGAGGTCAAGGGGTCGAGGGGCAATGCCCCTCAGAAAGTTTGGGGACAGTGTTATCGGTGTGTTTCTTATGGCAATATAGGTTGGGGTCGAAAACTGGAGCCCTTATCATCAAGTCCAATTTAAATTCTTTGAGACCACATAAAACATCATGTCACATATTGTTTTTTCTTAATTTAACCACTTTTAACCATACTTCCACAAAGTTTCTTGACGTGGTGGAGCAACTGGAGCAACAGTGAGGGGTAGAGCTGATATACAAAAAAGAGGTGAATTGAAATTTTCAAAACTGTAAAATAACATATTTGGAAGTGCTCCTTAATAGACAAACTAATTTTCACAAAGGTGCAAAATCAGTATATAATGGCATGTGCCATATAGCAAACAACCCGGCACCATCCTGGTGGAAGTAGTTGAGCTGTTGGAAAATATTTCCCCAAATCTCCAAGTTTCAGAAACATCCCACACAAAGAACGCGGGCTATTGATTATGCTAGATATTAATTAAGAGTGTTCTTTCAAATATTTTACTTGGCCAAGAATTTAGTTTTGGCGGAGATTTATTTGATGAATATATAAAATTACACATATAAAAAAAAAGCAAAGACACAAGATCCCTCCTTGAAGTATGGACGCTCAGATCAAATGCTTCATCCGTTAATTCATTGAAAGCAATATTATTACAAGTATAAAAATCATCGGTGACAACTGTGAGTGTGGATGACGTTCATACGTGACCGAAGGGGTGAGGCGGCTTAATTGAATAGTGTCTGTCTTTGATTTTGTTTTTAAATATAATACATTATAGTGCTTTCTTATAATATAATGTTATGATGGAACATAGAAATTGTTTTTCCACTATCGATTATTATTAATAGAGAATCTAATCTGTCATGATATTTCCGGCCATGGCAATGATTAAGATTTTTTGATAAAATCGCTTAAAAAACAGTTCTTTTCTTAAAAAAAAATTAAACTTGGGCAACTTTAAAAAGACTAGAGTTTTAAATTTGTTCCAGTCCCACCACCACAAATTCATGTCCACTGCATAGAGTTACAGGGAAAAAGAAATGCATTACTGAGTTGGTGTGGCGACACTTTCCATTTTGCGTCATCCCTGACCTTGCATTAACGTCATTGCCCTGCCTTAAGAGTCTCTGAATCGGCTTGGGCTTTAAATGTTATGTTAAGACGTGGAGAAATTCTGAGATTGTGTGGAAGATGGCTGTGTCATTGGATTTGGAAAGGGCGCTGAGCAGGACAAGCAATAGATGGAAGGGTGAAGACAATGCTTTGTCCAGATCATTCAGCATCCGCAGCAGTAGTGGCGTGGAGAATGATGAAGAAGCTCTCAAATGGGCTGCTCTTGAAAAACTCCCAACTTATGATCGCCTCAGGAAGTCCGTTCTGAGTGAAGTTGCAGCAACTGGAAGTTTCAAATACGAGCATGTTGATGTCACAACAATCTCTACTGAAACGCGGAGACAGTTCATTCAGAGAATTCTGCAGGTAGCTGAAGTCGACAACGAGCACTTTCTTTCCAAGTTCAGAGAAAGAATTGAGAGGTAAATAAAAACTCAATTTTTTTTTCCAGTAGTGATGTTGAAAACTCAAAACAGCGTAGTGTGATGATAATGAAAATGGGTGTAATTACAGAGTGGGGGTTGAGTTGCCAACTATAGAAGTTCGGTTCGATCACTTGACTGTCGATGCGGATGTCCATGTTGGGAGCAGAGCTCTTCCTACACTTATAAATTTTACTGCAAACTTGTTTGAGGTAAAATTTGAAGACATTCTACTTTCTTTATGGTAGAAAGGAGCTTGTATTTCAGCCCAAACCTTGCTAGCTCTATGTTTTTATAGCCATCGTACCTTATTTAGGATAGGAATCGATTCAGGAAAGTAAAAGTATAATTGTAATTCGATTGTTTGGAGAAAAGTTAAAAAAAATTTAAAAATTAAATAGTTGTTATTTTAGTCTTTTGAAATTAGAGTTGGGGTTTTAAGGAAGGTCAAGGGGCAGCATCTTTGGAGGGGTTAAGGAGCAGCACCTCTCCTGAGGATCTAA
Source organism: Chamaecyparis obtusa (assembly GCA_027943335.1). Classification (NCBI taxonomy): domain Eukaryota; kingdom Viridiplantae; phylum Streptophyta; class Pinopsida; order Cupressales; family Cupressaceae; genus Chamaecyparis; species Chamaecyparis obtusa. Next base: position 323,654 of record BSBK01005367.1, on the reverse strand, counting down.
AGGTAACCTTTCTAATGGGGTCGAGGGGTGACTCACAAACTTTGGGGGCAGAATTCTTGGTTTGTTTCTTTTGACAATATAGGATGGGGTTGAAAGCTGGAGCTTCTGCCACCAAGTTCAAATTAAAGCTTTTAAGACCATACATAACTTTGTCATATATCATTTTTTTTAATTTAATCACATACTAATTTTCTTAATGGGGAAGGGAGGAACAAGGGTCTAAATTTGGGGATGGCGAGGAGGCGATGGTGTGATGACGATGGAGTGACGATGAGGGGGAACGCTGATATACAAGATGAGGTGAATTGAAATCATCAAGACAAAATCTGTAAAATAACATCTTTGTGAGTGCCCCACGAAAGAAAAATTAGTTTTCACAAAATAAAAGGTTACGATCAGTATGTAATGGCATGTACCATATAGCAAGCAATCGGAGGCATCACAGCAGAGGTGGTGGAATGATAAAAGAAAATTTCCCCTGAACCTCCAAGTCTCAGAAACGTCTCTGTACAAAGGACACAAATTGTTTTTGGAAGGGGAGGACATGTCCCGCAGAACACTGCTTTTAACCAACTTCAAAAGTCTTACAAACCCTTTAAAATTTTTTCTGATTTTCACTGACTTTTCTGAGTCCCTCTAACAAGACTAATTAGAAACATGTCTGAGAAACCTTTGGGCCTTTACCTTGGAACTTACTTGAGTGAGTCATGCATCTATGGTACAACTAGTTAGAGAAAACCCCGAATGAAAATAAATATATTGAAGAAATGAGTTGCAGTGACTTTTAAGATTATATTTAGTTATTCAAAATAAAATGTTCTTTTTGAAGGGGAGATACAAGAATCACAACTAAACTAATATAAATCAATTTTCCAGCAAGTTCTTCAATCTAAATTAATCTTGGTTTTGTTTATCACTGGACTCAAGAAATGAGGAAAAGCCCTTTTGATTACTGGGCCTCGTAAGTAATCTGCTGAATTATAAATGTTCACCTTTGCTTGTGGCTCAAAGTACTATTTGCTTGCCAGCTTGGTAAATTATATATGATTGAATTTAAGTATTAAATTATTGTTTCACAGAAGGGAAGGAAGCAGGACCCCAAATCTGATGGTAGCTTTCTTGGTTTTAGGATTTTTGTCTAGAGACCCTACTAGTGGGATGAGAATGTAATTGAATTTGAGGAGGTTTCAATTGAACAACATTATAACAAAACAAATGTCGTGCAGGGGATTTTGAACTCCCTGCACTTATTGCGGTCAAAGAGGACAACTCTCACTATCCTTCATGATGTTAGTGGGATCATTAAACCTTCACGGTAAGCTTATTCCATCATCTCTGAATATAAAAATGGACTGCAGAGTTTTCTTTTTGTCTTGCATTTAGCCTTTCATTGATCTGTTCAGGATGACACTTCTTCTTGGTCCACCTGGAGCTGGAAAAACTACATTGCTAACAGCTTTGGCTGGAAAACCTGACCGCAATCTAAGGGTAGGTCGAAGTTCCATTTAATTTATTCTATTTCTACCTAGAGACGGCATTTGTTGTTAGAGAAGCTGACCTTTAAAGATTTGGATACATTTTTTTGTCTATATTTGGTTCCACAGTCACACCCCTAAGTTGATCTTAGTGATTACAACACATTATATCTTGTTTGTCATGGAGAAAACACTAATGTGGTCACATGCATTTCAACAGATTACTGGAGATGTGACTTTCAATGGACACTCATTGATAGAATTTGTGCCACAAAGAACATGCTCTTACATTAGCCAGCAGGATTTGCACTTTGCAGAAATGACTGTAAGGGAAACACTGGATTTCTCTGGCCAATGCCAAGGTGTTGGGTCAAGATATGGTGAGTTTTTTGGGCATGGATTGCTCTCAACTGCATTTGTTTTTTCAGTTTTGTGACCATAGTGATACTGATATTTGTGTTGCTTACAGACTTATTGAAAGAAATTTCAAGACGAGAGAAGCAAGCGGGCATCAAACCAGATCCAGATGTTGATGTCTTTATGAAGGTTGGTATTTCTCCCAGAGGGTTGTTTTCGATGGAAAGTTTCTCGATGAAATCTTTTGGTTTATGATTTCTGCCTCTTATTGAACACACGAGCTGCATTATGGCTACAGGAAACGGCAGTTGAGGGCCAAAAAACCAACCTTTTCACAGACTATGTGTTGAAGGTTTGTTTTCAGAAATTCTATATTGAGAGGCAGGAGTTCTTCATAGATTTTGAATATTAAGATTAGTCATCTAGGTAATTGCGCCCTTCTGTGTTCTAGCTTCTGGGACTGGACATTTGTGCTGATACAATGATAGGCGATCAAATGCTCCGTGGAGTCTCTGGAGGTCAAAAGAAAAGAGTCACTACAGGTGGGATATAAAAAGAAAGTTTCTTAATGGCAGAGTAGAAGTAAATAGATTTTAATTTGCATTACTGAAACATGGGTAGTTTATGATTGTTGTTGTGCATTTTTTGCAGGGGAAATGCTGGTTTCTCGCCCCAAAGCTCTTTTTATGGATGAAATTTCGACTGGATTGGATAGCGCTACAACTTTTAATATTGTCAAGTGTCTGCGACAAATTGTCCATGTCCTTGATGGCACAATGGTGATAGCTCTTCTGCAGCCTGCTCCTGAAACGTACGAATTATTCGATGACATCATCTTATTGTCTGAAGGAGAGATTGTGTATCAAGGACCTCGGGAATATGTGCTTGAATTTTTTGAGTCTATGGGCTTCAAATGCCCAGACAGAAAAGGGGTTGCCGATTTCTTGCAGGAAGTATGTTTTTTTAATCCATTATGTAGGTAGGAATTTTGTGATTTTTTCATGGTAACTTCAAAGAATAAAGATTCACTTCATTTGCACTCATGGTATGGAATTTTAGATGTAGGTTGATTGGTTAACTACACACTCACAAATAAACAGTTGACATATGAAATATTTTTAAAAGCTTTTAATTATCATTTATTAGTTATTTGTAAAGATTATAATTGGAAAGTTCAGTGCAAGAGATGAGCAGTTATTAGTACATGGACATAAACAATTACGGGATCCTTTCTCATCTTTTTTAATAGTTATTCATGTGTCAACAGTGATCAAATACTACAGCTTAATAATATTTTTTGGTAAGTTTTCTGTTGCATCTCATTTATTAACTCTCTTTTTGTGTTGAGCTGTCTGAATTTGACAGGTGACCTCAATAAAGGATCAAGAACAATATTGGGTGGATAGAAGTCAGCCATATCACTACATACCTGTCAAGGAATTTGCAGAGGCTTTCAAGTCGTTTCATGTTGGCAAGCGTATCATAGAAGAGTTATCAAATCCTTTTGACAGAACAATGAACCATCCTGCTGCTCTTACATATACCAAATATGGCGTTAGTAGAATGAACATGTTCAAAGCTTGCTTCTCTCGAGAACTGCTGCTAATGAAAAGGAACTCTTTTGTCTACATGTTTAAATCCGGACAGGTGAGTCACTTGGATCCAAAATTTGGAAAGCTCAAGTATTCCTTTGTTTTTTCATCTTATGAGAGAAAGGAGAATGAATCCTGACAGACAAATATACAGATTGCAGTTATTGGGGTCATCACAATGACTCTATTTTTGCGCACTGAAATGCACCAGAGGAACATTACTGACGGAAATCTCTACATGGGAGCCATGTTTTTTGGTCTAGTCAACATGATGTTTGATGGATTTCCAGAAATGTCAATGACAGTTGGCCGCCTTCCAGTTTTCTACAAGCAAAGAGACGACCTATTCTATCCAGCTTGGGCTTATGCAATACCAACATGGATAGTGAAGATCCCAATTTCTTTTCTAGAAGCATTCATTTTGGTTTCTGTTACATACTATGTTATTGGCTTTGCACCAGAAGCTGAGAGGTAACTCTTGTAATTCTGTATTTTTGCTTCATAGACAATTTTAGATGCATACAAGTCTTACCGATCCACTTACAAGTGTTCTATAGTTCTTTTTAAATAAGCAGCAATAGCTAACGGAGTTTTGCAAAGTAATATTGTAGATGAACGGAGAATTTATGGTTTCATGAAACCAACACATATAAACATTTACTTCTTCTAGACAAAGCTCTAGGGGACAAAAAGTATGAGGACTTGCATCAAACTAATAACAGTCACAGTGAGATTTAACTTTTAAGTAGCCAGAGGTTGTTCTTAGAGATCCCTTTTTCTGTTTGCAGATTCTTTAGGCAGTTCTTTCTCCTTTCTATGCTGCATGAGATGGCCCTGGGGCTCTTCAGATTCACAGCATCACTGGGTCGGAATATGATCATCTCGCAAACAGTGGGAGTAACTGCTTTACTTCTTGTCTTCGTTCTTGGAGGATTTGTGATTTCTCGAGGTACAATCTAGTTCTACTGTCTACAGCATTATACACATGTAGTTATTTAAATTGAAGAAAATAGCTTGTAGCAATCTTCATTAGATTTTTAACTATAATAGAAATGCTTCATTTTATAATGTTTCTTCATCAGAAAATGTACCCAGCTGGTGGATTTGGGCATATTGGTGCTCCCCAATGTCTTACGGCCAGAATGCTCTTGCTGTAAATGAATTTTTGGCTCCCAGATGGAGTAAAGTAAGTGAGGGAATGCCTTGATTGATAATTGATCATCATTTGATGGCAAGCATTTGTATACTTGATTTCATTTAAATATTTTACTTGTATGTAATTGCGGTCAAGTAGTGCTACTCATATTATTTACATTATTTCAACAAAAAGTTTTCACTTATTATGCAGTCCAGTAGTACTACCTCAAATGAGACATTGGGACATGCAATAATAGAAGCTCGCGGATTATTTGCTGAAGCAAACTTTTATTGGATTGGTATCGGAGCATTGGTTGGGTTCTGTTTAATTTATAACGTTCTGTTTACCTTGGCTTTAGCATACCTCAATCGTAAGTCTCTGATGGGTTAAATGCATCACTGCTTTCTCGATACTTTATTTTTACTGTGAGATGGGAGATCTAATAGAATGTAAAACCTTTTCCATTTACAGCTTTTGGAAAATCACAGGGAGTACTATCTGAAGATGTAATTGAAGAGAAACATGTGAATAGAACTGGAGAAAGCAGCCATGGAGGGGAATTGAAGTCAATAGATGCATCTGGAAACCATTCAAGGGGTAAGTCATAAAGATAAAATGCCTTGTACCAGATAGGGACTAAAATATGTTTTAATATGAGAATGGTACTGTTACTCTCTATGTAAGTAGTATGATGGAAAATAAGTGTCATGTTGCATGTAACTACAAAATTCCTCTGTATCTTGTGTAAGAGAACACCTTAACAAAGAAGTAGAGTCGGAGCTTACAAAGTCTGTTAATCTGTATCTGAAAGCATTCTATTGTTCAATAAGAAAATGACAATTGAACTGAGAAATCTTCTATAGAGAGGTTTCTGACATGCTCAAATGAAATGTTCTGATTGCAATTTTCTTCTTTTTGTTTTTTCTGTTCATTATGATGATGGATCATAGAATGTGATCTGAAACTTTAATGAAAAGATATTCACACAATCAAATTCAAAAGCAACATTCAAATATTTATCATGAATTGTGGAAATCTACTCACTAAACCGTATCAATTCAACAGTTCAAGTCGATTTGAAAAAGCTAGCTTTGTTCATTCAAATTTCACAGATAATAATAAAAATTTTGTCAGGCCATGCGTACTCGCTAGAGAGAAAAGAAAGTTCGAACTCTGAACTCCATTCTACCAATGATGGTGAAGTTTCTGATCTTAAAGCTTCGATGCCTCACAAGAACAGAATGGTCCTTCCTTTCCAGCCACTATCAATTACTTTTGAGAAAATGAACTACTATGTTGACATGCCACAGGTTGGTGCAGCTAGATTTTGTTTGATTTACTTGGTTATAATTTGAGATGCTTAGCTTTTCTCCAATAGGAAATCCGGAGCTGATAGCTGGTTCTGTGCCAGGAATTGAAAAGTGAAGGTGTGGATCAAAACAGGCTACAACTACTCTACAACATAAGTGGATCCTTCAAGCCAGGGGTGCTTACAGCCTTGATGGGAGTTAGCGGAGCTGGAAAAACCACATTGATGGATGTCTTGGCTGGGAGAAAAACAGGAGGCTACATAGAAGGAAGCATAAGCATCTCTGGATACCCTAAAAACCAAGAAACATTTGCTCGAATCTCAGGGTACTGCGAACAAAATGACATTCACTCCCCAAATGTCACAGTCTATGAATCACTTGTGTACTCTGCATGGCTTCGTCTTCCACAAGATTTTGATGAGAGAACTAGAACGGTGGGGCCTCAAGTTTCTTTTTTTGCATGCTATAATTCGGATAGAATGTCTTTCTGCGTAATTGAACTAAGCTAGGAGGCATTTTTGATCTTTCCTGTAATGATTACAGATGTTTGTGCAAGAAGTGATGGAACTTGTTGAGCTTACTCCTCTGAGGGATGCTCTGGTAGGGCTTCCCGGGGTAACTGGTCTTTCTACAGAGCAGAGGAAAAGGCTTACCATTGCAGTGGAACTTGTTGCTAATCCTTCGATAATCTTCATGGACGAGCCAACTTCAGGATTAGATGCCCGTGCAGCAGCTATAGTAATGCGTACTGTGCGCAACACAGTGGATACTGGTCGAACTGTTGTCTGTACCATCCACCAACCCAGCATTGATATCTTTGAAGTTTTTGATGAGGTAAGTTCAACTATTCGGATCCAATAAACTTCATAGCTTTGCTTCCAAAAGGGGAATCGGATTGTAAATGTCAGAGATAAGGAAGGCCAATTCTGATCAATGGTGATGGTTCACTTTTCTGTCTTTCTGAATTGCAGCTTCTACTGATGAAAAGGGGCGGCCAAGTGATCTATGCAGGGCCATTGGGTCGACATTCTCATAAACTTGTGGAATACTTTGAGGTACAGTTGGCCTTTTTATTCACTTCATGGTTTGTTGGGAAAGCTACTGATTGATACATGGTGCATGCTATTGTCACACATAACTGAAAGTGATGATGTCGTCTGTTTAATCAGTCTGTGGAAGGTGTTCAACCAATCCCAGAAGGATGCAATCCAGCAACATGGGCGCTAGAAGTTAGCTCCATATCTGTTGAGCAAAGTCTAGGCATAGACTTTGCTGATATCTACTCAAAATCTTCACTTTACGAGTATGGACTTAATGATTTAACTGAAGTCATCCTTATTACACTAACAGGACTCCTTTGAGAATATAAACCCATCATACCTTTACTTAAAGTGTTTTCTGTTTGTCAGATGGAATCAACAACTTATAAAAGAACTGAGCACCCCTGCTCCGGGCACAGAGAACCTAAGTTTTCCAACACAGTATGCACAGTCCTTACCAGTTCAGTGCATGGCATGCCTTTGGAAACAATATTGGTCATACTGGCGGAATCCGCATTATGTTGTTATGCGTTTTATGTTCAGCACAATGGTTGCTCTGCTCTTTGGGAGCATCTTTTGGGGCCTTGGGACAAAGAGGTTAGACACTTTTTTCACTGACACCATACTCTAGATTTTCCAGTATGCACCTGCAACCACCAGATTTGTGTTTACACATTTTCTGTGATTTATTAGTGTTTTTTCTGCAAGACCAACATGTTTCAATTCGGCTGTCTCCTATCATACTGGCGATTCATTTTTTGAACGTTCTACCTATACTCTGTTATTGTAGAGACAATCAACGAGATATATTCAATATTTTGGGAGCAATATACTGCTCTGTACTTTTCCTTGGAGTAAGCAATGCATCCAGTGTACAACCTGTGGTTGCTGTGGAAAGGACTGTCTTCTACAGAGAAAGGGCTGCCAGAATGTATTCAGCATTCTCTTATGCCTTTGGACAGGTACTTCAATTTTTAAACGCTGTCACTTTCACCTTTTCAAATTATGTTCAACCATGCAACCTCAGATTAATTAGATGATCTTCTTGGTGTTTATTTATGCAGGTGGCAATTGAGGTTCCTTATGTTCTTGTGCAATCTGTAGTTTATACCCTCCTGGTTTATATTATGATCGGATTTCAGTGGACAGCGGTCAAATTTTTCTGGTACCTGTTTTTCATGTTTTTCACTCTTCTATACTTCACGTTCTTTGGAATGGTGACGGTTGCCATGACTCCAAACTTCCACGTTGCAGCAATTATTTCATCTGCATTTTATTCTACATGGAACCTCTTTTGTGGCTTCATGATTCCTCGACCTGTAAGACCATGTTAAATCCTTTTTGTTGAGGCAGATTTTATATTAAATTTTAAACTAAACTTCGAAATGTTTAGCAGGAAATCATGATTATTAGTAATGGAATCAAATGGTTTTTCTTTGAACCAGAAAATGCCTGTGTGGTGGAGATGGTACAGCTGGGTGTCACCTGTTTCGTGGACATTCTATGGTTTGGTCGCATCACAGCTTGCTGATGTGGATACGGAGATGATGAGAGCAGATGAGAAAGTGATGGTGTCTGAGTTCATAAGGAACTATCTTGGGATGAGGCATGACTTTCTGGGAATTGTAGCATTGGTGATTGTTTGCATCCCTATTGGGTTTGCTTCCTTGTTTGCTCTGGGCATTAAAAAGCTCAATTTTCAAAGAAGATAGGCGTTTCATACAACCAGTTTATCGCACAGATAGTGAACTATTCCATCTTCTTCTGATAGCCGATGAAGAATACTCTTTAGTTGAAATCATATGAACATCTCAACCATGCCCTGTAATCCATCTTTAAAATTCGTGTAATGTAAATTGTATCTATCTTAGTATCAACCACTCTTGAGAATAGCTTCCTAAATGCTACACAATGCTTTCATGAATACTTTAAACATTAAGATTAAACATAGATTTAAGGAAGGTTTTTAGAGATGTTATGTTCATTAAGATCGTGTAGAAATTTTTAAAAAATCAGTATTTAAGTGAAATTTGTTTTTTCATATACCACTGATTTAAATTTCAAGATTAATTAAATAATTAAAATAATAAATAATTAATTTAGATGTTAGAATTAAGATTTTTATTAGATAATATAATTAGTGTAGAAATTAGATGAAGTAAATGTGAGGTATTTAATTTTGAATTTGAAGGTATTGTGATAAATGTTCAATTATTTATATTGACATAATTTAAGAAGCTACTAGACAACTATTTTTGACCTAGAAACTCAACTATGTATTATGTCAATTTACTTTTATGAGCGTAGTCCTAAACTTGAACTTGTGTGTTAATCCCCTAAACTTGATCTTGTAGAATCCACCCCTTGGACACTATTTTTAATTTTACTTAAATTACACTTATCATCCATTACCAACTTTATTAATCAAACATTTTCCATCTACCATAGAAGGGTCAAGACTTCATAACTTTTTCATTTGCCAAACCATTTATGTGCTCACACTCGAAAATGATTAGCTCCCTTAATTAGGGTCATCCCTAGACCAAGACCTAAGCCTCAAAGGCTCATTTGTAATGACCCTACCTATGTCTCCTCTTGTAGGAATTCAAAGGTTTTATAGTTTGCACTCTCGTAGGGTGGGTGAGGGGGTGAATCGGTAATCTATCAAATCAGAAACTTTTCACAATCCTTTCAACAATATCAACCTCATTCATTAATTTTAAACTTTATGCATGCAATAAATAAAGTAACCATCCAAACATGCAACAAAGTGACACCAACATTTTATCGTGGAAACCCTGATTAATGGTGAAAAACATGATCGGAATTAGCACCCACTAATAATCTGCACTCTTATAAAATGTGCCCTATTAAAGGTCTAACCCTGTTAGGAGCTTACAATGATGCCCAGTTAAGAGTATCTATAACCCAGTTAAAAGCTATTACAAAGTTCTGTTAGGAACTACCCTATTAGAGGATTTATAAATCCTAATGAGACTCACCTGGTTAGAGGGATTAAAATTCAAACTTGTTAGGATCTTGCATACCTTGTGAGGAGTAACCTGGTTAAAAGATTTTAACTGCAAGCCTGTTAGAACTTTCCTTGAGAAAGAACTCAATAAAGTTGATTGATTGTAGCACACTCTGCCTGACAGATCGACTTCAGCTCTGCTCAAATTACTTCTCTGATCATACACACTTCGCCTTCAATGATCATAACCATCGCAACATATAACCATCATCTTTTCCCTTCAACTTCATCTAGATTACATACACTTTTAGGTTGGTGGAATAACCCTAAAATGTGTTACGGATGTCGACCTCCAAAATTCATACAAATTCATAAGCGATGACACAAACATAGGAAATTATGATTCACAATATTGTCCATCTCGATAATACAGTTCAAAAACAAAACAAATATAAACGTTAATCCAACCGCCATTTTGATTTCATCACCTTGACAAACCAGTTGGTTGTTCTGGCTGATATCATCAGTGTTTCATCCAAATCTTCTACCGTGCTTCGAATCATATTACACAATCATAAAAGTAGGCTAATATGACTTTGTAGATTCTACCTTTCCAATCGCACCTCCAGATCTGTTCATATCATCACTGCACACTACATTCACCATGATTGACTTTGTTATCAACAAACACTCTCTATACTTAGAGAAATCCTTGTGCAATCATCTTCACCACCACTATACTAGATTCATTCATCCTAAAGGGTAAGTGCACAAAGATGGGGGACCAAAAAGGGGGTATAAGAAGCCACTTTTTTCTTGAAATCAACAAACTCTGAACTTCAAGAAATTGAAGATAGTTAGACTCAAAATTTTGAGATGCGACAAAAATAAGAGTTGTAATACTCTGAATCTAGTTCCTAAACTACTAACTTATTTTGAAAATGGTGCAGATTAAGGCCCTTAAAAAGGGGGAGCACAAAAAGTGGTCCTGTTTTTTGTCCAAAAACATAACATAGCGTCTGGTGTGCTCCCCCTAAAATGTTTACTTTTTTTTTGAATTTTTTTAATCGCTCCAGTGAGAAGTTAGCTAACACCACGTAGTTTATCCCAAATTTTTTTGGTAATTTTTTTATGAACGTATAATTTTTTATGAATTTACGAAGTGCACACATCCTGAAAACATGAAATTTTTGTGTGCTCCCCCTAGAAATCATTTAAAAATAATTCAAAATTAAATTTTCTTTTTTTTAAAGTGTGTAGAATGGAGTCTAGTTTCTAAAAATGTAACTTATTGCAAAATTCGATGAACGAGCCAAAATCTATGCCCAAAATACTACATGTTGGTTTTTTACAAAAAATGGACATACACAAAAGAAATTAGATTTGAAAAGCTTAACATAATCATAATTCAAAATAAATTATATGCTTAGATAGCTAACAGAAAGATCTGCAATATCACGTCGTCTAATTTTTATGTTCTTGAGCCACGAGTAAACCTGATGAGCACACCAAAAAAGATGTCATTTTTTTGTATGTCTGCTGAAAAACACGTCTCAGGCCTATTTCAATCGTCCAAGCCTTTGGGTTGGATCTCCAATGCAAATCCAAGCCTTAGGATTGGTAAATTCAAATCCTTTACAAAGCGTGCATGCCCTATAGGGCATACGCCCTATGTAAATCGTAAATTTACATAGGGTGTGCACCCTATGTAAGATATAGATTCACATAGTGATGAGAAATATTCAAAGTGGGAGGAAGAGAGAGAGATAGAGAGAGAGAGAGCACTCTCTCTCTGCCTCACCCATACTCTCTCCCTCTCTCCCCCTTATCACGCTCTCTCTCACCTTCTCACTCTGACCTTCTATATCTCTCTCTCCCTTCTCTCCTCTCTCTCTCTCATCACCCTCTCTCTCTCCCTCTCTCACCCATACTCTCTCTCTCTCTCTCTCCCTCCCTCATTCTCTCTCTCCCTCTCTCCCAGATAATCTCTCTCTCTCTCTCTCTCTCACACACACACACACACACACCTCTCCTCCTCTCTCTCTCTCCCTCTCCTACTGTCTCCCTTTCCCCTTCTCTATCTCTCCTTCCCCTCTCTCTCTCTCCTACTCTCTCCTTTTCCCCTTCTCTCTCTCTCTCTCTCTCTCTCTCTCTCTCTCTCTCTCTCTCACACACACACACACACCTCTCTCCTTCTCCTTCTCTCTCTCTCTCCTACTCTCTCCCTTTCCCCTTCTCTATCTCTCCTTCCCCTCTCTCTCTCTCTCCTACTCTCTCCTTTTCCCTCTCTCTCTCTCTCTCTCTCCATCTCCCCTTCTCTCTCTCTCTCTCTCTCTCTCTCTCTCTCTCCTTACCCTTCTCTCCTACTCTCTCCATTCTCTCTCCCTCTCTTTCTTTTCTCCCTTTTTCTTGTTTTACATAGGGCGTGCGCACTATAGGGTGCACGCCCTATTTAAGACTATGCATAACATATTTTTTGTTTTGTATAGGGCGTACTCCCTATAGGGCGTACACCCTATAGCGCGCTCACGCTATGTAAAACTAGAAGAAATGGTCTTATTTGCCAAGGATCTTGTGAAAGAGGCCCACTTTTTCTTATGCTGTCTGAATTCTGCGTTTTCTCCGACAAGCTTTCGCTTTTCATGGTGTTGATAGTGACAAATCAACATCGTTTTGCACCATAGTGACAAGTTTTCACTTTGCACCATCGTGAAAGTCAATTATTGGAATAAAAAAGACAAAAATAGATTGAGGTAAGTTTTTTTATTTTGACACATGTCAAATGTGAATAAATAGTGTTTTGGTTTATAATTGGTATGATACAGACTTGTTCTTGATACATAATTTGATATAAGTGTAATAAATTTATATTATAATTTGTCATATTGTAAGAGGTTTATATTATAATTTGACTTATTGGTTTACATTTATATTATATTTATAAAATTGTAATCAATTGATATGTAGAAATCATCATCATGCCAAGGAAATGAGTAAAAAATTTAACACTAGAAGAGCATGAAAGAGACAAAGAGAAGAGAAGGGAAAAAATGAGATAACTTCGTGAACAAAAAAAATTAGATACTATAGAAGAAGATTTTTCTTTGGATGAGGAACATGAAACATCAATACAAAGTAAGAGAGAATTGGAATTGGAATAAAAAAGACAACGAATGAGAAACTTGCATGCAACGAAACAATTGAATTATGAAGATGTGGGGACATCATCCAATGTTCGAGGCACACCAATGTATCATGTTGAAGGCACACCATTGTCTACTTCTGAAGGTGTGGGCACACTCTTCTATCATGTTGAAGGCACACCATTATCTACATCCCAAGGTGTAGGCACAACATCATCTCATGTTGAAGGCACACCATTATCTACATCCCAAGGTGTAGGCACAACATCGTCTCATGTTGAAGGCACTAAAGATGGTACGTAATTCACACAATGTTTTTGATGCTCCTAGAATTATTAAATATAGAAAACCAAAATATTTGATTGATATTGATACTAACATTTTGCAAGCAATGCCTGACAAGATTCCCAAGCGTACTTGTCAAAGAAATGTTAATCGTATTTGGAGATCATTTTTTGAGAATTTAAACATGACAGGAAGATGTCAACTATTTGTTGAAATGATGAGAAATCTGAAATTTAGGCCCATCATGAAGATTCTTGGGCTAAGAACGACAGACGAGTCAAGTGAAAAATCTATTGTAAAGAATCTAATGATTGCATATGAGAGTGTGGGTTTTACATCACGCACGAAAGATAGTAATGTCACAGGACATGTACTTACATCAACGATAGTAAGCACTCAAATGAAGAAATCTCGACTCATTAGAAAGACAAGCAAAAAATTGAAAATAAGTAGAAAGTCTCTAATGAGAGCCCTGGAAAGGCGTCAAAGAGTGGAAGATCCAAATAGCAATGAGTTATGGGCATTTTTTGGTAGACTACCACGAAAAGATAAAGCAATTGTTGAAGCTTTGAAATCCTTGATTGAAGAATTTTGGAAGAATAATACATGGGTATCTCCTAATCAAAGAATGTTGTAAGAAGGAGGATTGGTAGTCGAATTCGTGTTCCACATCCAAAACATTTTTTGGATTCAACTCAAACACAATTATTTGCAAAATTTATGCATACATATCCTCAAATTAAAATTAGTCAAAGATATTTTGAAATGTGTAAACCTTTTTATGTCAAGATAAATCACACACACACAACTTGTTGTTGTAGGGTAAATATTGAATTTTCTAACCATTTTGAAGTTTATAGGAATATATGTGTAGGTTTGCACTCTAACAATGTTTTGCAGGATTATAACATAAATGTCCCACCTAGATCTTCAAGGGAATTGATATCTACCATTTTATGTGAAAGAGTGGATGGTCAACAATTTTACAAGCTCTCATGCTTGAATGGTACATGCATAGATTGCGGAGGTTTGCGACGTTTGCCAATTTGTCAACATATGGAGAGTACACATGCAATCGGTAACGAAATAGTAGAATTTGAAAAATATAAGACTGTGACATACAATCTAAAAGATGGAAAAGAGGCTAAAAGATGTGATTTAGTAATTGAAAAAATTCCAGTGTATCAGTTCATGGACATTTTTTGTAAAAAAATTATTTATGAGCATGCAAAGCATACACATAGAACGTGATGGTTAGATATGCAATTCAAGTTGTGCAAGGACACATTACCACTTGGTACCATTGTTTCAATTGTGGACTTTGCAGAGAACTACACACTACAACCACAAAATGAGGTGCAAGCAAAGTATTACAGCTCTCAACAGGTTGCTATATTTGTTCATATAGCATTCATGCATGCACCAGACAGTACAAAGGAGAACAGGAAGATATTGAGGGAGTATCATTTTTATATCAGTGATGATCGCTCACATTCTATAGAGTTTGTACATGGTTGCTTTCAACTATTTTATGGTCATTTAGCAAACAAGGGCATAAAATATCATCGACATATCATTTGGTCAGATAATTGTGCATCCCAATTCAAGAATTCACGGATGTTTTATTGGTAGTGCAGGATGCATAAGATTACTGGAATTCAATATATGGGGAATTTCACAGAGGCCAGTCATGGAAAGGGAGAGCACGATGGCGCATGTGCATGTATTAAAAGAGCCTTAGCGCGTGAAGAATTAAAGTACAAAGAGAAAGCAACATTGTCAGATGCAGGATGTATTGTCCAGTGGTGTAATGCTACAATGGGTCCAGGTAATGAAAGTGAGTCTATGGTTCATAGATTTTTTTGGTTGATGGATGAAACTAACATTACACCATATGAGGATTGTTGTACATTGACAGGATCGAGTGAGCTACACTCTTTTAGAAGTTGTAATGCATGTTCATGGAGTATCCACACACGACATATGACATGTTTTTGTTCATCATGTGTAGATGAAGATTGGGATGGGTGTGAGTCAAAGGAATGGGTTGACAAATGGTATACATGTATTTTGAATCCACTTGCCTCCTATCATCCCCATGAATCACTACAACCAACAAAAATGGAATCATCCATTGACTTTGATCGCTTATCTGATCTAGTACAACCAGGTTGGTATTTTTCACATACAAATAATCTCAAATTTAGTACTTTATCATAAATATTTAGTAAACTAATGTCCTCATTATGTTTATATCATTACAGGCCATGTTTTTGCTGTTATTGCACCTGAAGACAATGAAGAAGGGACAAATTATTATTTGTGTCATTGTGTAGAGGCAAAAAAGAAATTGGATCACTTGGTTATCAATGGTGAAGAATTAGAATACCCTATAGGAGCAGTGGTTGTAACTGGTACATGGCTTAGATGGTATGCTATGAAGAACCCTAGGTTGTGGTTGTTTGAGGATTGGGAGACACACAAAAAGATTCTTCATTATTCAAACCTTATCGTTGCATCAAATGTCCACTTAATCAGATATGGGGGAAGACTGCAAAATAAAACTCTTTGGAAGGTTCGTGAGTCAAACCACGAGGTAATACTTGAGACAATTAAAGGTAGGGCAGACCCAATTGGTTCATTAGACTAAATGGAGATACAAAATATCATAACATGTCAAATTTATATAGCACTGTAAATTGGGTGGACTGTAAATTGCTCATGCATTACCCAAGCCAAAACCAACTTCTAAACAATCCTACTATAAACACCACGTACAAAAAACCTAAAATCTTCCAACAAAACCTAACCCAGAGCAGTAGGAAACTTGGTAACAACCTTACTTCCTTCAAAAGCAGCATGCCTAGCCAACTCTTGAGGCAGAACAAATTTGACAACAATCTCAATTTCTCTGGAGGAAAGTGTCACGATCTTGTTATATTTCAGCAGAGAAGCAGCCTCGGGAGTAATCTTATCAAAAATATCAATCATGAATCCCTCCATGATATCCATGGCATCACTGGATATTCCCTTGGAGGGATGCACTTATTTCAACACCTTGTATTCTTAGATTTCATTGATTTGACTACTGAATCCTTTGTGGGCTTGAACATCACTTTCTTTTCTTTTCTCATCTTTGGAGAATCCTTTACTTCATTCTCTCCTTTCATATCATCTTCTTTAAGACTCCACACCTTAGGTTTCCTTCAACAACTCCATATCCACCATATCAAACAAGTTCTTGGTTCATGTTTGTTTAAGCTTGCCAATTGGTTGGACCATCAACCAAATACTTGATGACTCTAATTAGAGGATTCTACCATCAATTTGAATATTTGACACTTCTAGATGTAAAAGCCCCAAATTGGTCCCAAAACCCCCTAGAAACTAGGGCTCGCCCAATGTCTTGTCTCCCAACACCATAGAAACTGAACTAAAGTTGATTCACCATCAATTGACGAAGAGACAAAGCCCATAGTTAATGGGAAAGAGTGGGAAGAGCTTCTTGGACCCATGATAGAAGTTACAGATAAGGAGTAAGAGATAGGAAGGGGAAATTGGCAAAGGAAAGAAGTAAGATATATGTGTGAGCCTATTTCAGATGATGATGATGATTACTCACCCTCATCTGCTAGTAGCTCAAGTAGTAACAAAATCTCTTCAGTGCACATGTACACTGACACAAAAAATTCAAATAGAGAAGTAACAAGTGTTGTGGAATTATCCACAGAGCAATGTGAAATGAAGCCTCAAATTGGTTCATTAGCAGGCAAAGAATTTGGTCATGCACTTCATTCTAGCACCACAAATATTTCTATTAGAAATGCCTATTCATCAATTGCCTTGCATTTACAGGACTTGGGCATTATCCTTGAAATGTAAGTTCATTGCCACCTTTGGCAAGGCAATCTCACTCCTCATTTTACAAAAAAGGGCAGCCATCTATGGTCCAAGATTTTAATTTAGCTAACAAGTGGAGAGCTTCTCAAGGTACTGATCTCTTTCATAGAGAAGTTCCTGCTTCATTTCAAGGTTCTCGTTTAGGTGACCAACTCCTTTGATGTCCACAAATAGACCCATTAATTGGTAAAACGGTAGATGCAATTTTGGAAAGAGTATCCCAATTGAAGAGTAATGGAAATTCCAGTGAGCATGAAGTTATTGCAGATCCAATGGGTGTATCTCCTCCACTGACAAATATAACTACTTCCAGAGACTTGAGTTTAAATGGAGACTGTCTATTCCCAAACATGCCCCAGTCGAGCAGATGAACCAGATGTTGCTTGAGTAAAGAAGATAGTGGTTTATTAAAGCATCTGCATTATCCCACTTGCTATCAGTTACTACTTTTTGAGTAGCTTGCCAGCTACTTTTGTGCGGTATTTCTATAATATATAATGTCCTCATGCAAGTACATGCCATGCACAGTCATTTGATCGCCACCGATGACTCTGTGTTGAAGTGTCCCTTAAGGTCACTTAAGCATGAAATCAATGATCTTTGTGGGGTCATATCTCGGAGCTCGTGTGAGGTAGCATGGATCCGTCAGTTGCTACAAGACCATGTTTCCAGGGCCTACAAAAGCCTATCTCAGTTTTTGGAGATTCAACTTCTTTTAAATTTAGCAACACATTCTCGGTCGGTGTCAGAACTCAAGGTGTTCCTCAGCTGAAACGGCCAACGTTGCGTATCTTTCCAACCGTTGGTCATAGCATCAAACCATCTATTCCAACAGCTCTAGATGGCCAGTTAAACGCTAGTGGCAACCTCATTTGGCACCCACAGTCGTTCGATCCCCACCGACGACTTCGTGCTGAAGTGTCCCTCAAGGTCCCTTAAGAATGGAATCAACAATCTTTGCGGGGTCGTATCTTGGAGCTCGTGCAAGGTAGTATGGATCCATCAATTTCTATGGGACCATATTTTTGGGGCCTACAAAATCCTATCTTGGTTTTTGGAGATTCAACTTCTTTTAAATTTGGCAACACATTCTCGATCGATGTCAAAACTCAAAGTGTTCCTCAGCTGAAACGACCAACGTTGTGTATCTTTCAAACCGTCGGTCGTAGCATCAAACCGTCTATTCCAATAGCTCTGAATGGCTGGGTAAACACTAGTGGAAACCTCGTTTCGGCACCCACAGTCGTTCGATCCCCACCGATGACTCCGTGCTGAAGTGTCCCTCAAAGTCTCTTAAGCATGGAATTGGAGATCTTTGCGGGGTCATATATTGGAGCTCGTACAATGTAGAATCAATCCGTCAAGTGTTACGGGGCCGTCTTACCGGGGCCTACAAAAACCTATCTCAATTTTTGGAGATTCAACTTTGTTTAAATTTGGCAACACATTCTCGGTTGGTGTCAGAACTCAAAGTATTCCTCAGCTGAAATGACCAATGTTGCGTATCTTTCAAACCATCAGTCGTATCATTGAACCGTCTATTCCAACAATTCTAAATGGTTGAGTAAATGCTAGTGGCAACCTCATTCGGCACACACAGTTGTTCGATCCCTGTCAACGACTCCGTGCTGAAGTGTCCCTCAAGGTCTCTTAAGCATGGAATTGGTGATCTTTGTGGGGTCATATCTCAGAGCTCGTGCGAGGTAGAATCGATCCATCAGTTGCTACGGGACCGTGTTTTTGGGGCCTAAAAAATCTTGTCTCGGTGTTTGGAGATTCAACTTTGTTTAAATTTGGCAACACATTCTCAATCGGTGTCAGAACTCAAAGTGTTCCTTAGCTGAAATGATCAACGTTGCGTATCTTTCAAACTGTTAGTCATAGCATTGAACCGTCTATTCCAATAGCTCCGGATGGCTGGGTAAACACTAGTAGCAACCTCGTTCGGCACCCACAGTTGTTCGATCCCTGCCAATGACTCTGTGCTGAAGTGTCCATCAAGGTCTCTTAAGCTTGGAATCGACAAGGTAGAATCAATCCATCAGATGCTACGAGGCCATCTTGCTGGGGCCTAAAAAAGCTTGTCTCAATTTTTAGAGATTCAACTTCATTTAAAATTGGCAACACATTCTCGGTCGGTGTCAAAACTCAAGGTGTTCCTTAGCTGAAATGACCAATGTTACGTATCTTTCAAAATTTCAGTCGTAGCATCGAGCCGTCTATTCTAATAGCTCAGGATGGCTGGGTAAATGCTAGTGGCAACCTCATTCAGCACGCACAGTTGTTCGATCCCCACCGACGACTCCATGTTGAAGTGTCCCTCAAGGTCTCTTAAGCATGGAATCGGTGATCTTTTTGGGGTCATATCTCAGAGCTCGTGCAAGGTAGGATCAATCTGTTAGTTTCTATGGGACCATGTTACTAGGGCCTACAAAAGCCTGTCTCAATTTTTACAAATTCAACTTTGTTTAAATTTGGCAACACATTCTCGATCGATGTCAGAACTCAAAATGTTCCTCAACTGAAACAACCAACATTGCGTATCTTTCAAACCCTCAGTTGTAGCATCGAACTGTCTATTCCAATAGCTTTGGATGGCTGGGTAAACGCTAGTAGCAACCTTGTTCGACACCCACAATCATTCGATCCCCGCTGACGACTCCGTGCTGAAGTGTCGCTCAAGGTCTCTTAAGCATGAAATCAACAATCTTTGCGGGGTCATATCTCGGAGCTCATGCGAGGTAGAGTTGATCCGTCAGGTGCTACAAGACTGTGTTGTCAGGGCCTACAAAATCTTGTCTCAGTTTTTAGAGATTCAACTTCTTTTAAATTTGGCAACACATTCTTGGTTGGTGTCAGAAGTCAAAGTGTTCCTCAGCTGAAATGACCAATGTTGCATATCTTTCAAACCGTCGGTCGTAGCGTCGAACCGTTTGTTCCAACAGCTCAGGATGGCCAAGTAAACGCTAGTGGCAATCTCATTCACCATGCATAGTCATTCGATCCCCGCCGACGACTCCGTGCTGAAGTGTCCCTCAAGGTCTCTTAAGCATGGAATCGATGATCTTTGTAGGGTCATATCTCGGAGCTCGTGCGAGGTAGAATCAATCCATCAATTTCTATGGGACTGTGTTGCCGAGGCCTACAAAAGCCTATCTCAATTTTTGGAGATTCAACTTCTTTTAAATTTGGCAACACATTCTTGATTGGTGTCAGAACTTAAGGTGTTCCTCAGTTGAAACGGCCAACATTGCATATCTTTCAAATCATCAGTCATAGCATTGAACCGCCTGTTCCAACAACTTTGGATGGCTGGGTAAACGCTAGTGGCAACCTCATTTGCCACGCACATTCATTCGATCCCCGCCAATGACTCTGTGCTGAAGTGTCCCTCAAGGTCTCTTAAGCATGGAATCGGCGATCTTTGCAGGGTCATATCTCAGAGCTCGTGCGAGGTAGAATCGATCCATCAGTTGCTACGGGATTGTGTTATTGGGGCCTACAAAAGCATGTCTCAATTTTTGGAGATTCAACTTTGTTTAAATTTGGCAACACATTCTCGGTCGGTGTCAGAACTCAAAGTGTTCCTCAGCTGAAACAGCCAACGTTGCGTATCTTTCAAACCGTCGGTCGTAGCATCGAACCATCTACTCCAATAGCTTTGGATGGCTAGGTAAATGCTAGTAGTAACCTCGCTCAGCACCCATAGCCGTTCAATCCCCGCTAATGACTCCATGCTGAAGTGTCCCTCAAGGTCTCTTAAACATGGAATTGACAATCTTTGTGGGGTCATATCTCAGAGCTCGTGCAAGGTAGAATTGATCCATCAGTTGCTACTGGACCATGTTGTCGGGGCCTACAAAAGCCTATCTTGGTTTTTGGAGATTCAACTTCTTTTAAATTTGGCAACACATTCTCGGTCGGTGTCAGAACTCAAAGTGTTCCTTAGCTGAAACAGCCAACGTTGCGTATCTTTCAAACTGTCGATTGTAGCATCGAACTATCTATTCCAATAGCTTCGAATGGCCGGGTAAAAGCTAGTCACAACCTCATTTGGCACCCATAGTCATTCGATCCCCCCCGATGACTCCGTACTGAAGTGTCCCCCAAAGTCTCTTAAGCATGGAATCAGCGATCTTTGCGGGGTCATATTTAGGAGCTCGTGTGAGGTAGAATCGATCCGTCAGGTGCTACGGGGCCATATTGCCAGGGCCTACAAAAGCCTACCTCAGTTTTTAGAGATTCAACTTCGTTTAAAATTGGCAACACATTCTCGGTCGGTGTCAAAACTCATAGTGTTCCTTAGTTCAAATGGCCAACATTGTGTATCTTTCAAACCGTTGGTCGTAGCATCAGACCGTTAGTTCCAACAGCTCTAAATGGTCAGGTAAATGCTAGGAGCAACCTTGTTCACCATGCACAGTCATTCAAACCCCGCCGATGACTCCGTACTGAAGTGTCCCTCAAGGTCCCTTAAGCATGAAATCAACAATCTTTATGGGGTCATATCTCAGAGCTCGTGTGAGGTAGAATTGATCCATTAGGTGCTACAAGACTGTGTTGTCCTACAAAAGCTTGTCTTGATTTTCAGAGATTCAACTTCTTTTAAATTCGGCAACACATTCTCAGTCGGTGTCAGAACTCAAAGTGTTCCTCAGTTCAAACGGCCAACGTTGCGTATCTTTCAAATTGTCAGTCGTAGCATCGAACCGTCAGTTCCAATAGCTCCGGATGGCCGAGTAAACACTAGTGGCAACTTTGTTCACCATGCACAGTCATTCGATCTCTGCCAGTGACTCCGTGCTGAAGTGTCCTCAAGGTCCCTTAAGCATGAAATCAACGATCTTTGCAGGGTCATATCTCGGAGCTTGTGCAAGGTAGAATCGATCCGTCAGGTGCTACGAGACCATGTTGCCGAGGCCTACAAAAGATTATCTCAGTTTTCAGAGATTCAACTTTGTTTAAATTTGGCAACACATTCTCGGTCGGTGTCAGAACTCATAGTGTTCCTTAGTTCAAACGGCCAACATTGCGTATCTTTCAAACTGTCGGTCGTAGCATCAAACCGTTAGTTCCAACAGCTCTGGATGGCTGGGTAAATGCTAGTGGCAACCTTGTTCACCACACACAGTCATTCAATATCTGCTGACGACTTCGTGTTGAAGTGTCCCTCAAGGTCTCTTAAGCATGAAATCAACAATCTTTGCGGGGTCATATCTCGGAGCTCATGCAAGGTAGAATCGATCCTTCAGGTGCTATGGGACCATGTTGTCGTGGCCTATAAAAGCATGTCTCATTTTTCAGAGATTCAACTTTTTTTAAATTCGGCAACACATTCTTGGTTGGTCTCAGAACTCATAGTGTTCCTCAGTTCAAACGGCCAATGTTGTGTATCTTTCAAACTGTCGGTCGTAGCATCGAACCGTCAATTCCAACAGCTCTGAATGGTCAAGTAAATGCTAGGGGCAACCTTGTTCACCATGCACAGTCATTCAAACCCCGCTGATGACTCCGGGCCGAAGTGTCCCTCAAGGTCTCTTAAGCATGAAATCAGTGATCTTTGCGGGGTCATATCTCGGAGCTCATGAGAGGTAGAATCGATCTGTCAGGTGCTACGTGACCGTGTTGTCAGAGCCTACAAATCTTAGTCTCAATTTTCAGAGATTCAACTTCTTTTAAATTCGGCAACACATTCTCGGTCGGTGTCAGAACTCAAAGTGTTCCTCAGTTCAAACGGCCATCATTACATATCTTTCAAACCGTCGGTTGTAGCATTGAGCCGTTTGTTCCAACAACTTTGAATGGTCGAATAAATGCTACTAACAACCTTTTTTGGCACACATAGTCATTCGAATGACACCGACGACTCCAGGGTGAGCAATAGGATTAGTACAAATATGTATTCTAGTGTTTGTCATTAACAATCAGTCAGTTAGGGGATAATTAGAAGTTTGTTTGTAAAAGCATAAGGTTGCACATCAACATCTTTGGTAGTAATCTTATTAATAAAATAACTCTTGCCAACATTAGGGTACCCCAAGAATACTTATATTATATTTATACATTTATGCATTCATTTCATTACTTTTGTTATTATTACAGTTAAGGAATTGACTATTATTGAGGACAGTGACTGGCATTTGTAGCACAGTCAACAAGTTAAACATACATCGATAAACATACAAGCATAACTATAAGGCATGGGAAATTTACAAAGAAAAGACATGAACATAAACATAATTTATTATACATCAATACACCAAACACATGAATTGCATACCTAAAACATAAAAAATATATATTCATAGGGCATGAAGTCAAATATATATGTCCAATAATGTCATACATTGAATATATTCAATACAGTAAAATTGGCTTCCTCAAAGCCAAATGGATGTACAACATATCACTGATACAATATACAAAAAATATGTCCACTAATGCCATATAGGCATACAATCCATATCCCTAATCTAGTCCTTTCCCGCTAAGGGAAGAAAACAAATCCTGAGTTGTCTTTGATCGTCGCGTCGATGGAGATGTAGTGGATGCCATAGTCTTTCGAGTGCGCTCACTTGTCCTCCTGTCTAGACTCTTCTGTAGCTCGACTTGATAAAAAAAAATTTAGATAGAGATAACTAATATACATCAAAATTGAATTATACAATGACATAAAATTGAATAGTGGCTTACCACTAGCAAATAGTCACTATGTTCATCCACTGAAGGCGCATGCTGGTGATCTGGAGTCATAAGTCCCTACAACAATGATCAAAATAATAATTAAAATACATACATGGATATCATTATAAAATTCAATACAAACTATTAAAATAACAATTAAAGTTAAGTGATCTCTTTCATACCTCAGTCAGTGCTTTAGAACTAGCTACAGCTACAGCTACTCCATGATCCAAAGTATCATAGACAGAAGGAGGAGTCTCTGATGTCAAAAGCTGAAAATGAAACAAAAAGAGTAAATTATGCAGTTATCAAGATTACATATATTTTTTAGAACTCTACTAATGAGTAAATGATACCTCCGTGAAGGTTCCACTACGTCCTCTGGTGTGCGGTGTCGAAGTCAAAGCTCCAACATTCAAATAGTGCACATGTACATGGAAAATTATAAGATAACCATTCATATAAGAATGTACTACTGACATGTTAATTATAATGCATTATTACATGTATACCTATGGACTCAATGGTGACCTCACAAACCTAGGTGAAAGAATGTAATCATCATGCCTCTGGATTTTGATCATAATTTGTCTAGTAATTTAGTCATTCATTCATTAATTAAATATGATCAAGTAAATCCAATTAATATGAAAATAAATATACCTCAAGGAAAGTTGCATGATGCCCTTCGTTGTCTGTTCTGAACGTCGATGGTCCACTAGTGCACATCTAATGCACATGCACAATAAGTTAAGATACAATTATTCATATAATTACATAATAATCAAATATGTTAATTAAATATTTTATTCAATACATACTTGTGGAATTGACGATGATGTGTAAAAGGGGACATTAGGATCATTGCCACTTCCACTGCCACCACCACCGCCACTGACACTCTTGACCTAAATTTTTATCATAAACAATAGATACTAAATCAAATAGTTATTCTTTTATAAATGAAATATGATCAAAGCAATTTAATGAACTTGGAAATATTTACCTGTGTGTCAATGCCAAATGTCATATTTAGAAAGGTATCAGTCATCAATCTAGAATCCTCTTCCTCTCTCTTGCCAGTACCAAATGTGCACAAGCATCCACATGACCAAAAAATATGCCCCCTCGAGGATTGACCATAGTCACCCTCAACTAAAGGAGTGGCACACTGAATGAGAGTCTGTGTCAGAGCACTAATCGTGCCTAGTGTGTCTGCCTCTACATGTTCCTTCACAATGGAAGGAATACTAACATGATCTAATGGTGGCTTGCCACTAGCAGCCCTAGGTGCGTTAGGGTCACGATGTGCCCCTGCTTAATCAAATGATGAACCCCCTCCTCTACCTTGAGAATCTAGCATGTCAAAATAATTTGGCACCACCTTGAGTACAAACTTGCAATAGAGTTTCCTCAAGAAATATATAGGGACCTCATGATTGTTACAAGGAGGTGAATCAAAGACCACCCACCATCTCTCCCAAAAATTGTTTTTAATGTCTTCATTTATGCACCAATGAATTGGGAACCTCCTTGTTGTAGTTCTAAGAGTATTTGTGTCCCCTGATTTTTTAAATAGCTGGCAAATGTCATCTTTTGTGATTTTTTTTCTTTTTTATGTCCGCATAAGATAATTTATTTGCATAATATTGTTTTTGTTCTTCTCTTTTATCTTGCCATAAATTAATTTTCCCACTAACTGTGCTTACGTGGGTCAAGATTGCTTCCAATGATTTTGCAAGTCTTTCCCTTCCGGGATTTGTACCACTAGAATCTTTTAACCTATTAATTAAATATTCTAATTCTTTTTTCCCTCTTTCAATTTGGTTCATCAAATTTTGTTGTGTTCCAGGAGGAGGTTTCTCAATTGGTGGAGGCAATTAAGGTTCATTTTCTTCATTTCTTTCTTCATTCGGTTCTTCATTTGGTTCTTCATGAGGAGACAGAGGGTTTGGTGGAGGGAGATTATTTCTTCCTAGCAATTAAAAAAAACTACATTTTAAAATATTCATTACACAACAAATTTAAACAAAAACAAATTTGAACAAAACAAATTTAAACAAAAACAAATTTTAACAAAACAAATTGCAACAAAACTCAAATTTTAAAACAAATAAGAGGCATGATAAGCTATAAAAACACTTACCTCTTCTTTCGGATCAAACTTGACGACGCCGTGGAGCCATTTGATCGATGGATGAACAAAAATAATCGACTCACAAGCAAATATAATAGGGTGTGCACACTTTAGAATTTCCTCTTAGCTGAAAACGTGGGTTTGAGAAAGCAAAATGAGCTTCCAAACCCGCGTGCAACAAACTTTATAATAGTATTTCAAAAGGGCATACACCCTATAGGGCACACACGCTTTGGCTTGGATTGCCCAAGCCTAAGGTATGTGCAACCCAAGCCATAGGGTGTGTGCCCTATAGGGCGCACTCCCTTTATTGCGTGCACACTATGAGCGATGGGGGGCCAAAAAGAAAAGTGGCATCTTTTTGGTCCCCCATCTTTGTGCACTTACCCTAAAAGACTTTTTTTCCAGCAATGAAAACACTCCAATATGCTTCCCATGAAAAAATCTCTCCAACACCTTCATCAAATGCCAACAATCTCCCCCTTTGGCATTGATGTCAACACTTGGAGAAAAATCTACTAAGTGTCAAACCATGCAAAAAATGTAATTAACATTTAAAGAATTAAAAATTCAGAGCATAACAAAACATAACTCTAACTCTCATAACTATACTTCTCCTCTTTGAAATACTTAGCCAATTTTCATCCTACACTACTCTCCATTTGACAACAATGACATAGGTATACAAATGATATGCAAAAAGTAAAATTTTATTGAGTATGGAGTAGCATATAAACGTTACAATATATTGAATATATCAATGAAGTTTTCTTTCAAAACCTATAGATCATTAACCCAAATTTTTTGTAAGTTATTCATGATCAAGATTTGTCCATTCAGCTGATGGGAAAGTTCTTCCAATCCATCCACAATGCACATATCTAGGGTAGCCAAAACCTATTCTGCCTCTTTCACTTCTTGTTGTAGAATATCCCCTTTAGGAATCAATAAATTCTATATTTCCAACAAGTTAGCTATCCTCTTTTCATGTTCATCTCTATAAGCCTTAAGCTATGGATTATTGCACTAACATGTGCTCCAAAATTGGTTACCGAACCATTGATAGTATCAAAATTTTAAGTTAATAATCTTATCTCTTGTAAGCTTCTCATCTCTTCCTATCAACATCTTTCAAAAACTATGGAAAATCTAATGTAGAGGTGATAATTTTACCTCCTTTAGTAAAAAAATATTTTACTTTATTTACTGCAACTGTCAAATTTACCTTTTCACATGCAATAGGATGAACTAGTTTCTCATTCCTCTTCTTCTCATAATCATTCTTTTCTTTCAAAGCAGTTGCATCCTCTTAACTTTTCATTTTCTCACCGATTGATATAACCAAGTGACCTAACTATTCAATTGGTGTAGCTTTCTCACCAAAATCTACATCAGGCACTAAGTCAAACAAAATGTCTTTGGCATTTAGGATTATTTGTGCCTCTTGCTTCAATTGCTCTTTCTTATCTTTTGACTTAATTGTATTTGCAATATCCATTATTTGTTTTGGGATCATGGAGCTTAAGTCAATTTTCCCTTTAATGGAAGGAATATCTTCATCCATTTCAATGATACTTGAAGACATAGACCGGATAGTGGTTACCTTTTTAGTCTCCATGTCTGAATTCTTCTCCTTGTCTACATTTTTTGCTTCTTCATTTCCACATGTTGTCTCTATTTTTATTGGTTCTTTTTGCACTTCTCAATTGATGTATCTTTTGTCAAATCTTGACTGAGTCCACTATCCTTTGTCTCTTTCTCTAGTTTCTTGTGTGTGTCCTTTGGAGCTTCCACCAGTTCCTATGTTGTGTCATTTTGTTCCTCATGAATCTCCATGACCAGGACATCGCTTGTAGTATCCATTGCATCCTCGAGCTCATCTAGGAGAGTGTTCTCAAGTGTGACCTTCACACCATTAACTATCCATCCATCATCAGTGAGAGAAATCACATCTTCCCCACTCTCTTCTCCTTTTCTCACTTCATCCTTCTTCTCCTTTATAAGGTTAAAATGTTTCTTTAAAATATTTTTCATTTCATCATGTACTGATTGAGAGTCACCAATCAATAGTCTTGTAACTCTTGTTTTTGTCTTATAAGTCAATCTAACTTTATCTAAAATTTCTTTTATCTCTTCTACATTTAGCTCAGGCTTTAAATGCATCAAGACATATTTAATAAATTCTTTGTCTTTCTTCAAATCTCCCTTCCATCTAGCTTCAATTTTGTTGTATAAGGAAGTAGGAATTCACCCTTGCAATTGCATAAGAACTTAACTAAGCTTATGCATACTTCCTACAACAACATCTTCAAGTTTTATTTGATATTATTCATTAAAATTATCATAATACTTGTTCACACCAGTAAGTATACCCCACTTAATAACTTCATTAAAAAATTTATCAATAGGGATAAACTACTAAGATTAGACTTAAAAAAATTAGTGGTAGGAACACCAACCACTTTGAACTTCTTATCTTGTGCCTTAAGCTCTCTTTGTTCTTATTCAGACTCTATTCTTTTTCTTCCTCTTGTGCTTCCTTGTACCCTTTTTCTTTCTCCTTCTTCCTTTTATCACCAACCTTTGCAGCAGTAGCATCATTTTCCTTAGAGAGCCCAGGTTGTATCTTCTTTATAGTTTTCTTTACTAGAGCCTTGGCGGGAGGAGAGGGTTTCTATTTTTTTATTGTTGTGATTCTTGTTTGTCTACTAGTTAAGACTCTGCTGGATGTAGAAGAAACTACTTCTACATATTCTTCTGCAATAGTAGTAGCCGAGGAGCCAACTTTCTTAGCTTCATGTTTTTCTCTTACTTAATCAATAGCTTCCTTACTGAAGCCTTTTTGTAGAAAGAATTTCTCTACCTCTTTTCTTACTTTCTTTTCAATAATTTGTGCATTCAAAGTATCTACAAATTAAAGATACTTCTCCTTGTAAGTTCCAAATATCTTAGCATTAGGATCAATGGGGCTCTTTAATAGCTCATTTGCATAAGCAATAGCTAAATCAACTTCTAGCTCATAACACATGGGTAAGACCCATGAAGTCCTAGGGACTACTACCTCCATTTGACATGTATCTATATCAACCATAAAACATATATCATCCTTATACTTCTCAATGACATGTGATGAAATCCTTTCTCTCTCTCATGCATTCTCTTCTGAAAATCATTAAAGTATCCCCATACTTTCTTTGGAGACTCATTTCCAATAATCCTAGAACAATTATCTATTTGAACTCCCGCCAGTGTACCTTCTATCCAATTAATCGGTCCAACACTAGGAAATAAATTTTAAAAATAGAAAAAAAAACCTACAAGCAATTGGCTATACTTAAACTTTTGCCTTTTTGTATCTTCTCCATGTTCAGAAAGAAATGATCTCTCATCAAGTCGCACAAATCATACTATGCATTCTCTTTTACTATTGTAAGATTTGAAAAATAGATTAATGAAAATGTAATGTATGAAAATGGAGTAAAGTTATATATAGGATTGGGGAAGGTAAGATCTTCTTCTTAACCCCAAATTCCCAAAGGAAAGATCAAAATTGATTAACCACAAGA
Organism: Chamaecyparis obtusa; assembly: GCA_027943335.1. Taxonomy (NCBI): domain Eukaryota; kingdom Viridiplantae; phylum Streptophyta; class Pinopsida; order Cupressales; family Cupressaceae; genus Chamaecyparis; species Chamaecyparis obtusa. The sequence continues at coordinate 294,056 of BSBK01005367.1, read as the reverse complement.
AGATGGTCAATGCATGAATAAATCAATCGATGGAGAATATGAAGAAAGAAGAAAACCTTATATTCTGTTATAGAAAGAAGTATTTAAATCTTAATTGAATTGAAGAAAAATACTAACCTTAAAATATGACAGATCTAGAAAATGTTGTTTTTGGGTGTCTGTACAGAGTTTTAGGAAATTTTGCAACTGGATCAAGCCTAGAAATACACAGATAGAGAAAACTCATAAAACTTCTACTTTTCTGAGAAAGGTCGACCTTGACCTACATACGGGGGCACAATCTTGCCCCTTTATGTCGACCTTGACCTATGTTGTTCCAACGAAAATTTTGTTCACGAATCTTGAAAGTTTGTTGAAAAGGGTATCCAAATCTGCACTGTAATTTTCTATTATGCACTTGTTCCTACAATAAAAATAGTTTTGTATGCTGGGGGGAGGGGTTTTCCTTGGTCAAACCCCAATTTAAGAATTAACCTTGAAATTGAATTGAAATTGTTGTAATAAACAAAGTAAATGAATCCTTTGAGTCCTTGAATCCACAAGTATGGATGCTCCAAATGAATGTAGAATTGGATGTAGGATATCTCAAATTAGTTGTGTTTATATCTTCAACACCAATCTTGAATGGATCTTGGAATAAGAAGAACTTTGAACGGATGTGGATGGAGAAATCTTCAACAAGAGGGCTACATAGAGATTGAATCCTTCAATGGCTACCAATGGATCTCCTTAATGAATTGGATCTTGAATGCTTGAATGCTTGAATTATTTCCTTCTCCTTATTGCTTTCTTTCTTGATTGCTTGATTTTTCTTGCTTGAGAGATTATGATTTTTGATGGATTGAAATGAGAGAAGAAGGCTTCCTTTTATACTAGTTTAGGGCACAAACTTCTACAGAGGCATACATAGGAGAATTAAATTCCCATTTAAACCTTAACCCCTAGAAATGGACCTAAGTTAAATATAATTTAATAGTTTACCATTTTGAAGCCTGAAACAGTCGACCCAGAAGCGAGAAATAAATCTTTCCGAAACTTGACATCCAGAAAATTTGGGATCTTGAATTTTGGACCCTAAGTCAAGGTCAAGGTTGACCTTGACGTAGATCATGGTCAAGGTCAACCTTGACCTAGAAGGTCTACCTTGACCCTGAGGTCAAGAATCTCAAGGTTTTAGGTCAAGATGCCAGAATAATGCAGAAAAGAAGTGGAAAATGGGGCAGAACAGGGGAAAAATCCAGATCCAAGTCAAAAACCCATTCAAGGCATTTGACATGACTCCAAACCACTTACTCAGAGGGCTAAACTAGTGCTAAATGGAAGTGCTTTCATTTTTTGATGATACATTTAGCCCCCACTTTAGCAAGAGTAAGGACTTGATGCAAACTCTCGGTAAAGGAGATTACCAAGAAAAAAACAATCTTATTGAAATCAAAGGGACAAAGGAATCCTCAAGCCCCTAGGGACTCAGGTCTTCATCAACTCCAAGATTAAAATAAGAGAGACATCTCTAGAAAAAGAGAGAAGAGGGTGTGATTACCTTGCCCAATGAGAACTTATGTCCCATTGTGAACCACACAAGGGAACATCACAACTCGAAAGATGGATTTGAACCCCCTAGTGAATGTGGCTTCTCACTAGTCAACCCATCAAGGATTCACTCCTAGGAATATTCTATTCCAAAAGAACAAAGCCAAAACAAAAGAGAGATCCAGTCTTAAGGACACCTTCAACCTTAAGGGATCAAAACCTTTGAAAATTGAAACTAGAGGGATCAAGAGATCCTATAAGATAAAAATCCATGCTTTAAGGATTAGTCACTAGTCCATAAAGGGAGAAAAGAGCCCTGAAAAATATATATATTGAAAGTGTGTGTGTGAAAAAAGTGAGCAGAGTGTATGCCCCCACATTAAAGTCATTGCTAACACTTTAACATGAACAATGCCTTGAACAAAAACATAAACAACTCCACTGCTTACGTTTACACTACGAGATGCCCCCAATCAAAGACAAATCAAGGGAAATATCACATAAACATATAGAGAACACAAAATGGATCTACCTATCGTGGGGTCAATATGATCATAAGATAATATTTATATATGATATTATTGTAAATGAATTGACACCATTCCCCAAAGAAATTAGAACTACAATCACAATGGAGGAAATAAAACATAAGAGTTATGAAGAAGAGTCTTTTCAAACCACAACATGGAGACCAAAATATTCAATTCTACCAAGTCACAAATCCAAGCGGACTACACAAGGAAAACATTTATGAACAATATCACAGGCACAACATAACATGAAAAAAACATATAGAAGAGTAAAAATACATATAGAGGAATTTTATAATAGGTTTGATTCCTTTATCACCTTGCACCAAGAAAATAACAAGGGTCATATAAAATAATCTAACAATCATTTAGGAAACACATTACGGGAGAAGCACAATACAATAGGCAAACACACAAAAAGAGACCATGAAGGACAAGCCAATCAAGCACATCACCTACTCTCCCCATCTCGTTCTATATCATTTTGGGAAGGTGGGAAACTCACGAGAAGGACTATATCTAATACAATAGGAATAATAGCCAGTTCCAAACAAGGATCCTCTTGGGAATCATAATGTTCGATACTAGATGTAATCATAAATTGTGTTGAAAGCATATTAGGTAAATCATTATCAATGTCAATAGTCTCATATTCATTATTAGCATCATTAGTATCATCAAGACTATCTTCTTCATCAAGATTAATCGAAATAAAATTTAAGATATGAATAGAATCATCATAGTCACTCCTCTTAACATCATTATTAACATTAACTTCTTCTAACACATTAGGCATAGGCTGGTCAAAAGAAGGTAAAGAAATTTGAAGAACAGAGGCATAGGCCTTATCTTGAGCTCGACACTTCTTACAATGTTCATTAGCAGATCGGTTACATTTTGTCTTGTTTTAAATATGTTGAGAACTAGGAGGGAAAACCACTAGTTCCTTCACACATTCTATAGGAGGATCAGTAGGATTCTCAGTAGGCTGAAAAGAAACACTAGAAGCTTGATTAATAGATCTAGAAGCCATGTATAAGGAGGTATGGAAGGCATAGGAAAAATACCATGGTTAAGCTCCATCTAAGGCATGCTTAACTTAGTAAACTTGTGATGTTTATAGGCTTGATATGAGTGAAAAAGATTATCAGGTGGAGAAGGACATGAATTAGGTAATGATGGCTAAAAGAAGTCAAGTGTAGCACAATCCCTGTGCCTAGAAGGTTGATATAAACTATGATTAATCATCTTCACTTCTTCATCATGAATGAATTTAAGACACTTATGGATAGGAGAAGAAATGGCATGCATGGAATTCAACCAAGGAAAACCTAACTTAACTTGAAACTAATCAGAAGTAGGAAAAACAACAAAGGTAGTGTCCACAACTTTACCACAAAGTTCAATAAGTTAATAGAACCAAATGATGGATAAAGAAAACCATTACAAGTTTGAATCCACACATCCGATGTATCATAAGAATCACGTTGTAAGTTCTCCATAAAAATATTTTCTTCAGTAATAACATTGACTAAGGATGTAGGATCAACAAGAAAACCATGCATAGGTATCTTAGAAATCCTAGCGTAAATGTATAGGTGACCATCAGGAGCTTTAATAGTCTCAGAATCATCGAAGGTAATCAAGAGCTCCCTAGGTCTTTTATTCTTAGGTTGTTTTCAAGGTTTAGGTTGAGGTTGAGGTTTAGGCTTAGGTTGAGGTGGAACTTGAAGCTATGTTTGAGATTGAGGCTGGGGTGGAGATACAGATTGAGACAAAATAACATGCTTTGCATGGTTAACAATGTGATTAAGATCATCCATCTTTGAATCATAAACAATATCCATAGAAGATGCCTAAACAATGGTATTAGTATCATGTGTAGGTAAAGGAATCATGTAGATTTGGAGGTTTTGATTAGGAGGAGTGACAGATTTGTTCCCACTACCATCAAAATTATCAACAGATAAAGCATTAGAATAAATTAAATCTTGAATCTTATGTTTTAAAGAATAACACTTCTTAGTATCATGGCCATTCTGATGATGGTATTGACAAAAGGCTTTGGAATCAAAGGATTTGGATGCCACCATAGTAGGTAAAAGAGATTTAATAGGAGGTAAAGTAATCATATTAGCAGTCATCAATTTACTCATAATAGAATGTAAAGATTTAGAAAGAGGAGTAAACATACGATTCAGATGAAAAGAAGTGGATGCAGAAGTGGCATTGTTGGATGCAACAACAACTTGATCAACAACTGCATTTTCTTTCTTATTTATCTTAACATTGTTGTTAGGTTTTTGAAACTTGTTGGGATTAGGAGTAGCATCACTTTTATCAACTGGAACAGGAGCCATTGGAGTGTTGCTCTCAAATTGACTCACTTGTAATTGATAATGATGAAGTTCTGCACAAAGTTGTTGAAAAGAGGTAAATTTAGTAAGAAGAATCTTATCTTTAATATCCATTTGTAACTTTGAAATAAATGTACACTAAATATCAATATTAGGAATAGGATAAGAAATCTAAGCATACAAATGCTTAAATCTACCAATAAATTCAGTGAATTTTTCTTTAGTGTTTTGTTTACAATGCATCAAATCAATTAAGGACACTTGCAAACCAATGTTATTTTGGAATAGTTGGATAAATTTTTTTGGAAAAGAATAAATAGAATAAGGAGGCAAGGAACAATACCATTGCAAGGCCTTATCACAAAAACTTCTAGCAAACAACTTGGCTAAAATCCTATGGTCATGAGCATAGTCACTACAAAGGATTTGGAATGTTTAAAATGAGTAATAGGGTCTCCCTTAACATTATAATTCTCAAGACAAGGCATATTGGCTTGCTAAGGAATAAGAGCACGAATAATGTCTAGGGATAAAGGACAACCCATGTCACATGTAGGAATACTAAACTTGGATTGAGTTAAAGATGCAAGTTGTTGTTGTAAAGAGGACACAATTTGAGCCAAACTAATGATTTTTGAATCATTAGATGAAGTAGGAGGCATATAAACATTAGAAACACTAGGTAAAGTGTATGAAGCGGTAGAAATGGAAGACACAACTGGGGGAACACTTGCAACCATAGTTGGGAGAGGATTGGAATAAGTAAAATGATTATTATGATAAGAAGCTTTTGAAGTAGGTAGAGACATAAGAGGAACACTCATAGGAAGAGAGAGAACTGACATAGTCACTAAAGGAGGAGTGTAAGTAGGAATGCTAGGTAAAGGAACTGAAGAAGGTTCCACAATAGTGACAGGAGGAGTGGTCATAAATCTTGAGCTTCTTGAGCTAAAGGTTTAACATTTGAATGCACAAGATGAGTAATATCACACAAGAGATTAACACATTGGTCACTAATGCAAAGGAATTTCTTAAGAGAATCTATAGCTTGAATAAAGTCTTGATTATGGTTTTCTTGAGTAAGCCAATTGCCCATTTGATCAAGTTCAATTGAAATTTTTTGGACTTGTTCAAGAGGAACTCTTAAAGCATCATCTGCATCATGAGATGAGTGAGAAGAGTTATGATCCATAGTAGGATTAGAATCATGAATAATCAAATTGTCATCTGGGATCCTAAGGATAGAAGAGGAGGACTCAGGATAAAAGAAACCTATAAGTCTATGACTTCTAATCAAAATATTATCAGTAGGACTAGAGGTAGTAAAGCCAATATACCAATGCAATGCAAATGAACTAAACTAGGAAAACAAAAAGCATCAAAAAATCAATGTATATTTATTCTTACTTTATATGAAATGCAAATGCAAACACATAAAAGAAGACTAATACATGCAAGATCTAACATCATAAAAGAAAGAGTTGTCTATCATGGGTTCACCAAAATGTAAGATTTGAAAAATAGATTAATAAAAATGTAATGTATGAAAATGGAGTAAAGTTATATATAGGATTGGGGAAGGTAAGATCTTCTTCTTAACTCCAAATTCCCAAAGGAAAGATCCAAATTGATTAACCACAAGAAGATGGTCAATGCATAAATGAATCAATCGATGGAGAATATGAAGAAAGGAGAAAACCTTAAATTATGTTCTAGAAAGAAGTATTGAAATCTTAATTGAATTGAAGACAAATACTAACCTCAAAATATGACAGATCTGGAAAATACTATTTTCTGGTGTCTATACACAGTTTCGAGAAAGTCTGCAACTGAATTTGGCCTGGAAACAAAGAGACAGAGAAAACCCATAAACCTTCTTCTTTTCTGAGAAAGGTTGACCTTGACCCAAATACGGGGGCACAATATTGCCCCTTTATGTCGATCTTCACCTGTGCTACTCCGATGGAAATTTTGTTCATGGATCCCAAAAGTTTTTCGAAAAGGGTATTCAGATATGCACTGTAATTCGGTATTCTGCACCTGTTTCTGCAAGAAAAATGGTTTTGTTTGTTGGAGGGAGGGGTTTGGCTTGGTCAAACCCCAATTTAGGAATTAACCTTGAAATTGAAATGAAATTGTTGTAATAAACAAAGTAAATGAAAGAATTCACCTTGCCTATGTTGAAAACCCTTGTGGAGGATTCAAATCCTTGAATCCACAAGTATGGATGCTCCAAATGAATGTAGAATTGGATGTAGGATGTCTCAAATCAATTGTCTTTAGATCTTCAACACCAATCTTGAATGGATCTTGGAATAGGAAGAAGCTTGAATGGATGTGGATGGAGAAATCTTCAACAAGAGGGCTCCATAGAGATTGAATCCTTCAATGGCTACCAATGGATCTCCTTGATGAATTGGATCTTGAATGTTTGAATGCTTGAAGATGAATGCATTCTTGAATGCTTTCCTTCTCATTCTTTCTTGCTTTCTTGATTTCTTGGTTTCGCTTGCTTGAGAGATTATGATTTTTGATGGATTGAAATGACAGAGGAAGGCTTCCTTTTATACTAGTCTAGGGCACAAAATTCTAGAGAGGCCTATATAGGAGAATTAAATTCCCATTTAAACCTTAACCCCTAGAAATGGACCTAAATTAAATATAATTTAAGAGTTTACCATTCTGAAAACCAAAACTATCGATCCGGAAGTGGGAAATAAATCTTTCTAAAACCCGACATCAGGAAACTTTGGGATCTTGAATTTTGGACCTTGGGTCAAGGTCGAGGTAGACCTTGACCTAGGTTAATGTCGAGGTCAACCTTGACCTAGAAGGTTGACCTTGACCTTGAGGTCAAGAATCTCAAGGTTTTAGGTCAGGATGCCAGAATAATGCAAAAAAGAAGTGGAAAATGGGGCAGAACAAGGGAAAAAGCTAGATCCAAGTCAAAGACCCATTCAAGGCATTTGACATGACCCCAAACCACTTACTCAGAGGGATAAACTAGTCCTAAATGGAAGTGCTTCCATTTTTTGATGATACATTTAGCCCCCACTTTAGCAAGATTATGGACTCAATGTAAACTCTTGGTAAAGGAGATCACCAAGAAAAAGACAATCTTATTGAAATCAAAGGGAAAAAGGAATCCTCAAGCCCCTAGAGACTCAAGTCTTCATCAACTCCAAGATTACAATAAGAGAGATATCTCTAGAAAAAGAGAGAAGAGGGTGTGATTACCTCACCTAATGAGAACTTATGTCCCATTGTGAACCACACAAGAGAATAACGCAACTAGAAAGATGGAGTTGAACCACCTAGTGAATGTGGCTCCTCACTAGTCAACCCATGAAGGATTCGCTCCTAGGAATATTCTATTCTAAAAGAGAAAAGCCAAAACAAAAGAGAGATCCAGTCTTAAGGACACCTTCGACCTTAAGGGATCAAAACCTTTGAAAATTGAAACTAGAGGGATCAAGAGATCCTATAAAATAAAAATCCATGCTTTAAGGATTAGTCACTAGTCCATAAAGGGAGAAAAGAGCCTTGAAAAATATATATATTGAAGGTGTGTGTGGTAAAAAAGTGAGTAGAGCGTATGCCCCCACAGTAAAGTCATTACTAACACTTTAATAGGAGCAATGGCTTGAACGGAAACATAAAAAACTCCACTGCTTACGTTTACACTACGAGATGCCCCCAATCAAAGACAAATCAAGGGAAATATCACATAAACATATAGAGAACATAGAAGGGATCTACCTATCGTGGGGTCAGTATGATCATAAGATAATATTTATATATGATATTATTGCAAATGAATTGACATTATTCTCCAAAGAAATTAGAACTATAATCACAATGGAGGAAATAAAACATAAGAGTTATGAAGGAGAGTCTTTTTAGACCACAACATGGAGACCAAAAAGATTCAGTCCTACCAAGTCGCAAATCCAAGAAAAATACACAAGGAAAACATTTACGAACAATAGCATAGGCACAACATAACAAGAAAACAACATATAGAAGAGTAAAAATACATATAGAGGAATTGTACAATAGGTTCGATTCCTTTACCACCTTGCACCAAAAATGTAACAAGAGTCGTATAAAATAATCTAACAATCATTTAGCAAACCCATTACGGGAGAAGCACGATACAATAGGCAAACACACAAAAAGTGACCATGAAGGACAAGCCAATCAAGCATGTCGCCTACTCTCCCCATCTTGTTTTATATCATTTTGGGAAGGTCAAAAACTTGTGAGAAGGACTATATCTAATACAGTAGGAATAATAGCCAGTTCCAAACAAGGATTCTCTTGAGAATCATAATGTTGGATACTAGATGTAATCCTCAATTGTATTGAAAGCATATTAGGTAAATCATTATCAATGTCAATAGTCTCATATTCATTATTAGCATCATTAGTATCATCAAGAGTATCTTCTTCATCAAGATTAATCGAAATAGAATCTAAGATATGAATAGAATCATCATAATGATTCATCTTAACATCATTATTAACATTAAATTCTTCTAATACATCAGGCATAGGCTGGTCAAAAGAAGGTAAAGAACTTTGAAGAAAAGAGGCATGAGCCTTAGCTTGAGCTTGATGCTTATTACAACATTCATTAGAAGATCAGTTACGGTTTGTCTTGTTTGAAATATGTTGAGAACTAGGAGGGACAACCACTGGTTCCTTCACAAGTTCTATAGGAGGATCAGAAGGATTCTTAGTAGGCTAAAAAGCAACACTAGAAGCTTGATTAATAGAACTAGAAGCCATGGATAAAGGAGGTATGGAAGGCGTAGGAAAAAGACCATGGTTAAGATCCATCTTAGGCATGATTAACTCAAGAATCTTGTGATGTTTATAGGCTTGATATGAGAAAAAAATATTATTAGGTCAAGAAGGACATTAATTAGGTAATGAAGGCCAAAAGAAGTCAAGTGTAGCACAATCCCTGGGCCTAGAAGGTTAATATAAACTATGATTAATCATCTGCACTTCTTTATCATGAATGAATTTAAGACACTTATGGATAGGAGGCAATGACATGCATGGCTTTCAACCAAGGCAAACCTAACTTAACTTGAAACTGATCAGAAGTAGGAACAACAACAAATGTAGTGTCCACAACTTTACCACAAAGTTCAATAGGTAAGTTAATAGAACCAAATGATGGATAAATAAAACCATTACAAGTTTGAATCCACACATCCGATGTATCACAAGAATCACATTGTAAGTTATTCATAAAAATATTTTCTTTAGTAATAACATTGACTAAGGGTGTAGGATCAACAAGAAAACCATGCATAGGTATCTTAGAAATCCTAGCATAAATGTAGAGGGGACCATCGGGAGCTCTAGTAGTCTCAGAATCATCGAAGGTAATCAAGAGTTCCCTAGGTCTTTTATTCTTAGGTTGTTTTCAAGGTTTAGGTTGAGGTTTTGGTTTAGGCTTAGGTTGAGGTGGAACTTGAAGATGAGTTTGATATTGAGGCTGAGGTGGAGATACAGATTGAGACAAAATAGAATGCTTCACATGGTTAACAATGTGATTAAGATCATCCATCTTTGAACCATAAACAATATCCATAGAAGATTGTCGAACAATGGTATTAGTATCATGTGTAGGAAAAGGATTCATGTAGATTTGGAGGTTTTGATTAGGAGGAGAGACGGATTTGTTCCCACTACCATAAAAATTATCAATAGATAAAGCATTAGAATCAATTAAATCTTGAATCTTATGTTTTAAAGAATAACACTTCTCAGTATCATGGCTATTCTGACGATGGTATTGACAAAAGGCTTTGGAATCAAAGGATTTGAATGCCACTGTAGTAGGCAAAAGAGGTCGAATAGGAGGTAAAGTAATCATATTAGCAGTCAACAATTTATTCATAATAGAATGCAAAGATTCAAAAAGAGGAGTAAACATATGATTCAGGCAAAAAGCTGTGGATGCAGAAGTGACATTGTTGGATGCAACAACAACTTGATCGACAACTGCATTTTTTTGCTTATTTATCTTAACATAGTTGTTAGGTTTTTGAAACTTATTTGGATTAGGAGTAGCATCACTCTTATCAACTGGAATAGGAACCATTGGAGTGTTGCTCTCAAATTGACTCACTTGTAATTGATAATGATGAAGCACTGCACAAAGTTGTTGAAAAGTGGTAAATTTAGTAAGAAGAATCTTATCTCTAATATCCTTTTGTAAATTTGAAATAAACATATGTTGAATATCAATATCAAGAACATGATAAGAAATTTGAGCGTACAAATGCTTAAATATACCAATAAATTCAATCATTTTTTCTTTAGTATTTTGTTTACAATGCATCAAATCAGTTAAGGACACTTGCAGAATAATGTTATTTTGGAATTGTTTGATAAAGGCATTAGCAAGTTTTGGAAAGGAATCAATAGAATAAGGAGGCAAGGAACAATACCATTGCAAGGCCTTATCACAAAAAGTTGCTACAAAGGATTTGGAATGTTTTAACATGAGTAACAGGGTCTCCCTTACCATTTTAATTCTCAAGATGAGGCATATCGGCTTGCTAAGGAAGAGGAGCACGAATAATGTCTAGGGATAAAGGATTTCCCATGTCATAGGTAGGACTACTAAACTTGGATTAAGTTAAAGACACAAGTTGTTGTTGTTGGAAAGCTGACTATACTAGTGTATATGACTCAGTTTAGTGTTTTCATTATGGAAAAAAAGTCATATGAAGTTTGGAGGTTAGTGCAATAGCTTAGAAGATTAGAATTTGGCTAAGTATAGAAGTTAGAGCAGACAGTAAAGCACCTGATGAACAGAGCATCAACGCATGTGTGTATGATCGAGTTTTAGTATGCACCCTTTTTTATAAGATTTTGAGTATGTTAGTAAGGTATGGTTAAGCACACATGATCATATGTGACAGTATGAAGAAGTTATAGCAAGTTGAACTGACATAGACAGTAAGCAACAAAACAGAATAGAGCATGCAACCCATAGGAAATATTTTGATTAGCGAGTATTATTTTATTTTGTTAAGGCTATGCACCTATTGTAAATGTGTTGTAAACATCTTAATATCAATTTATGTAAACATGCTTGAGCTAATTCATTTGGAAGCATTGTATGTAATATGTTATAGGCCAACTTAGTAAATAGTTTTTGTTGCGCCTATATATAAGACATGTGCTTTTGTATTTGAGTATGTAAGATTTTATAGAATATGTAATAGAAGAGCAGAAGTATGTGAAGTATGTGTTAAGAGCAGTAAGAATGATATAGATCTTTACAAGAGGTTAAAACATTAGTGCATAAAAGCAACTGATCAAAAAATAGTGTCAAAGCAGCAGTTCACCTTGTAGATATAGTGTGTATCTGATATCTAGGAGGTTATAGCCTTCCTCATTGAGAAGTGAGCCTTCCACCCCTAACAGGGTTTGTTACTTAAAGACTCCTAACAAGATCTGACATTTGACTAGGTCTTTGTACTAAGCATTGTAATGACTGCTCCTAATAGGGAAAAGGAACATTAACGGGTTCATAATACAAAGTACAATTATTAGTGGGTATTAATTCCCACTGGGGTTTTTCCTTTGGCCAAGGTTTCCCTGTAATCATATATGGTGTTATGTGCTATGGTTGTTTAATTTACTTTCTTTAATATTTAGTTTAGTAACTAATTAATTGGGAAAAGTTTCAAGAAGCAGAAAAATATTAATAATATAGGACACTGATTCACCCCCCCTCTCAGTGTCCCTATTCCTAACAATTGGTATCAGAGCTTTGGTCCTCTGAAGATAATTTTAACTACTTAAGGAGATAGTGGTTTCGAAAGAAGTAAAACATCTAAAGAAGAATCTTGAAGTAGCTCTTGAAGATCTTGATAGATCTGAAAAATAAATTGAAGAACTGATATTGAAGGCTAGTGGCGCACAAGTATTCATCAAGAAACTTAAAAAAGATTTGAAAGATTGTTCAAACAATGATTCAAGAAAAATGGTCAAAAATTTGAATGAAGAAAACACATCTCTGAAGGATCAGATTGAAGAATTGGATGAAAAGCTAACTAACAATCAGGAAGCTTATGAAAAGAAGATCAAAGAAAACAAACATATGGATGAAGAACTGAGGCAAGAAAACATGAAAATCTTGGAGTTAGAAAACATCAAGAAAAAGGTGGAATCTAAATTGAATGAAGCAAAGAATCTTATTGACAAATTGCACAAAAGTAAGGATCTAATAGAGTCACAGTTGTATGCATAGAAGATTAAAGGAGATACCACTGGTATTGGATTCAATGAAGCACAAAATCAAATCAATGATATGTGAGAAAGAATGAAAGAACCAGAAGAATCTACAGAAGCTAAGAAGACTGAAAATCATACTGAAACTAAAGCAAAACCATCTAAAGATGAATGCAAGATAGTAAACTGAACTTGTTATGCCTATAACAAGCATGGACATATAGCAAGAGATTGTAAAGAGGTAAGACCTTTCAATGGTTATTGTTATTCATGCAATAAATTTGGTTATAGAGCTATGAATTGTAGATCAAATCAAAGAAATTAGTACAACAAAATTAGAAAAATCAACCACAGCAAAATGTTAGAAGTCCTCAGAACATTACATGTCAAATATGCAATTACAATGGTCACACAACTAGACAATGCAGTATGGTAACCCACATCAATGCATCGAGGAATATAAGGCCTCTAGTCATGTGTTACTCCTGTAACAAGGTTGGACACATCTCAAAGTTTTGCAGATCACAAGTGCAAAAACAAGAAAGACCTGATAAGTCTCAAGGATGAATATTGGATGAATATGGAGAAGTCAATTTTATAAAAGCTATAGAAGATGCAAGCAAGATTTGGATGGAAGTAAAGCAAGATAATGTCAGTGGCATAGTAGTAGATGCATCCTCAGTGGATGCACCTTCTACTTCTAGATAAATGACCCTCATGGTCATAGGCGGAGCTAGATTAGCTCTAGACCCCTACGCAGATGGTATACTCACCCTCAGAGTATGCACCTTTGGGTATAGTTGTTTGGATACTAGTTGATGTTGTATGCAAGATTGCACAACCTGATTGATAGCAGAAATAAAGATTGGAATTCTATATTACATTTTGTATTATGGCGGCAAGCATTAATTGTACAAAGTTATTTTTATAGTCACCAGAGATATATTATCCTCACTTTTGTATTTGAGTTCAAGTCTTTGGAGAGCATAGGAGATCAAGTAGTTAGTATTGAAAGAGTTTATTTGTCTTCATCAGTGAAAAGAAGTTTAAGTTGGTTACAAAACCCTTGTTCGAACATGACAATTCATAAATCCTTTGGAAACCTAATTAAACGTTGATCAAGTAAGTTATGGCCACTCCAGTTGTATTTGATGTTGCAGAGAGGAAGATATATATATATTCAAGAAGCATCCTTTTAAATCAATGTTAGATGACCTAGAAGGGGCATTTTCTAGAACTTCAATGAGAGTGATGCATGTAGAATATATTCACACATATATATATTATAAACAGGAACCTGTAGGGTTAAACAGAATTAGGTCGCACATTGAAACAATGATGAATCCAGACATGTCATTTAAATATAAGTTAGCACACTTTACAAATCACCCAATAATTGAGTATGTGACTACATATGAATTTTATGAGTCAAAATGGATCAAGATCCTACTGAGCAGAATACATGATGACCTATTTTGGATTGGAGAAGTTCCAGTTTGCATTACATCAGATCTCATTTATGAGATGATTGGACTTTCCAAGACCAATGCCATTCTTCCTACTAGTAAGGATGTCAGGAAACAAGTAGAGTAAGCTTGTAAGTCCCGAAGTGATAAGCATGGGATGAAAATTGAGCCCATTAAGGAGAAGGACATAAAACTAATGGCTATGATACTTGGTTACAAGTTCCAACAAACAAACAAAGTAAACAGTGTGTCAGCGGCCACTATTCTGGAAACTATAACAATAGTGAAGGAGAATGGAGAGTTTAACCTCTGTGAGATCTTGCACACACAATTGTTAGACAACATAAGGGCTATAAAGCATGATAAGATAAAAGTGTTCAGATTTGGGTCATTGAGCATTTACATGTACTTTAACATTGTTGGTAAAGTGTCAGATCTTTATCTTGACAAGAGCCTACCTACATTGCCACAAATCTCATTCAAGGAAACATCAGAGAGTACCTTGAAAGACTTCATGGATTTGGAAATCAAAACATTCAGAACCAAGATGCAAAGAAGGTATAGGATACCTGAGAGTATAGTGGAGAAGTATAAGGACAATATATGTTTCATGGTGGAAACTGATATCACATGCATGGAAGTGGTGGAGCCTAGGACTATGTGGATTCATCCACTTGGTTATGAAGTGAAAGAACACATTTTGGAAGCTTATGCACAAGTCCTCTTATCAATGCCTAAGGATCCCAATGAACCAAGATGGGGTACTTATGAAGAGAATACAAGACAAGTAAACTCTGTCTTATACAGTGCAACAAAAAAGAGAAAGGCATCCAAGATAAATTCAGACATTCTAAAAATTCATGGTGTTACACAAGAAGACTTGGATAAAGCTAGGGAAGCCAAGATTGCAATGCAACTTGAGAGTGAACCCTCTTCTAATGTCAAAATAGAGAAAAATGATGATCCTAAGGAAAAGAAGAAAAAGATAGAAGAAAACATCTTTGTGCCTACACCTATCTAGAATCCACTCCACCTCCTGAGCCTAGTAAGATACTTGAAAGGAAGAAGCAGATCGACGCAAGCCACCCATCATCAAGGACAACAAGAAGAAAAGGCATAAATACTCAAGCACCTCTTGAGGTAGGATTCAGATCAAATCTAGAAGTGTTGAGAACTAGAGTAGTAGATGAAGGAAGGATAGATCAAATAGAAAATATCTATGATAAGTATCATGAGATTTAAAAATCATAAATCCATTCAATGATTATCAAACATATGATTAAGTTCAAAAATACAATTTTGGGACTTAAGATAGTCATTCTAGATAATGTATGGAACATTCTAGATTCTTTGAAGAGACAAGCCATAGAAGAGGATTTCAAGATAAGGGAAAATACATTGGATGATAACCTTCCTGTCAATTCAGTAGAAGAGAAAAATTTATTGCTGGATTTGGTGAAGCCTCACCTAAGAACTAAACTCAGAATGCTACAAATAATGAATAAGGATTATGAGTTGGTTGCAAAGGAAACATAGAAGGCATTTGAAAAGGTGTTTGTGGAAAGACACATGTATCCTCCCTCTGCGCTTACAACTCAAGTCCACTCCGAGAAAGAAAAAGAAGAAGAGATTCCTAATGCACCGATGACAGGTCCACATGATTCTGCACCCATAGTTACAGCACCTACTGAAGCAATGGAGTTTGCGCCAATTCTTGAAGCTAAGGATGACACTATCATGATTGATAATATTGAAATATCAATGGCGGCAATAGATAAAGACCTAGACAAGTTTGAAGAAGCCTTTGTAAGTACTAAAGAGTTTGAGATCTTATGTGGTGAAGAATCACCTAAGAAGCAAGAAGAAGTCCAAGTTGAAGACATGAATGGACAAGAAAGTGAGAAGGAATATGAACATAAAGAAGAACCTTCATTTGAGATTCCAATGAAGATATAGACTGAGATTATGGAAGTAAGCCAAAGATCACTCCTTACCCCTAAGCCATTAGTTTCATTGTTGTCAAGTTTGACCCCTGATACAACCAGTCTAGATTCTTGGGCAGAAGAAGAATTAATAAAGATAAGTTTATTAGCCATGGAGAAAGAAAAAGAGAAACATGTTATGAGAAATCCCCTATTTGTTGAATCAGTCAACATACTGAACAATCTACTACCAAAGGACAAGAAAGTAACAAGTGTTCATTCAGTGGATGATGTCAGCACCATCCTAAAAAGCTTTAAAGAAAATTTCTCAAGTCTCGAGGAATCAGCATCTAAAGTTGCAGAAGAGAAATATCTCAAGAAAAGGTTGAATGAATTGCTAGGCAATTTTTCACTTGACCTTAATTCTCTTAAGGTCGGTCAAGCAATGTTGAAAGAGTTAGCAACAAAAGGAAGGAAAGTAATTGTTGATTGTATGAATAAAGACAAACTTACTTGAGACCTTTCAAAGAAGATTCATGAAGTTGAATCTATGATGGAAGCTATGAGAAAATCAGTGGAAGATCCCACTCAAGATATAAATAGGTGTAATAATGTCTATCAAGGACAATTGGACAAAATTGGGAAGGCAGAAAAGGAGATTGCTAAGATAAGGGCTAGACAAGCACAATTGAGACATGCACTAGCACCCTCTCTAGATGTGTTGAATCAGAACATCAAGGAGATAGATGCCATGATTGTGACATATGATCAAGGTCTATGTACATATTTGGAAAAGATGGAGAAGCTAACCTATGCATTATGCGCCCATCTATAGATAGTTGATGCACTAAAGGTTTTTTGGCAGCAAGAAATTGCAAACCTTCAGATTGCATACCCAGATGTACTCTCTATGTAAGTACTTGAAGATTCATTTTTGTGTACCTTTGTCATTAATGTCAAAGGGGGAGTAGAGTAATATGGATTAGTAGAGTAATATGGTATAAGGGATATATAAGATAGATAGTATATGATGTATAGTATACAGGAAAAGATAAGAGTATAAGATAGAAAGTTTTTGTGTAAAGATGTAGTTTAGCAACTTCACAATATTCCTTTGTTTCCATTAATGAAAAAGGGGGATATTGTTGGAAAGTTAACTATACTAGTGTATATGAATAAGTTTAGTGTTGTCATTATGGCAACAAGGTCATATGAATTTTTGAGGTCAGCGCAATAACTTAGAAGATTAGAATTTGGCTAAGTATAGAAGTTAGAGAAGACAATAAAGCACTTGATGAACAGAGCATCAACACACGTGTATGATTGAGTTTTGGTATGCGCCCTTGGAGATAAGCTTTTGAGTATGTTATTAAGCTATGGTTAAATATTCATGGTTAGATGTGATAGTATGAAGCAGTTACAATGAGTTGAAGTGACACAGACAATAAGCGACAGAACAAAATAGAACATGCAGCTGACATGAAAGATTTTGATTAGCGAGTATTATTTTATTTTGTTAAGAATATGCACCTATTATAAATGTGTTGTAAACATCTTAATATAAATGTATGTAAACACGCTTGAGCCAATTCATTTGGAAGCATTGTATGTAATAGGTTATAGGTCGACTTAGTAAATAGTTTTGGTTGTGCCTATATATAAGACATGCGCTTTTGTATTTGAGTATGTAATACTTGATAAAAGATGTAATAGAAGAGTAGAAGTATGTGAAGTATGTATTAAGAGTAGTAAGAATGACATAGAGCTTTACAAGAGGTTAAAGAATCAGCACACAAAAGGAACAGATCAGACAGTAGTGTCAAAGTAGTAGTTCACCTTGCTGATATAGTGTGTATCTGATATCCAGGAGGTTGTAGCCTTCCTCATTGAGTAGTGAGCTCTGGTAGTGAGCCTTCCACCCCTAACAAGGTTTGTTACTTCAAGACTCCTAATAGGGTCTGACCTTTGACCTGTTCTTTGTATTAAGCATTGTAGTGACTGCTCCTAATAGGGCAAAGTAACATTAACAAGTTCATAATACAGAGTACAATTATTAGTGGGTATTAATTCCCACCAGGGTTTTTCTTTTGGCCAAGGTTTCCTTGTAATCATATATGGTGTTATGTGCTATGTTTGTTTACTTTGCTTGCTTTAATATTCAGTTTAGTAACTAATTAATTGGGCTAAGTTTCAAGAAGCAGAAAAACATTAATAATATAGGACACTAATTCAACCCCCCTCTCAGTGTCCCTATTCCTAACAATTGTTGTAAAGAGGACACAGTTTGAGCTAGACTAATGATTTTTGAATCATTAGATGAAGTAGGAGACATAAAAACATTAGAAACACTAGGTAAAGTGTATGAAGTGGTGGGAATGGAAGACACAACTAGGGGAACACTTGGAATCACAGTTGGAAGAGGATTGGAATAAGTAAAAGGAACATTATGATAAGAAGGTTTTGAAGTAGGTAGAGACACAGGAGGAACACTCATAGGAAGAGAGAGAACTGATGCAGTTGCTAAAGGAGGAGTGTAAGTAGGAATGCTAGGTAAAGGAATAGAAGAAGGTTCCACACTAGTGATAGGAGGAGTGAATCCTAAATCTTGAGCTAAAGGTTTAAAATTTGAATGCACAAGATGAGAAATATCATGAAAGAGATTAACACCTTGTTCACTAACGTGAAGGAATTTCTTAAGAGCATCTATAGCTTGAATAAAGTTTTGATTATGGTTTTCTTGAGTAAGCCAATTTCCTATTTTATCAAATTCAGTTGAAAGTTTTTGGACTTGTTTAGGAGGAACTCTTAAAGCATCATCTGCATCATGAGATGAGTGAGAAGAGTTATGCTCCATAGTAGGATTATAATCATGAATAATCAAATTGTCATTCAGGATCCTAAGGATAGGAGAGGAGGACTCGGGATCAAAGAAATCCATAAGTCTATGACTTCTTCTAATTGGAATATTATAAGTAGGACTAGAGGTAGTAAAGCTCATATACCAATGCAATGCAAATGAACTAAACTAGGAAAACACAAAGCATCAAAAAATAAATATTTTTTTATTTTTTCTTTATATGAAATGTAAATGCAAACACATAAAAGAAGACTAATACATGCAAGATCTAACACCATAAAAGAAAGAGTTTCCTATCACGATTTCACCAAAATGTAAGATTTGAAAAATATATTAATGAAAATGTAATGTATGAAAATGGAGTAAAGTTATATATAGGATTGGGGAAGGTAAGATCTTCTTCTTAACCTGAAATTCCCAAAGGAAAGATCCAAATTGATTAACCACAAGAAGATGGTCAATGCATAAATGAATCAATCAATGGAGAATATGAAGAAAGGAGAAAACCTTATATTCTGTTATAGTAAGAAGTATTGAAATCTTAATTGAATTGAAGACAAATAATATTCTCAAAATATGAAAGATCTGGAAAATGCTATTTTCCAGTGTCTGTACATAGTTTTAGGAAATTCTGCAACCAATTTTGGCCTGGAAACACAGAGACAGAGAAAACCCAGAAACCTTCTCCTTTTTTGAGAAAGGTCGACCTTGACCCAAATACGGGGGCACAATCTTTCCCCTTTATGTCGACCTCAACCTATGCTGCTCTGATGGAAATTCTATTCATGAATCCTGAAAGTTTGTCGAAAAGGGTATTCAGATTTGCACTTTAATTCTCTATTCTGCACTTGTTCCTACAAGAAAAATGGTTTTTTTTTTTGGGAGGAGGTGATTTTCCTTGGTCAAACCCTAATTTAGGAATTAACCTTGAAATTGAATTGAAATTGTTGTAATAAACAAAGTAAATGAAAGAATTCACCTTGCCTATGTTGAAAACCCTTGTGGAGGATTCGAATCCTTGAATCCACAAGTATGGATGCTCCAAATGAATGTAGAATTGGATGTAGGATGTCTCAAATCAATTGTCTTTAGATCTTCAACACCAATCTTGAATGATCTTGGAATAGGAAGAAGCTTGAATGGATGTGGATGGAGAAATCTTCAACAAGAGGGCTCCATAGAGATTGAATCCTTCAATGACTACCAATGGATCTCCTTGATGAATTGGATCTTGAATTCTTGAATGCTTGAAGATGAATGAATGCTTGAATTCTTTCCTTCTCCTTCTTGCTTTCTTTCTTGATACTATTCTAGGGCACAAAATTCTAGAGAGGCCTACATAAGAGAATTAAATTCCCATTTAAACCTTAACCCCTATAAATGGACCTAAATTAAATATAATTTAAGAGTTTACCATTCTGAATCCCAAAACAGCCGACACAGAAGCGAGAAATAAATCTTTCTGAAACTCGACATCTGAAAACTTTGGGATCTTAAATTTTGGACCCTAGGTTAAGGTCGAGGTCGACCTTGACCCTGAGGTCAAGAATCTCATGGTTTCAGGTCAGGATGCTAGAATAATGCAGAAAAGAATTGGAAAATGGGGCAGAATAGGGGAAATAGCCAGATCCAAGTCAAAGACCCATTCAAGGTATTTGACATGACCCCAAACCACTTACTCGGAGAGCTAAACCAGTCCTAAATGGAAGTGCTTCCATTTTCTAAAGATACAACTATGTTGTATGCACTATGAATTGTTGCAATAGGCACACTATTTATTCTTCTTGAATATAATACTTTTTATCCAACCACCATGGATGCAAACCTCACCACTTTATTTTTGATATCACTAATGGGCATCGCTCACTTGTCCCATTTATATTTTGTCAATTCTATGACCGCATCTTGTGGAGTGGATCTAAGTTGCGGTATCTCTCTGGTAGCACAAAATCATGTCACAACATGAATGGCTTCTTTTGTAATCTTATATGGTCGATCTAGCAACATAAAATTGTCATGCACCCTTCTCAACACATCTAATTTGTTCTTCTTCAAAGTTTGAAGGAAAGTGAACCGCATTCTCAAAACCCTTATCTGCGAGCACGTTGTGCTCATCCTTTAGTACCGAATCCTCACATAAATCTTTGTAAAGTGATTGTATACTTAGAGAAATCATTGTGCAATCATCTTCACCACTGGTATACTGGATTCATTCATCCTAAAATACTTTATTTCCAGTAATGAAAACACTCCAGCATGCATCCCATGAAAACAATCTCTCCAACACATTCATCAAATTCCAACAAAGTGTTAGGTCCATAATTAACAATACTAGTCATTAGTGTTCAATGTACACATATATACACAAGGGTCATATAACAATTCAACCATAGTGATTGTCTTGAGCATGCATCAATTATACACAAGGGACTAGCTCATGCACATCAAAGGTACACAAGATGATTAGCTCCAACATATGGCATGTTCAAAAAGATAGTGAACAAAAAAGTGTCCACTCATTAAAAACCCCACAAATGATACTAACACATTCAATTTTGAAAACTCAAATAACCTGAATGTGTTATGGCTTGAAAAATATGTCCAGTTTTGTTTAGACCTCTTTCTCCTCCTCTACAAAGTTTGAAAGCTTTTTCTTCCTCTTTCTTTTCTTTCTCACTTGTGTCTCTATCTATATCCCTCTCTCCCCTCTACATCATATTTTCTTCCCCCAACAATAGTGAATTCCTTCAACCTTAGATATGTAAAACAAGCCCTACTCAAAACATAGTAAGGAGTGACATTTATTGGTCATGATATGGGTTGGGTTGAGGATACCACCATGTCTCCATAAAACTTAAAAGTTCTTACTTTTATCATGATCCAATAAAAGAGAAGACCTAGTTATCATTGGCTCCCCAGGATCATCTCTCTCTCTCTCTCTCTCTCTCTCTCTCCAATTTAACTCTAAGTAATATGTACATGTGTTACTTTCCCTAAACTTGTTTAATTTTTTTACCCTTAAAATGGTTGTGGAAATCATCTTTAGGGACCAAAAATGCAAATGGGTTAAGTTTTTGTAACCCATTCACATTTTTATCCCTAAAGATGAGACCTTAAGAAATGGTTTTAGTGTTATAAATGTTATTCAAAATTTGGCTCCTAAAGATGATCCCATAGCTTCAATTCCCTCAAGAAATGATGTAGTATCATAAACATGTAAACATAATAACATGAACATGAAAATTTTCCTTAGCCCATTCTCATTTTTGGCCCCTAAGGATAAGTCTGTAGATTCAGTTTCCTCAAACAATAGATGTAGTGTCAATAACATGTACACATAATTTTGTAAAATATGTGTATACATTTCTAACACTACATCTATTTCTTTAGGGTATTGAAGCTATGGGCTCATCTTTAGGGGCCAAAAATGCGAGTGGAATAAGGAAACTTAACTAATTTGCATTTTTTGTCCCTATACATTAGTGTTGGTCCTCTAGAGAGAGAGAAAGCCCTTCATAATTCAAGTAGACTTTTTGTTGACATCCTTGAGGGAAAGTATTCATTAGGACAATAATTGGAATCAAGTAATACTTGACTACATTCCATAAACATTTTATAAATCTTTTCTAGAAGACATGCAAAACTCGGGAGAGAATAAGTCATCTTACATGAACCTGAAAATGCCTCTTGCATTACCCATTTAAGTTAAAAACACCTAGAAAATCCATTGAACCTAAAAAAGAGCCTAGAAAAGTCAATTTCTCTATGGTCCATCGGATTATTTATAATACAACCATTCCTTGACAACCCAAATTATCACAATACACCATTTTTGTTTCAAATTTACCATTGTTATCTTTTCTCGCACACAAATATGGGTGGATTTTTCCTATGTGAACATATTTAAATGACATGGTGAGAGGAATAGAGAGGGGGAGAGAGAGAGAGGGAGACAAACATGTTGACCCTAGCATGAGAGAGAGAGAGAGAGAGAGAGTTGAACATGCTGACAAGTAGGAATATCTTGTTACTTCTATTGGTTCCCAAAATGGTTTTATCCTTCAATAAATACTAGTACACTCACTAAAATTTATAAATAGTTGCTAACTCTAGTTATCAAACCCTCATGAATGATTGGACCAACTAATAGGGATAGAGACTCTCCCTACACTTTTGGCTTTGCAAGATCAAGGTGGGTAAACCTAAATTCAGTGAAATACTACCCTTATTAAACACATCCCTAAATTTGATAAACAAATTATCTCATATGAGGCTCAATAATATCAAGAAAATACTATGTAATGGCTAACTACTCATTGATTCTCAATTTTTATGGAGCATGAGATGTACACCCCAAATAAAACTAGAAAAAAAAATGAATTTAGTCAAAATCTAGAATAACCAGACAACATGAGCCAACAAATTAACAATTACAACATATTTAGATCAGTGCCTTATCATTGGACAATACTCTTAGTTTACAACTCATTATATGAATGACATAAAAATGCTAATGATCCAAGAATTAGATTATTATTGCATTACAATAATATCTATTCATGTAATCCAAAATTAGACTTATAAAGATCCTTATTCCAACCTTATGAACTTATGAATTAATTTTTAGCATTTTAGTTGATCTTTGATCAAATCTTAGAATTAAAACATACAAAAATGAAAGATATGCAATGAATTGAATAAAAACTTTGAACTATTAAATTCACAACTCATAAAATGAACATAGAGGAGAGCACCGAATCTGGATTATAATTCATTAACCTCATAATCACTATCTTCATACATTAGATTTTCTCATCAAAATAAAACTCAACAAGACTAAGACTCCAATACTAATAAACTTCTAACTTGCTCTGTAAAAATGTTACATAAGACACATGACATCTACTAAACCTGACTGAGACCAAAAATAAACAAAAGACTTCACTATAAAAACTCTCACCCCCTTCCTAAGTGATCTTGGAAAGCCTTTTGTAGAATCAGGATTGTAACAAGATGCGTATCACTTAGGGAACAAAATCTTAACTGCATAACAATAAGAAAAGATTTGCAACCACATTTGAAACAACAAAATGAACTAGAAAAGATAGCTAGAGAACTGCAAAAGCAACATGACACTTGGCATATTCTTCTGAATGTGATCAAGTGCAACTTCCTCATGTGTAACGTAAGTCACCTGTAGAATCAATAGAAAACTCAAGGTTCTTATAAATATAGTTGTCCTTATCCTTGCTTGATCCAATGCCTTGTCCGATGGCCAACCAAAAGTATTAATAGTCTCTAACTTCCCAACTGTCTCATTCCAATGAGCATAATTTTTTTTTCATGTTTTTACACATCGTAAACTTATCTCTCCATGCATGTTCATTTTTTGATAGGGTATTTCTTGTCCCTGGTAAAAATTATACCTATTTCTTAGAAAACATATCCTTTTTGTGCTTCCTTACAGCTATAAATTGAGTCGAGGTAAGTTAGGTTCTGCCATTTTTGTAAAATAACAACTACAAAAATCATGCATAAAATTCCCAGTCGTACACAAACTTCTTTGAGAGCATAATAATTTTGACAGATGCTCCTTCATTACATGATTCGTAAAAGAAAATAGTTAAATCATCAAGTTAGAACTTTTAACTCTCTGAAATTTAAAATATTTTGAAAAATTTATAGCATGTCATCGACCTTGTCTGACGTGTCACAAAACCAATAACCTAGACCCCATCTAACTATCCTTAAACCAGGTCAACCATCTTCAAATCATTAAAGACCAAGAGAGAAAATTTACAACTTCAAAATTTTACCCTTAAATCAACTCACGAACTCGCGCCATATCGCAAATAGTCACTCTCGCAAGATTATGACCTTCAAACAAGACCACATCATTAACTCATGATCATGAACTAACATTATTATTTCAAATCTCCTTGCAAGATTGTAAACCAAAGAAGTTCAGACCAAAAAGTCTTACAAACTCATGATGATCATTGATAAAAAATTCAAGGACACTTGGCATCATCTTGCACCATCAGAACTCTAGATACATTCTTTCAAAAACCTTTGCGATACTGGGACAAGGCTTTTCTTCCTTTAAATATCTATGGTACATGAGGCAAAATCCTGTAATACCACATGTAAAATTCAAGTCTTTATTTTAATCTTGCAATGTTGTGGTGCCTACATAGAACATTAGTTAACTTAAACACCTTAAGACACATAGAACCCTATCGCTTATTCGTACTTAAAAAAATTATCCCTAGAAGATTCTTGTAAACCCGTGATAGAAACAAACTTCTCCGCTAAATGAAACTGTCACATGATCACAACCGTGAACACTTAACCATTACTTTTCATACAATATTGCAAAAATGTATAACTTGACCACCACACTAACCTCATCACAAGGTCACAACATTAAATATTAACATGACTTCAACCTTGTGACCTTGTGCAAACAACTTGACTTAACCATCAACACAACATCGCAACACTTTATGTTAACCCAACACATAACCTCGTGAACTTGCGCAAGACACAAAGAATAATCATCAATGCAACTTTGAAACCATTAAATGTAATATGACAAAACCCTTGCGACAATGTGATACATAAGACTTAATACTATCACAAGATCACAACCCTCTAGACTTGACATTATAAAATCTCGTGACCTTGTGCTCGACTATTTATAAGACATCACTATTTGTATAAGTTTCTAGATTCGATTGTGTAAATTTTTTTTCCATCAAATTCTACACAATCGAATCCAAAAATTGATACAAACATTAATATGGATTGTGGAAATCTAATGGATCGGAAGACATCACTAGTTCGCACAAATAAAAACTTTGACCAAATAAGACTTGCGAACAAGAAGATAAAGCATAATATGAAAATTTGACTTCAATGACATAACATATGGACCAATACAATAAAATAGACTAGATAAAAATCACTTTGACTTCCACTTGATAACAAAAATGCTTGACACATGAAAACTAAAAAGATAGAGCATTTTCGACCAACTTTGCAAGAAAATTATCATGTACTTAGCCAAATTTTTCATTTCCAATAGTCGCTCTAATTGGGGACACTTATTCTCTTAGGATAAGATGAGAATATAATAATCTCATGGTTAATAATACCAACCAAACTACATAGCACAAAACCCTAAACCTAAAATGCATACTCAAACCTATTTACATATATTCAACCTACCTTCTATTCACATATATTTCATTATTTCAAGAGAAATAATGCTTCATAAATTGTCCATGAACTATAGAACATCACTACCTCTTCTTGATCAGATCCACTAAAGCACACAATCTCTTCTCAACACACTTAACTCTACCCTGGCTTGATCACAACTTGCACTTTACAACCAAACTTTCCCAACGCATCATCAACACACTTTAACTTTCTACTTCATCCATTATATATTGAACTTTTAAGTCCACTACCTTAATTAAGCCCTAAATGGTTTAAAATTTGACTTTCTAACTCACCACTTAAAAATAACACACCAATACACAAATCTTTATGTACAAAATAATTTTTCTATATTGCGTCAGCCAATACAATGATTTACATAGAATTTTGTGTCAAAGAGTCAAAGATATTTTGACCAAACACACCCTTCTTCTAGAATCTTCAATGAAATGCTAGCATAAAATAATGAAATGCTATATCATCACCTCTGATCATTGGAACACATCACCACATTGTGACTAACACAAATTTATATACCGTCACTTCCATATACTAGTCACTGATTTAAGATCTACCGTTGGTAGCTCAAGAATGTAAGCTCTTTATCCTGAAACCACTTCAGTAACTGCAATATCTTGTTACCCATCATCCAAATAAGTTAGGGTCACAACCATGGCTTCTACACACTATCACCAATCTTCTCCTATGACCATGCCACATAACTCATCAAAGATTTGACAAACTAATAAAATTACCTATCATTTATTGCTAATTGTTCTAGCAGTTGCATTGTCAACCTTCATCCCATCAAAACTTTCTTATCGTTCACCCATCTTAATAAGATTGAAACCACAATCCAATAATATCATCAAGATCACACATCCTGAATCATAACTCTTGAATCCACACTGATTTGACACAATAATCAAATCATCACTCCTTGGCTTTAACCTTTTCTCCTTGTTTATCTATCATCCTTAAAACTATCACAAGTCACCACAAACATAAGATAAACTTATGCAGTCATGGGTATCTCATCTAGAGATATCACTTGAGCTTCCTTCATGATATCACACTCCAACTCATACCATCACTCTAGATTCAACCTCTTGAACATATCTCATTATAAAAAACACTTTCAACTAACATACTTTAAGTTGACATCAATGACAACACTATAACTAATCATCCTATCATCATACTTGCATAAAAACTATGCCACAACATACTCATCTAATTTTTTCATCACTTACATCAGTTATGCCAACACAATAGACCTAATTCTAATTGGGGAAATAATATAAAGGAACATGTACCAACAAGGAGCATCAGAAAGATGATATTTAATATCTCTAACCATTGACAATTGGCTTTTGCATTGAAGGATGTGTCACATAAATTTTGATAACCTAGTGAGAATAATCTCATCTCATAAAGTGAGAGGTCTACCCAAACTACATAAACTAGAAAACATTATCTATAAGAGTTGTCAATAAGGGAAATAGAGAAGAGAATCATTCAAGGAAAAAGACTATTCATCTATGATTATATTAGAGATCGTGCACACTGATCTATGTGGTCCTACCAGTACAAGGAGTTTTCAAGGTGAAAGGTACTTTATAATTTTTATTGATGACTATTCAAGGATGACATGAGTTTCTTTTCTTAGAGAAAAATATGAGGCATTTGAGAACTTTAAAATATTCAAGGCTAGAGTTGAAAATGAATGTGGTCGGTAGATAAAATGTTTGAGATCTGACAAAGGAGGATGGTTTACTTCTGATGAGTTTCAAAGTTATTATGAAAATCATGGGTTTAAGAGACAATTTTTAATGGCTAGAATATCAGAGTAGAATGGTGTAGTAGAAAGAATAAATTGAAAAATTCGGGAGGTAGGAAGAACCATGTTATAGGAAGAAAATATACCAGGAATCTACTAGAGAGAGGCAATACATACTTCTGTGTATACTTTGAGAAGAGTTATGTACCAAAGAAAATATTGAAAGATGTCATATGAGTTATGGCATGGAAGAGAACCTACAATTAAATACTTCAAAATATTTGGCAAGAAGTGTTGCATTCATAAAGATGAAGACATTCTTGGAAAGGTTGATAGCAGAACTGATGAATGAATATTTAAGTGTTACTCTACAAGAATAAAAGCATATTGGTGCAATAAAAAAAGACTAAATAAATTTGTAGAAAGTGTGAATGTGAATATTGATGAGGAATTTCATAAGGTCCTTAAGCAACACATTGAGTATGAATCTGATACAGAGGAAAAAATAAAGGAGGAAAAGAATGAAAAAGAAGATTCTTAATGGGCACTGACATATACAACTAAGAAAACAAGGTATGTACATAAGAATCATTATGAGAATTAGATCATTGGAAATAAGAACATAGGAGTTGTTACAAGAGGTAGAGAAACACAAGATCATGCTTTGTTGTATCTAGTTTTGGGAGTTCAACCTGAATCTATAGAAGAATCATGCAATGATCTAAGTTGGATAAATGCTATGAAGGAAGAACTTGATCAAATTAATAAGAATTAGACTTGGGAACTTGTGCCCATACCAATAGATAAGAATGTGATTGGTACTAAGTGGGTGTACTAAGACAAGTTGGATGAGAATAGTAAAGTGATAAGAAATAAAACAAGAGTAGTTTGTAAAGGATATACTTAGATTGGAGGAATTTATATTTGAGGAGATGTATATTCCTATTTCTCGAATGGAGGAAATTAGAATATTTATGAAATTTACAACACATAAGGATTTCAAGATTTATGAGATAGATGTGAAATCAACATTTCTTAATGGAGAGATGAAGGAATAAGTTTACATTGAGCAATTAGAAGGTTTTAGATCAGAAGAAAAACTAGACACAATATGCAAACTGAAGAAGGCACTATATGGGTTGAAGTAGGCACCATGAGACCGGTATAGTAGATTGGATAGATATTTGATTGGAAAAAAGTTTCAAAAAGGTTTTGTCGATAGCAATCTATATTAAAAGAAAGATTCAGATTAGATTCTAATTGTTGTTGTATATGTTGATGATATTATTTTTGGAGGCAAAGATGATTTGTGCAAAATATTTGCAGAATAGATGCAGAAGGATTTTGAGATGTCTATGATAGGAGAGTTGAATTTATTTCTTTGATTTTAGGTAATTCAGAGAAGAAAAGTCATTTTCATTTCTTAGTCAAGTTGTGTCAAGAAATTATTAAAGAAGATCAGGTTCAAGAATTCTAAACTGGTATGTACTCCAATTGTTACTAGTTGTAAGCTTACTAAGGAAGATGAGTCACCAAAATAAGATGCAAATAAATACAAATCAATGATTGGTGGATTTTTATATCTGACTACTAATAGACTAGATACTATGTGTCTAGTATGCTTGGCAGCCATATTTCAACAAGAACCAAAAGAATCACATGTTATGGTGGTGAAAAGGATATTTAGATATTTGAAAGGAACAAAAGAGTTTGGTTTGTGGTATCAAAAAGGTCCATATTTAAGACTAATATCCTATATTGATATAGAATGGGCAGGATGTTTGGATAACCAGAGAAATACCAGTGGTGGAGCTTACTTTCTTAGTCCTGATTAGTTTCCTGGTCAAGAAAGAAGAAGAATTCTATAACTTTTTCAACTATTGAATCAGAATACATTACAACATCCTCATGTTGTACTTAGGTATTATAGATGAATCAAACTTTGAAGTATATAGGAGTGTCATTTGAAGAACCAATTTTAGTTATGTGTGATAATACCGGTGTAATAAGTATGTCAAAAAATCCAACACAACGTTGCATAACAAATCATATATCTATTAGGTATCATTTTATCAGAGAGAAGGTGCTTGATGGTGAAGTAAAGCTTGATTATGTGCCTAAAAAGGAGTAGATATCATACATATTCACAAAACCTTTGTGCAAAGATACTTTCAAGCATCTAAGGGGTAAGCTGGGTGTTCTACCCCTTCCTAGCACTCACTAGAATGCACTAGTGTGTGCATTGGTCCAACATGGTTGCGTGATTATTCCTTTTTGGATTAGTGCTTGACGGTTTCCTCTCAGGAGGAACAGAGTAATTTGTTTAGAAGGATTTTGGCTCTTTGCCATTTTTGTCAAAGAGGGAGAAAGTTAGACTAAGATGGAGAGTTGAGAACCTTGTTGCTGATATTATTTGGAGTTTTTTTCTTTTTTATTGATGAATTCTTTCATCAATTAAAAAGGGGTATATTTTTATAATGTGAATTTCATGCTAGTCATTTTGTTGTCATTAGTTGTTCTCATTGATATTAATATATCCTATGCATGTTCATGTTATGGTTGTATCATTTTCTATGTATCGATAGTTTCTATTGTATTGGTTACTGTACTAATAAGATGTGTGTCTTGATAGAGGTGTTCACCGACATATATTCTCTTTTGGTGGTGGTTCTACATTGTGTGAAAATTTTGGTGGATCAGTTGTTTGGGTTCGATCCTTTGTTTTAGTGTTTTCATTTTTTTTTTTATCCCAACCATTGTTGTGAAATGTGTTCAGCATGTCTATTGGTACTGATGGCTTTGGAGATGGTGTTGCATCTTGGCATGTGCAAGGAAATTTATATTGGTCAAGGTGGTCCACATCTCATTCCTTACCACTATAGGAATGTCTTAGTGTGACCTATTTGAAATTGTGCTTGGTCAACATGGTTGATGGCATGAAGAAGTATAAGAAGTGTGAGGAGTCTTGTTATTTGTATGGCTTATTTTTTTCTTGTATGCAAAGTAATTGTGAATAGATATTTCTAGAGATCTCTATGTTGTTGATCGTGCACATGGAAGATTATTGGTGAAACCAATCTTAGTGGTGGATTCAATTTTATTTCAAATACTTTGGCAATGAGCCTTAGTGTATTGATAGTGAGCCCTTTTATATCATTAGTGAGCATTCTTGTAGTGTGTCATATCGATAGTGAGACTTTGTAAAAATCACCATACTAGTGTCACCTTAGTAGGTATTTTACATTTCATGAAAATTAGCTTCTCCATAGTTTTTCCCATTTTGACTTTCCATGTAAATCCTCATCTTCTTTGTGTTCTTAAGTCTTACATTTTATGTGGATGTCTAATGTGCATAACCAATAAATCTAAAGTTTTCTAATATGATTTTTTGTTAGTTTACCAATAGAGGAAAAGTTTTATATGTTGTGTGGGAATAGATGATTCACCCCCCGTCACCACCCCCCCTAAATTATTTGGTCTATTCAACTATTGGTATCAAATATTGGTTCCTCAGTAAAGAGCTTAACTTCTTGAGGAAGATCTAATTGCACATAAATTGAACATTCCCACATTTTATGGACTAGACTACATTTCATGGAAAGATCAAATGAAAGGATACTTGGTATCGGTTAGTTACAAGACTTGGAAGCATGTGGAGAAAAAGTATGTATATCCTTATAATAGATGTAACACTCAAGATGAAACCGAGGAATGTGAGGAGAATGAGAAAGAAATGTATTCTATCACTAGTGCTTTATCAAAGACTAAATTAGCTAAAGTTATTTCTTTGAAGATTGCTTATGAAGTTTGGGAAAAGTTGAAAGAGACCTATTAGGGGAAAGACATAATTAAGTTATCTAAGAAGATGACAACTGAGAGAATTTATGAGAATCTAAGAATGGAATATGGTGAAGATACAAAAAGCCACTTTCAAAAAGTTGAGAATGTAGTGATCAAAGTAAAGAACCAAGGAGACACTATTACCAATGAATACTTCAAGGAGAATATCCTGATGACATTACCAAATATCTACAGTGATAAGATCTCATAAATTGAAGAAGTGTATGATCAAAATAAGTTTACTAAAGAATAGTTGTTTGGTACCCTAACAATATTTGAGGTAAGGAAGTTTTGAAGAGATAAGATTAGATCTTAAATGACATACAAAGCAAAAATATCAGATGATGATCATAATGACAATGAGGAAGAAGAGTTTGAAGAAAAAAATACAAGGTTGAAGAAAGGTACCAAAAATTATAAACATATGTTACCTCTAAAATGTTTTAGATGTGGTGCAATTTTTCATTTGGCTACTACATGTACAAAGAATGGTCCTAAACATAAATTTAAAAAGTTTAATAATAAGGGTTGCTACGTGAATGAAGATGCTAGTAACTTATATGATGAATCAAAGACATAATATTGTTTTTTTTTATGCTGAAGAGGATAAGAAACATGAAATTGATATTTCTAACATTTGTGCTAAGGCTGATGATGATGTTAAAACTACTTTGTATATTTTTTATTATGGTAAAAGTAGGATTTGAAGGGGCCCTGAAACCCTATACATAATGGCCATGAAAGATATTCAAGTAAGCCCATTAAATAGAACAGATCAAGACCAATGTAAGGGTTTTACAGCAAGCACCCACAACCTAGATGAGACAAAGTATGAAACAACCTTCATACTAACCCAAGCAAACTAAAAATCCAAATAAAAAACTAGGATTTTCCTTTGCCTCCCTTCTTTTGGGAGCGGAGAGTCATATCAAAATGTAGAGAGGACTTTTTACTATATTTACCTATAACAAGAGTCCATCCCTCCTCTACCAAAGAAGCTTTCTCCTGCCAGACATAAGAAGGAGAGGAGCCAACCACAATAGAACCAATATGAGAAGTCTGGATAGAACCTACAACGGCCACACGGCCAATGCCAGACTTATCAGCACCAAAAGAAACTTCTGAAATAGAACTGGCTAGAAGGAGGCTAGCAGACCCAGTAGCCTCTGCAGACATTCTAGCACCTATACTACTAGCAGAAGTAATAGCATAGCCAACAAAACTAGAAGTAACAAGAGGAACACCAGCAACAAAAGTATTACTTCTAGCAAGAATAGTACCAGTAGAGAAACTAGCAGACTCAGAGACCCTAGCAAGAACAGAACCAGCTGGAATAACCCCAACATCAATAGAATCACTGGCAGAAAAACCAATAGTTCTAGCAGAAGTAACACCAACAAACAAAGTAGGAGAAGGAATAGAAACAACCATAGGACTAGAGAGAGGGCCAACATCCTGATCAACCACATGCGTGAAGCTCTGAACCTTCTCCACTGTATAGTGCTAAGAGGAGGCCCCCTTCCACCATGAAGAAGTCTTTTTATGTCTCTAAAGATCACATTGAGAAGCAACATGACCGATCTTAAAGAATCTTCTACATCTGAAGGGGAGGCCTTCATAGTCCAATTTCTAAATCCAGCTTCTACCCTGGGGAGAAAAAAGTTTAATCTCCGAAGGCAGGCCTTTTGAGGTATCAATATCCACTAGGATACGAGCATAAGTAGAATGGAATAAATCCAAAGATTTCTCATCCACCATTAACATTTCCCAATAGCATCCCCCATAGTCTCCACAATGGATTCAATCCAAAGATGGAGGGAAAGATTAGGAAGCCTAACCTAGATAGGTTGAAAATCAAATGATTCAGAAGATGGAGAAAAATCAGAATGCCAAGGCTTCAACAATAGCATAAAATGATCCTCCCAGCTAAAGAAGTTTTCACACAAAATAGTTTTTCTATCCTCGGCATTATCCAATTTAGCCACTAAAAATCCTTTAGCCATAGGGAAGATATGGATTGTACCAAAGATTAGAGGTTCCCAATGACTGGAAATCTAGAAATGAAGATCAAGTAGAGAGGGCTAGAAACCCTTGAATCTACAAATCAACCCATGCTCATAAAAAATTGAGGCTGCCACATCAATCTCAGAGAGAGTATCCTCTTCTAGCTCAATGAAAATATGGGAGCTGACTAGAAAGGAACTATGAGGAATGCCATTTATAGAAGAGCGAGCAGGAGAAACCGTAGCCTTCCAAGCAGTAGCAAGCAACTAAACATTGACTTTCATAGAATCCCTAGTCAGAATAACTAGCATCGCACGAGCAAAACTAGCGACCTGCGAACCCCCAATAGAAGTACCAATGACTGGCAAACCCCCAATGACCAATGTCACCCTAGTAACCGGAAAAAACCTAGAACCTCCAGCAACCTTTGAGGCCTACAACTTCCCAGGAACACCTCCAGCAAGAGACAAAACCCTAGCCGAGTCTACCGACATCGCACCAGCAGTTAGCGAAGCACCAACAACCTGCGAACCCCCAAGAGAAGCACTAGTGACCAGAGAACCCCCAATGACCAGCATTGTCCCAATACCAGCAAAAGCACCAGTGGCCTTCAAGCCCCCAAAAGAAGCACCAATGACTGGCGAACCCCCAGCGACCAGTGTCGCTCCAGCACCAGCGACCTGTGACCCCCCAGCAGAAGCACCAATGATCAAAAAACCCCTAGCAACTAGCGTCGCCCCATCACCAGCATCCATACTCAAAGCACCAGTAGAAGCACCAGTGACCTGTGACCCCCTAGTAGAACCACCAACCTCAGTTACTGATATCTTTCTTCTTTTAGCAATACCATTTTTCTCAGGTGTTTTAATAAAGAAGAGTGAATGGTTTATTGAGAGTTTTGATTACATAAAAATAGGTTTTGAAAGGACCCAAAATCTTTTACAATGAGAATAAAGATAAGACAATTAGGCTCCAATAGTTCAAGTGCATCAACACCAAAAAAAGCAACACAAACAAGGCCTTAAACACAAAGGCCAGCCAAAAGACAAAGGATAGCAAAAAAAAGGAAAGCAAGACAACAAGTTGCTGTCTAAACACATTTCATCAGTTCTACAGCCCGGTCCGCAAGAATCTGCATGTTTGCAGCAAATAGCTTCAGCTCTTCCACATCATTCTTATTGCCATCTTCCACCATCTTGGACCTGAATCTCATGCACTTACTAGGTCCCTATTCCTCTTTAGACTATATGATCTCTTGGTTCCCTTTCCCGCTATCAAACTTGTCAACCAGGATCTTCACGTGCTCATTTGAAGCCTTGAGGATAGCATAGATTTGTTCTGCAATATTCCCCATGGTCTTCTCCAGCTTGTCAATTCTATTTTCCATAGTCTCAACTTTCCCGATTAAAACATCACTGCATTGGATTTTCTCCTCCATGGCATTAAGTCTGTCATTGAAGGTAGCAACACCCTCAGCTCTGGCAACAATGTCAATGAGCTCATCAATAGTCTAGCCCAAGGTTTTCTCCCCCAAGTTCATCCTTTTAAGATCCCCATTTCTTTTTGCAGCTAGTGGATGTTGGACTTCATTACAGTGATGTCATTCTTCATTATGCTAAGGGTAGACAAGAAAGCCAGGCACCCTAAATTTTCAAAATCCTCGTTCCTCCCTTCATTAATCTCAGGGCCCCTATTCTCTACCTCCATGTTCTCCTTAGGAATGTCCACCTTCTCCTTATCTAGGTTATCCTTTTCCTTCTCATACCCTTCTTTCTCAATATTAGTCACGTCCTATGCAACATCTTGCAGGATTTTTTCCTCAACCCAAACATCCTTACCAGTACCCCCACTCTCCTCCCCAGCAGGGTTGTTTTCCACATAGTTTTCCTAATCATTCTTACCCGGGGAAGAGGAGCCCTCATCAGAAGATATGAAGACCCTCTTCGCCACTTTCTTCTTCCTAGTTTTAGTTCTAGTACGATTGTTAGTTGGTTCCGGTCTCTTCTTCCCCTGCTTCTTGGGACTCTCCTCCCTGCTCTCTTCTTCCTCTAATTCCATGTCAGTAGTAGAATCCTCCATCTTCCTTTTCTTTTTTTCCTCCGTAGGGATTTCCTCCTAGTAATCCTCAGAATCCCCCTCTTCATCTTCTGTTTCCTCCATAAATGGCTCCTCTGACTCCTTCCCATCTAAGCTGAGATCTTTCCACCTTCTACTTCAACACCTCAAATATGAGAACCATGAGCCCTTCATGGCAAGCATGATCACCCTCTGGATCCCTTTTCTAGTGAAGGAGGGAAGCATTCAAAGAACTCAGTAAATAGAAAGGAAAATTAATCTTAACCTCGTGCGTAAAATGGTTCAGAAGAGTAAGATGGTGGTTGTAGATTTTAGTATATCTACCATCAAGGGTAATGTAGCCTATGATAACAAATAAAACAAGGTGCTAGGGCCTAGAAAGGAACTTAGGGTTAAAGTACAAATTGTCCACCTTAACCATACGATCTCTCTCCTGCTTCATGGGTGCAAAAGCCTCCTAGGCTTTTTTTGAAATCTTCCTGTCCCTGTAGAAGTTGATGCCCTCAGTCGTCAAGTCAGTTGCTTCAGCAACCACCTCCTCAGTCACCTCCATGTTTTGCGTGCCCACCAGAATGCTTCCCTTGTTCCAAGTTTTGATGAAATTTTTGGTCACTGCCACTTTTCCTCCATGTAATCTCTCCAAGAATTTCGCTAGACCCCCATTTTTAATAATTTTCCAAATTTCCTTATTCCGTTTCCAGTCACTACAGTTTGTCGGCTCACATCTCCTCTTTTTACCTCACGTGGCTTTGTGAAATAACAGAAAGCCGAAGTTCAAATGAATTTCCTCTCTCTGCAACTTTGCCTTTGAACTGTAATAACCAAAATTAATGTTATTCATAGCCCACAACTCATGCCAAAGGACCCCAATAATTGTCTCGAATTCAGGCCATTGTCCTTCATGATAGTCGCACAGATTTTTGCACTTAATACTCATTAATGATCTCTTCATTCAAAATGTGTTGCTTACTCCTCATCCTCTCCTTGCTAATTAATGATGATCCAACACAGGGGATGTCTAAATCATCATTCCATTCAATTTCCACGTGGCTTTTACAAGCCACGTTCGCAGCCCAGTCAGCCACTAAATTTGCCTCCCTGAAAATGTGGGATATCATGCATTTTTCAAAGGTGTCAATAATTTTTTTTGCCTTACTTAAAACATTGGCTATGGACCATGAAGGGGTCAAACTATTCTTCAAACACTTAACAATACTTAGGGAATCCCCTTCAATCCATATTTTGTTATAATTCTTCCTTTTGGCAAGTAACAACCCATAGAGAGCAGCATTAGCCTCCACCACCTGATTGGTGTTGAAGCCTATAGGAATAGCCATAGCCCCTTTGCAATTCCCAAATTCATCTTTAATAACCACTCCACATCCAGCAATTCCAAGGTTGCCTTTAGAGGCACCGTCAAAATTGAT
Source organism: Chamaecyparis obtusa (assembly GCA_027943335.1). NCBI lineage: Eukaryota > Viridiplantae > Streptophyta > Pinopsida > Cupressales > Cupressaceae > Chamaecyparis > Chamaecyparis obtusa. The sequence continues at coordinate 256,778 of BSBK01005367.1, read as the reverse complement.
TTTGACCCATCCATTAGGAGGACAGTCCCAGCTAGCCTCTTTCCTTAGATTTCTTCGGATTAGAACTTTCCTTCCTTCAAGCTTCCACTTCTTATAAACTTTGGCCTCCCATTCATTCTTCAGATCATGATAGTTCTTTATCAACCCCAAGTTCTCCAATAGAGCACTCTTAATCTTGTGAAAGATACTCTCCCAATTAGACTCCTTATCCCTAAAAATTATGTCGTTCCTTTCTTTCCACACCCCCCAGCACAAAAAGGGTAGGAAGAAATTCCAAAAGGAGATTAAAAACTTGTTTTTAGTCAGTGGTTTCCAGCACATAAACACCTCCTGAATGTTATGAGGGAACACCCACTCCATATTCATTAGATCAAAGAATTTTCCCCATATTTGACTAGTGAAAGGACAATGAATTGTCATATTGTTGATATTCTCCTCATTATTTTTGTAGAGATAGCATCTATTGGTTATAATTAGGCCTCTTTTTTTGAGGTTAGGCCTCTTTTTCTAAGGTTATCAATTGTGAGAACTTTATCCTGCAATAAGATCCAAAAGAAAACATTAATTTTAGGAGTTAGTCCCTTGAGCCAGGCTTTGGCCCAGCAAGGTTCAGGGTTGTCTTCAAAGTTCTAAATATATAGGGAAGAAACCGAAAACAAGCCATTAGTACTAAATCTCCAAATGAGGGATTCCTCATCATCAATAAGAACCATAGCATTTAGAAGGTTATTCAAGCCCCTGAGGGGAGGATCAAACCTAGACAAGTCGGTCCATTTGCCCTCCTCCCAATAGTTTTCCACTTGATTGCCCAGGAGCTATTTACAAAGAATAGACCAGTCGTTCCATCTTGGATCCTCTTTTAGGGGTTTATCAAGTAACCATATGTCATCCCAAAAAATAATTTTCTTGCCATTACCAACCTTCCACTTCACCCGCTGCTTCATCATCTCCTTTCTTCTAAGAGCATTACCCCAAATACAAGATCCACCTTGGGAAGAATCAGAGTTGAAGAACTTAAAGAAGTCAGAGCTGTGCCTATTATATTTATTGTGCCATATAGTGGTCCACTCTCCCATGTTCTTGAACATCCTCCAAAGGAGTTTAGCCATGAGATACTCATTTAAACTTCTTATAGTGTGTAGACCAAGACCCCCTTTCCTAGTCGGTTTGCAAACCTTCTCCCATGCAATAAGGGCCATCCTTTTCTTTTTCTTAACTTCGGACCAAAGGAAGTTCTTTTTGATTTTTTCTATACTATCAGAAATTTTTTTAGGTATTTTGAAAAGACTTAAATAATAGAGAGGGATACTTTGAAGGGTAGCTTTGAGAACAACAATCTTACCAACCTGGCTAAGAAGAGCACCCTTCCAACCAGCAAGACTTTTGTGAAATTTGTCAATCATATCCCTCCAAAAGGAATCTAGGGGATTGAGGTAGAGAGGTAACCCAAGATAGGACCCTGGGAGATAGTCCACCTCACAACCAAGAATTCTTTTAAGTCTCTCCTATCTTTTTTCAGGCACATTGATGAAGAATATAGAACTCTTATTCCAATTTATACTTTGACCAGTAGCACCCGCATAGTTGTCAAGGGATTTTTTAATGGTTTTACCATTTTTGATAGAAGCATCACCCATAATTATGGAATCATCCATGAACTGTTGATGCGAACACATCAAATCCTTAGAAGAAGGTTTCAGACCCCTAAATTCACCTTTGTTACCCAGCCTGCCAATATGTCTACCCAAACATTCACCCAAAATAACAAAAAGAATAGGAGAAAGGGGGTCCCCCTGATGAAGACCTCTAGAAGATTTGAAGAAAAGGGTAGGAGAACCATTCACGAGAATAGAGAACATGGCAGAGGAGACCAAGCAGTGGATAAGGTCTCTAATCTTTTTATTAAAACCAAAAGCCTCTAGAGTAGCCCTCAAGAAGTCCTAATCAACCCTATCATAAGCTTTGGACAAATCAAGTTTCAACAAAAAACCCTCCTTCTTTGACATAGTTAAAGAATGTATATTTTCATGGACCGAAATGATTGAATCCAGAATCTACCTCCCGGGGACAAACCCGTTATGTTGTCTAGAAATAATAAAAGGAAGAAAGGTGAGGATTCTTGAAGTAAGGATTTTAGAGATAATCTTATACACTGAGTTACAAAGGCTGATGGGTCTGAATTGGTCCATACTATCAGCCCCACTTCTCTTTGGAATCAAAGCAATAAAGGTACCATTCAATTCCTTGAGGATCCTTCTAGCCCCAAAAAATTCCTTAATAGCATTAGAAACATCATCTTTCAGAATCCTCCAATACTTTTGAAAGAAAAAATGAGGAAACCCATCGGGACCAGGGGCTTTATCTCCATCAAAGGAGAACACAACCTTTTGAATTTCCTTCATAGAAGGTATAGCAGCAGTAGATCTATTATGAGCCTCATTCAGGATAAGGGGTATACCATCCAACAACTCTCCTTGGCACTCCAAATCCAGGTTCTTAGCTTTCTTTAGAAGCACTTCAAAGAAATTATTGGCCTCACTTCTGAAATTTTCCTCCTTCTCAATAATGGTACCATTGACCTGCAATCTAGAGATTTTATTGCACATTCTATGTTTCATAGTGGTCATGAAGAAATATTTGGAATTCATGTCCCCTTCTTTTAGGAAAAGCTTTCTTGATCTTTGCCTCCAAAAACATTCTTCTTTTGAGATAATATCATCATACTCCATTAACTTATTATCTTCCTCCTTTTTGGTGTTTCCACTATAGCCATCTTTCTGAATGTTGTCCTAGATCTCTTTTAGTTCTTTAGCAATTTTCTTTTTCTTAGTAAAGATGTTACCAAAAGTTTCTTTATTCCATTTTTTAATGTTGTCCTTCACATTTTTCATTTTCTTAACAACTCTGAACATCATCATTCCTTCAATCCTAATACTCCACCAAACCTCAATCAGCCTTTCAAGGTTAGGGTGGATTGTCCACATTTTCTCAAATCAAAAAGGGAAGTTCCTTTTCAAGCCATTGAAATCAGCTCTTATGGTTATCAGATAATGGTCAAAACCAACTCTGACATAGGTAGATAACACACAAGAATAATGGTTTAACCAAATGTTGCTAACAAGAGCTTGATCAAGACTAACCTGAATGAGCTCCTTACCCTCTCTCCTGTTGGTCCAAGTATAGTTAATACCCTGTAGATCAATGTCATGCAATTATTGACTATCAATAAATTCCATAAGATCAGTTCTACTTTCCAAATTGGGTTGGCCACCCCCAAATTTTTCATTTTCCTTCAAAGGAGTATTAAAATCCCCCATTATGATCCATCCATCATTAGAAAAATCTCTCCTAAAACTAGAGACTTCCCTCTAGAAAGATTTCCTACCCCACCTGGTGTTCGGAGCATAAATGTTAGTCAAAACCCAAGAAGTGCCATCCTTGATGTGCCAAAATATAATATTAGTCACATTGTTGCCACTGGATAAAACTTCCCCTTTGATAATATTGCAATTCTAGCTAGTCACAATCCCTCCTGAGGCTCCATCTGCATCACTACCATGGGACCTACCATTACAAAAAAATTGGATTTTCTCCACTTTATCTTTAGACATCTTAGTCTCCTGTAAAAGAACAATATCAGGCTTGTTGTCTCTAATCATGTTTTTGACCATTGCTTGCTTGTGAGGATTATTTAATCCTCTTACATTCCATGATATAAACTTCATTGCTTAAGGAATGGGCCAGACTCTAGGATGGTCTTTTGCCTACCATCTACTAAACACTTACTGGTTTCAATTACTCACCTCTTTTGGTTCAAGGGTCTTCCTGGGGAAACATGGGGAGCCCCCACATCTCCAATCTTATTACTTCTAGTGCTTCTGAGGATTGAGGAGACATTCTTCATCTGTCCTCCGTCTTTATTGTTAGGTTTCTTAACATTTTTAGCTATATTTTTCTTCTCCACTTTGGACCATCCTTCTTCATTCAGTTCATAAAATCCCCCAAGGGCCTCCGTTGAATCCACCACATCACTCCACATAGCTTTAGAAGGGCATGGTGCTACCTTATCTGGTCCCCCTGGAGAACCAAAGTTCTTCTGAAACCCCTCCTCTGAAAAGCCCAAAATTGAGTAGACTTGGGCATCTTGCCATATAACCAAACTCTGAGAGGGGGGAAAAAGGCCATAACCACCCAACATCTCTTGCTCAAATAGGCCAACATCAAAGTTATTATTACCCTCTTTTATCCCTAGGGGCCTGCTCTAAATATGTCCCGCTACGGAGTCATCAGAGCTTTTAGTTTTGGATTCCTTTAAGACTTTAGTGCTACCTGCTAATTTCTATTCAGAATCAGAATGAGATGTGTCACATCCTTCACTAGGCATACCCTTCCCATTCTCCTTTCCTTCTTTCTTCTCATTACTACTACTCCCCATCGAGTTCAATCCATCCACAACCTTCTTTACCCAAATCTTTTTCATTTTTTTCTTTTGGGGTAACGTCTTTGGACATTGTTTCACCCAGTGGCCTATTTTTTTGCAATGAAAACAAGCAAAGGGTGTAGATTCAAACTCTATCTTCTAGACCCAGGAGCCAAGTTTGGACTAAAAGGTGATTGATTTCGGCATATCCACTCCTTGTTGCACTCCAACATCGATTCTTGCATACATAAGGCATTTTCTAGAGACTGTGACCGGGTCCATAGACAAGAGCTCCCCAAAGACATTAGTAATGCCCTTAAAGATGTCTTCCATCCAGAACTCAAGAGGCAAGCTCAGCAGAGTAACTGTTGTCACTAGGGATTGCACCCGTGATGACTAAGTATAAAACCTAGCAATCCCATGAAACATGGGAATACTCTCAGGATGTGGGACTGCTTCACTAAGAATAAACCTCTAGATTAAGGGTCGACTTCTCCATTTGTATCACCTGAACTGAACTTGAAGGGAAAGGGAGAGAGAATGCATAAAAATGAAATAACTGAAATTTAAACTTAGGTGATTCACCAAATTGGATAGATCCACAAACTGAAAATAGACTCATAATGTAATCCAACATATAACTTGAACATCACAACTCTTCCCAGATCTAATTCTTCCCTTAGAAAATAATTAGGTGTTGGTTGTAAATGAGAAGGGAAAATAGATTCCACAAATCAAACACATATAAACGCACACAGATTGAAACTTTAAGAAAAATCAATGCTTGTAAACATCAAAATGAACAAAATATCAAGTAAAGGATCAAATTTCAATCACAATACATGACATCAAATCCATCAAATCAACTCACAAAGCTGTAGAAAAAGAAGGACAATTGCTATTAACTAGAATAAAAGGAGTCAAAGTATCAGATTGCTTCTCCAAGAGCTACAACATTCACCTCGTGAGAATGAGGGAAAGAAGAACTAGCCTCAATCACCAAAGGTGAGAGGCATATATAGGAAATCTGTAGAATCTGCATTGAAGTCCACTACTTCACCAAGAATAGGAAAAACATGCCACCAGGACCATGATCATGCCACTCTAAAATTTGGATGCCCAATTCCCGAGAATCTAGGGGATGAAAAAAGTGGGGGCCCTAAACATGGATGGTCAAAGGAAGACTATCCCACCACTAAGTCATGCATCATAAAGAAAAACTGACAATGGCTTATAAAATGCCACTTGTCAATATTTACAACAAGGTTTTGCAATGACTTTTACAATTAAAATATTCCCCTCTCTACCAAATAAAGTGGATTCTAAATATATTTTAAAGATAATCTCAACTCAATAACGAGGAGAAAATCTAAAATATTTACATTTTAACCAAATCCACATGACAAAAATATTCTCAAACCTAGGACCCACCTAATTGCAATCCTAGTCTAAAATTTAACCTTAATGACCCTAGGACTCAACTATAGGTTATAAGCAAATATTAAATATTCTCAACCCAAAGAATGGGGAAAATATACATAAACAATTACAAAAAATAACCCAAAGTTGAATATATCATGGCACTAAATCACTCAACCCTAGAAAGGGGAGAAAATCAAATTAGGAAGTATCTTGAAACCCTCATTTGAAAAATGAACATCCTCTGTTACTCAACATCTGGCACATTTCTATCCTCACCGGTAGTTCTTCAATGGCAACTTCTATTCTGGAATTAGAAATAGCAAACGTCCTTCTTGACGGTGAGTGTTTGATTTGGCATTTACAACATTTCATTTGATTGCATTTTTATTTAACAATGATGGTACCTCTACATTTACACTTCAGGGTTTCATGTATTCATGGAGGGCATAGTGATATGTTCTTTCTCTGCTTGCATCATTTCATTTGCACATTGTCTTCGATGCTATGTCCCCTCATACATAGCTTTTAGGGCACTGTGATTATTTTTTGTTGGATTCCTTTCATATTGGTTGTGTGCTTGGCTCCATTGAGGGCATTGTGATGGCAAAAATATTGTATTTGATCCTCACACTGGCACTATATCCCCTATGAGTGTATATTCATTCTCATGCATATGGCACTCACAGTGTGCTCACTATTGTTGATTCTCAACCATTTCATTTCCTTTCTCGAGCTAGGGCATGGCTTCTTTGTAGTTTACTATTGATTGTATCTTGAGAAAGTTTGAACATTATTATGCTCATGGTCTGGAACTGTATCATTGCATTTGGATTTAGGGCATTTTGCTCTGCATTTGTGTGTTCACAATTTGCTACTATCACTACGTGATTTTACACCTTGACACCATATTGTGGGCTTGCTATGAAATCCTTGGGCACTGAATGTCTTCATTATTGATGTTGTTTGTACTCATGGTGACCAGTGAGCGTGCTGCACATCATGTTGTTGTTGGGGATATGTTGAATGTGCCAATTGAAATCTTGATTGTTCTCACTATGTTTTATCGAGCTTGACATCGAGCTAGGGCACGACTTCTTTGTGAACTCATGGCATACTTCTTGTTTGATCATGTTTTAAGTTTCCTCTATTTTTGAAGGCACCTTTTCTTTGCTATTGTGAATACCCAATCCCCCCTGAGCCATGGGCTAGGGTACCATGATATGTTCTTTCTCTATTGTATACAGCCCGTGCTTGGACTGTAGCATTATTATTCTGCTAGGGCATCAGAACCCTGTTCGAAACTCCATATTGCACCACTTTTCATCAGCCCAAGAACTTCCCTTGTTGTTCAGATGGTGACTTATTTAATAAACATGGTATCATGCTATTTTATTATATGCACAGACCCGATCTTGGCAGCCCGCTATCAATTTTCATACTGCTCGTGATCTTGGATCATCGTGGACTGATGTTTACTATTACTATTGGCACTGTAATAAAACTTTTGTTGATGCTTTTGGAGGCCGAGCTCGCTATTGTTGATTAAGCAATGATGCCACATTCATAATGTTTGTTGTCTACCATTCCTTGAAGTTTTCATATTCATGGAATTATTATGTCCTGCACTATTGGAGGCATTTCCTCATTACTTTGTGGCTTAGTGAACTTACTGCTGATGCCAGTCTGTTGCTTTGGGCATTATTGTTTACTTGATGTTTATTGATTCCAAAGCCCAAGAGCTAGGGTATCAAAAGCATGTTTGGAATCTCTATATATATTTTGGTGCCTTGAAGACCCGAGCCTACCATGTTCTCGACACTAATACATTTGGGGTGAAATTGCGATGGCAATTTGCGACGACAGGGAAATGTGAAGCGGTTTTGGCTTTTTTTTTCCAAATATAGCCCGACACCGTCGCAATTGCGACGTTGTCAGGATATAAGTGCAAAAAAAAAAAAGAACGTTTTCATTTGTGTTTTCAACAGCGCCGAGAGAGATTCCCTCCTCGAAATCAAGCGGGTTATCATTTGTGTTTTGAACAAAGTGGGTTGTCATTTGTGTTTTGAATAGCACTGAGAGAGATTCCCTCCGTGAAATCAAGTGGGTTGTCATTTGTGTTTTCAACAGCGCCGAGAGAGATTCCCTCCGCAAAATCACAGCTACAATTTCTGAGTACGTTGGGTTTATTTTTCTTTTGTCATTATTATTTAATCTGGTATTCAGCTGTTAGAGAGCTAAAATACCCAGAAATGAGGACATATCTGTGTTGAATTTATTGTTAGCAGCTTTGGTTATTTAGAATGCTTCCCCACAATACTTAATAGGATGCATTTGGTTTTCAAAGCTTTCACTGACTTGGATTCAAGATTCTGAGACTTTCACGTGCCTTGCTTCAGTTGTTTCCGCAAACAAATCATGTGCCTTTTGTATGCTTCCACATTTTATATACATGTCCATCAGGGTAGTCACCACCACTATATTTGACAAAAACCCATCTTCAATTACTTTTTGGTGAATTTCCCTACCCTGTTCTATGACTGTACCTCTGGTTTTAATGTATAAAAATGACCCAAATTTCAAAGGAAGTATATGATAAATTCCACCTAACACTTCCTAATCCCTGGACAGTGTCTTCTTACACTTTGAAACAAACAATTCCAAAGGGAATTAGCCTCTAGGGCTCTGCAACACCCAAACCCACAATTCTTGGCTCTAAACCCTTCTTAACTAGGGCATTCTCAATCACCCGATTCTACACCCTTCAAATCCAAATTAGTGGATGATTCACCATCTCACAAACATTATACAATGTTCCACATTATAACAATCCACCCTTGCTTGGATAGATCACTCACTGCTATACATTAGCATTCAACTCAAGGTAATTTCCCACAGTTTATCCTGTGATCACACTGTTTTCCACAAAACTTTGCCTATGCAATGTTAGTACTTCATAATACAAGTTAGTTATTGTCATCCCATGAATATTAGGCCTTCTATGTTACAGCAAAATCAAAGTAAACTCATTCAAAACGGTTTAGAATGGATGAAAGAAATCCTTCTAACTCATGTATGTGTTAGTTCAAACAAATGAGGATAGTCACTCTAAAGACAACATGATAATGTACACTCACAGTAAGTGTACATTATCATGTTGTCTTTAGAGTGACTATGCTCATTTGTTGAAGAAGAAAAGCATTAATGTGGCTGAATAGCAATACATTCAAGTGGCAATTACACAAGGGACAATCACTGTGAGATGTCCTCATTTGTGACTGTCCTTACAGTGAGTGTACATTATCATGTTGTCTTTAGAGTGACTGTCCTCATTCTGTAAGTGTACATTATCATGTTGTCTTTACAGTGACTGTCCTCCTTCAAGTGGCAATTACACAAGGGACAGTCACTGTAAAGACAACATGATAATGTAGAGGAACGTTGTCATTTGTGTTTTCAACAGCGCCGAGAGAGATTCCCTCCGCGAAATCAAGTGGCTTATCATTTGTGTTTTGAACAAAGCGGGTTGTCATTTGTGTTTTGAACAGCACCGAGAGAGATTCCCTCCATGAAATCAAGTGGGTTGTCATTTGTGTTTTCAACAGCGCCGAGAGAGATTCCCTCCGCAAAATCACAGCTACAATTTCTAAGTACGTTGGGTTTATTTTTCTTTTGTCATTATTATTTAATCTGGTATTCAGCTGTTAGAGAGCTAAAATACCCAGAAATGAGGACATATCTGTGTTGAATTTATTATTAGCGGCTTTGGTTATTTAGAATGCTTCCCCACAATACTTAATAGGATGCATTTGGTTTTCAAAGCTTTCACTGACTTGGATTCAAGATTCTGAGACTTTCACGTGCCTTGCTTCAGTTGTTTCCGCAAACAAATCGCGTGCCTTTTGTATGCTTCCACATTTTATATACATGTCCATCAGGGTAGTCACCACCACTATATTTGACAAAAACCCATCTTCAATTACTTTTTGGTGAATTTCCCTACCCTGTTCTAAAGATCCCATTTTGGCATATGCTTGAAGAATGCTGGCAAAAGTGGTTGATTTTGGTTTTATACCTCCCAATTGCATTTGTTTAAAAACCTCCAACGATTTTTAAACAAATGCAATTGGGAGGTATAAAACCAAACTATAACAATCCACCCTTGCTTGGATAGATCACTCACTGCTATACATTAGCATTCAACTCACGGTAATTTCCCACAGTTTATCCTGTGATCACACTGTTTTCCACAAAACTTTGCATATGCAATGTGAGTACTTCATAATACAAGTTAGTTATTGTCATCCCATGAATATTAGGCCTTCTATGTTCATGGGATGATCTTCATTATCTCTAAAACTCTACTGCAATGACAAGTCTAGACAAAAGAATGACTGTTTCAGCAATGACTGGCGCGACAACAGTCTCAATATAATAGTAAACTCATTCAATAACAAGAATAATTGAATAATCAAACCAAATGATTTGAGACTTAAAAGATCAAGGAACTTGCAGAAATTAAAGTTTATTGCTCGTTGTTTCCTTCACCATTCCATACACCCGCGCAACAGCAAATTCAAAGTAAACTCATTCAAAACGGTTTAGAATGGATGAAAGAAATCCTTCTAACTCATGTATGTGTTAGTTCAAACAAACTAAGACTTCCAAGATAAATGGAGTTGCAAAAACTAAGAGTTTTATATTTCTTACTGTTGCAGTCCGTATATATCTCCCTTCTTTGTCGTAACAGAGATATATATAAGATTCTTTATAACTTCTCAAAAACTAATCCAACCAATTTTCATCGGTTGGAGCTTAGTTTGAGCCTAACTAAATCCTAAATACTAACTCCCTCCATTGTTAGCTAACCGTTGGATTTTGAAAATTCAAAAATTCCAACTTATAATTAATTGAATTATTTTAATCCAAAGACCACTAAACTCACTAACTTTTATCTCTTATGATTATTAAACTTTCCAAAAGACTTAAACTTCCGCACTAGCCTATTCTAGATTCTTAGAACATTATTGAACTTTGGACAATCTCAGTCCATTGTAAACAAGCTTTTAGTCCTAATAAGGACATCATTACAAACTCATTGAAGTATTGCATTATTTTAATAACATTAAAGGTGCTAAGATCCTCCAATTGACCTGTTGACCCTATTTATGTATTCCATCTCTCTGATTTGTCCTAAAAGTCTGTATAATCTCCGTCTCCAAATTGGTTGTGTGAGGTGCTCCGGCACCAGTTCGCCAATGGAATAGAAGTTGTTCTTCCTATATCAATGGAAATCCTAGCTCTACAACTTCTAACATTAATTGAAGTAGAGGAAGATGGTGCGATGAATGTCATATTAGTAAAATTGTTGAATCTACAAGAAGCTTATGAGAATGCTTATAATGCCTTGACACATCACCAAAGAATAGTATAATGTGGGTTTGACAAGAGGTATGCAATCCCCCTCCTAAGAAAAATGATATGATTTTGAAGTACAATGAAAGAGCAGCCAATCCAAGTCAACATACAAAGTTTGATGCCTTATGGGAGGGTCCTTTTTATATTTCTTGCTACAAAGAAAATTATGTTTTTGAGTTGGAAAACATGGAAGGTAATCCTTTTGAGATATTGATAAATAGGATCCATCTTAAACATTTCTATTAATAGTTTATCCTTCCTTCTTGTACATAGTAGGTTATTTATGCTTTAAGCTCAATAAGTATCATGAGGTACATTTTCTTTGTTGTTAGTCTCTAGTTTTCTTAAGGTTTGAGCCCATGTTTTACCCCGTGCATAGCATTTTTTGTTGTCCAACACATTTTAAAATGATCACCCCCCTATTATTGTATCACTTCCTCCTTGTTCCTCATTCAAGTGGCAATTACACAAGGGACAGTCACTGTGAGATGTCCTCATTTGTGAGAAGGACAGTCACACATGAGGACATCTCACAGTGAATGTCCCTTGTGTAATTGCCACTTGAATGTATTGCTATTCAACCACATTTATGGGCCCGTTTGGACCATGACACACAGTAGCATCTACAGAGAAGAATATCCCAGGTGTAACAAGTTGTAAGAATATACCAACAGTTCTAAGAAGTTCCCTAGCACGTAGTAGCATCTACAGAGAAGAATATACAACATGAGGGCAGCCACTGTAAAGACAACATGATAATGTGCACTCATTTTATGTGTACATTATCATGTTGTCTTTACAGTGACTGACCTCATTCAAGTGGAAATTACACAAGGGATAGTCACTGTGAGATGTCCTCATTTGTGAGAAGGACAGTCACACATGAGGATATCTCACAGTGACTATCCCTTGTGTAATTGCCACTTGAATGTATTGCTATTCAACCACATTTATGGGCCTGTTTGGACCATGGCACATAGTAGCATCTACAGAGAAGAATATCCCAGGTGTAACAAGTTGTAAGAATATACCAACAGTTCTAAGAAGTTCCCTAGCACATAGTAGCATCTTCTAATTGTCTATACCACTTCACAAGGTATTGTTTGCACACATTGTTTTTGGTTCTTTTGATGACCCTTGTTTTGAAATTGCTATTAGGCCTTGTAGCTTATATGTTTTGATTGCTGGAGAGCTTCTAAAGCTAAGCAAGAAGACCATTGCATGAGTTATAGCTGCGCGCTCAGGTTTGAAAATTGTATATTTTTTAATCTAATGTATATTTTAACTAGACTTTTAGCTTATTTTTGCTGTATATTTTAATCTAAAGGGAATCATGGATGTGAACTTGAAAGAATTTTGTACTTAGTTCTTATGGAGAGAATAGTAGTAGTTTACGGTCTAATATCAAATAGAGTTTTCCAATTACAGAAAGTTAATGAATTCTAATAGCTTATATGTTTTGATTGCTGGAGAGCTTCTAGAGCTAAGCAAGAAGACCATTGCACGAGTTATAGCCGCGTGCTTAGGTTTGAAAATTGTATATATTTTAATCTAATGTATATTTTAATCCTTTTGCCATGTCATGTAATATGTCTTTCCTTGTAGCTTATATGTTTTGAAATTGCTGTTAGGCCTTGTAGCTTATATGTTTTGATTTCTAGAGAGCTTCTAGAGCTAAGCAAGAAGACCATTGCACTAGTCGTAGCCATGCGCTCAGGCATGAAAATTGTATATTTTTTAATCTAATGTATATTTTAACTAGACTTTTAAAATATTAAAGGATTTAACTAGGTCTAAGAAGATTTGTGTACTTTTGACAATTTTGCTTAGTCACTGAAAGTTGTAGACCGAAGTTTTCATAGCCCAATTTTTGCTTCCTGCAAAGAACGATCATGTCAGATAATATAAGTGAAGAACAAAATAGGGAGACAATCGCTAGATTGTGGTCTAACTTGAAAAGAAAAGGTGATGGAAAATGTTATTGTCCCTGCAAAATTTGTAAGGGCTTAAACCGTAGAAGACTGCTAATCAAAATAGTTAAGAGACATTGTAGGGAGAATGGTCACATTGAAGGGGGGCATGACTATCATCCACTGGTAAGTTGTTCATTATATCATTTTAACAATTTATATACATATGAAATCACTTGATGATGAGTTGAAGATCATGGTTTATTTATGTTAATCAATTTTATATAGGTTGATCTCCCCAGGGAAGTACATGATATGGAGGAACATGGGGGTGCGAATATCCAAGGTGAAGATAATGATCCCATGGAAGATGAAAATCATGCGCCAGAAAACACAATTGAAGATGATGGTATAAATACATTGATCCATGACACATTTAGTCCAAGCGGATCTGATCATGATGATAATGATAGCCTCGATGTACCTCTACTTGAGAAGGCATACGAGCCCCTATATATAATGCGATGGAAGAAGAAGATACTGAAGAAGTAGAAGATGATGTAGATGATGATCACGATCAACAATTATTGGATGATGTTCTTGAGACAAATTTTCATGAAGAAGAAGAAGAAGATGATGACGATGATGCTGCTACTAATGATGATGATGATGAAGATGATGTTGATGTTGATGATGATGATGTTGATGATGACGACAACGACGACAATGACGACGACGATGATGATGATGATTACGACGATGACGAGGATGATGATGATGATGATGATGATGATGATGATGATGATGATGATGAGGATGATGATGATGAAATTTAAAGGTATGCCATCAATCCTTAATGTATTTAATATTCATTTCTTGATAGAAATATATTTGTCTTAAATGCTTACATAGTTTATTCATTATCTATTTAAAAGCTACAAGTTTCAACTACAAATAGAATACTGCTAATCTAAATTAATTAAATACAATGCCTCAATAGGCTCCAAACTTGACTTCACCTTAACTAGGTGTTTCCTCCACCTCCACCACACACATCAAACAACTTCAAATAGCATGTCCCCAAGGTTACTAAGCCCTCAACTCATCAGCTGATACAAAAACCCAGTTTTAGCCCTTCAGTAGGCCTACTTCCCTAGCAGGCTTATAATGTGAGCCTGATTTAAGTGTTATAATGTGTACATTTTAATGTTTTTAATTTTTATGTGATGCTTATGATGGATGTGATTATGATTATGATGTGATTATGCTCACGATAATTGAATTACATTTGCAGGAAATTGAACCCCTTTCAAGAGCATCCCGCACAGTCTCATGGATCGACAGGTATAAGTCAATACACCTTATAGAAAGTCTATTTAATACACTTATCAATAGTAAGATTGATGTCTTCTAAGATCTCTCCCATTTGCAGGTACCAGAAAATAGGTATTTGTTAGAAGTGTCTTCCTCGAGTGAGGGAAATATAGGAATAGAAGAGGAAAGTGAGACATGCAGTTTATCTAGAATAGGGAGATTAACTAGAGGTCAAAGGACTAGAAGGAAATTCAATAAACACATGAAATTTTTCCTCGCTCAAGGGGGGTCATGTTCTTATGATGATGAGATGAAAGGCGACATTAAGGTGACCTTGAGGTACCAACATCTACAGAAACATTGGGTACCCAAGGAACTTCCTCCAATAAACACTGATTTTTGTGTTAATGAGAGGATATATCGCATAGCACCATCATCATTACATGGTTTGGGCCTATTTTCTATGGATGGCATAAAGGTGTCTTACAAAAAAGTTTCTAAATTGATGGAGTATGTTGGACCATGTTACGATTACAAAAGTTGGATGCATATTGTTCAATATAAAAAAAGTATGCGTAGGTATGCACTCTCGGCAAATTATATACAACAGCAAGACAATAATCAAAGTAAAAGTGTGGCTATATACATTGATGGAAGGCCAAAAGCAATAGGGAATATTGTAGGTTTTATAAATAGTACATGACCTGGGTCAACTATAAAGCAACCCAATTTCATTTTTGAGGCACGTGAGGGAAATCGTGTATTCATCTGTGTGATAAAATCAATACGTGCAGGGGAAGAGCTGCTTATTGATTACAATTTGAACCGCATAGATACAAACGAGGCTACTATCATGGGGGTGGTACATACTATTAAACCAACTTCTAATCAATGACTCCAACATACCATTTAGTTATTAAATTTTTGGCTAACATTTTTATACTTGATCTTTGACACAGGGGCACAATATGGAGCAACCGCCCGAAGGTGATGGTGACAATATTCCTAGCTCAGGTAATTAAAGAGCGCCACAGTTATGTTCTTTAAAATAATTAAATACTTGTAACAATTATAATTAAATATTTTTAATTTAACTCTTTTATTTGTTATTGTAGAGGACCCCCCTTTGCAGAAGCATAGGAATTTGAGATCATCAAGAACAGAGAACAAAACAACTGATGAGGGGGGTATTGATGATAACACTGATGCTCCTCTTAGAGCTTACATAGAAAAAAAAATTAGAAAGAGAAAAAAGAAATGATTGTCATCTAAATACCTTAATTGATAATGACTGAATTTTATGTCTCAATGAATTTAATTATGTGCTAATGAATGTTCATGAATTATGTGTTTATTTTCATATTGATGAATGTTGCGTGTTAACGAATCTAATGTGTTAATGAATGTTATCATGTGATATTGATTGAATGTTACATTTTATTAATAATTGAAAGAATGAATGAATGTTAGATGTTAACGGGGAATGTAGAGTGATGTTAGGGGGAGGGGGGTGGGGCCAAATGAGCTTCCACCTTCACGTGGTTGGCCCTGTTTAGTAGAGAATATTAAACTATATTCTCGAAACAAAGTGAAGCTCAATAAGATACTAAATGAGTCAAAATGGTTATCAAGGTCCTCTATCCATAAGATACTTGTAGTCAAAATGGTTATTAATAAGATACTTGTAGTCAAAATGGTTATCTAGGTCCTCTATCCATTCCATAAGTTCTTCACCATTCAAACTTCCTCCATAACAAGGAATGTGCTCTAGGTTAGTCATGAAGCCTAGCATGGACTCTCTGTCAGATAGAGCCACTATTTCAGAGCCTTTTCTGTGCATTTCCTTCAAGCACTGTACAGTGTACGGATGTGAAAGGGAGGGCAGACCAGTGTGGAAGTTAGATTATTTATATCTTATGCTTTGAGAGTTTATTTGGTAGATTCAAGACACCTTATATCAAAGTTATTCCTTTTTCTTATCTGTTGTTCTGTCAAACCCTCATTTTTTGGGTTATTGCATTCAAATGGCCTTAACTTGCAAATAAACCATAGGATATCCTCTATTCTTTGTAAAATGCAAGTTAAGGGGGTTTATTTTCATATTTTAAAAGCTTTGGAATAGGATACTAAGCCAGAGAATTTCGAGAGCAAGCCCTAGGTCAAGAATCTCAATGTTCTTGACTAGGAGTTGATGGATTATGCAAGATCAGAGGGTAGCGGCAAGTAAAGGACCTCAAATCTTGTTGAATCTAGATCTTTAGAGCATGGTGGACATCTTCAAACTCTGATCTTGGTTTCATGCACCCATTTTCAATGCCTTGTTTTGGAACCCACACCCAAAGGCATGCATTAGGTCTGCGGACTCAATAAGAACATTGATATGCTGGAGTGGAGTCAGGGTCTGGGAGTTGGAGGATTGTTAGAACATCAAAAAGGGTACTCAAAAAACATATAAGTTCATAAGGTCCTTTGTCAAATTGAAGAGTTATTGCTGCAGAACAGGTTTTGGAGACCTACTAGAGTCACTAGGTCTATTTGTGATTTTGATGTCTTGGGTTGTTTGGAACACAACCAATGCATGATTCTGCATGTTTTAGGGAATCTTAAGAGTTTTCAAATGTTTGATTGGGTTGGCAAAGCCTAGGATCAATAAAGTCTCTTTTGGTAGAAAATCAGGGAACTTGTCCCTAAAAGGAAATTTGGTCTTGGTTGGGATTGAGTCAATAAGGTGTTAGAAGTATCTTGAAACCTTTGAAGTCCCTCTAGTACAGAGATTTTAAACTGGTCTGATAGAATCAGAGGCTAAATTGCTTAGGTGTAACATTTTGGTGTCTTGAAGTGGGTTGGGGTTTAAGACCAAGTTTCTTGCTGACCACTCTGCATCACATTGTCTTGCATGAAATTAGTCATTCTGTATAAACTTGTCTAGTGTTGTCAATAGACCCAAATAGTTCAAAGATACTTGAACCAATCAGATGTTTTATGGGGTGCATTTTTGTGTTAGGTAGAAAGGATTCTTCATACAGGTGAAAGTCTCGAACCTTTCCCCACTCCCAAAAAAAATCACTTGTACTGTTATGAGCAGTCATGAGGACTAGACAGATACATTATAATATATGTAATTGCCACTTGAATGTATTGCTATTCAACCACATTTATGGGCCCGTTTGGACCATGGCACACAGTAGCATCTACAGAGAAGAATATCCCAGGTGTAACAAGCTCTAAGAATATACCAATAGTTCTAAGAAGTTCCCTAGCACACAGTAGCATCTACAGAGAAGAATATACAACATGAGGGTAGTCACTGTAAAGACAACATGATAATGTACACTCATTGTATGTGTACATTATCATGTTGTCTTTACAGTGACTGTCCTCATTCAAGTGGCAATTACAAAAGGGACAGTCACTGTGAGATGTCCTCATTTGTGACAAGGACAGTCACACATGAGGACATCTCACAGTCACTGTCCCTTGTGTAATTTCCACTTGAATGTATTGTTATTCAACCACATTTATGGGCCCGTTTGGACCATGACACACAGTAGCATCTACAGAGAAGAAGTTTGGTATGCAATGGTCTTGAAACCTCCTAAGAAATTCTTGGTATGCATTTGTGTGGTGCAAAAGCTTCGTTGAAAGAGAAAAAGAAGAAAAGAATAGAAATGATTTTTTTTCTTTTTATGTCATACACTGTAACCAACTACTTATAACTTGCAAAAATTATTATAACCATTTGAAATTGAAACTTAGTTTAATGTGAAACTGAGAACTGCTTTATTAGAGCTTTTTGTGATTTAGATTCAGACATTAAGAACATTGTTTGCCTAATATTGTGATTAATGTTTATTTATTAATATCTCATACTGACAAACAATTGATAATTGTAGGGAAAATGTCATTGGGGGTCTTTGAGGATCCACCAGAAGCCAAGGAGAAAATGTATTCAAATGCTAAAGATGGTGTAACAGTCCTTACAGCTGTTGAACCTTGCTGTGTAGATCATCTCCGATTCTCCAAGTTCAACAGTACTGTGGTATTCCTTTGGATACTTCTAATGGTAAATTTTAGACATCAAGTTCTTTTCGTATGAAACTACTACATTTGTAATCTGTAGTTTTAAACTTTTAGTTTATAAATGTTCATCAACTTTAGTTCGTATGCTGCCATTTCAAGTATGATTAATGAAGTTACCTTTATCACAGGATGAAAGTGAGCAGTCAGCATACTGGTACGGAGCTGGCAGCATTAATACGGTGACTAGGGCATCGTTTAATGGTGGTATTATGTTTTCCCCTGTTTAGGGCATCGGCCTTTTGAAGCATTGCCTTCATCTTTCTTAAGTCTGAGTTTTAAGTTTGTTTATTTCCATCCTAACTTGCTTTCCCCTCTTCGGTTTTGCAGTACTGTGAAGGTAGTCGCAAGTTAGGGCTCTTTCATTGCATACCCGAAACAATGAAGACGTTACGGTCCACAAAATGTTTGTGCTTGAAAGATGAACAAATAAAATTAAACTTCTAAATAACCAAAGCCGCTAACAATAAATTCAACACAGATATGTCCTCATTTCTGGGTATTTTAGCTATGTAACAGCTGAATACCAGATTACATAATAATGACAAAAGAAAAATAAACCCAACGTACTTAGAAATTGTAGCTGTGATTTCGTGGAGGGAATCTCTCTCGGCGCTGTTGAAAATACAAATGACAACGTTTCTCTACATTATCATGTTGTCTTTACAGTGACTGTCCCTTGTGTAATTGCCACTTGAAGGAGGACAGTCACTGTAAAGACAACATGATAATGTACACTTACAGAATGAGGACAGTCACTCTAAAGACAACATATAATGTACACTCACTGTAAGGATAGTCACAAATGAGGACATCTCACAGTGACTGTCCCTTGTGTAATTGCCACTTGAATGTATTGCTATTCAGCCACATTAATGCTTTTCTTCTTCAACAAATGAGCATAGTCACTCTAAAGACAACATGATAATGTACACTTACTGTGAGTGTACATTATCATGTTGTCTTTAGAGTGACTATCCTCATTTGTTTGAACTAACACATACATGAGTTAGAAGGATTTCTTTCATCCATTCTAAACCGTTTTGAATGAGTTTACTTTGATTTTGCTGTAACATAGAAGGCCTAATATTCATGGGATGACAATACCTAGCTTGTATTATGAAGTACTGACATTGCATAGGCAAAGTTTTGTGGAAAATAGTGTGATTACAGGATAAACTGTGGGAAATTACCTTGAGTTGAATGCTAATGTATAGTAGTGAGTGATCTATCCAAGCAAGGGTGGATTGTTATAATGTGGAACATTGTATAATGTTTGTGAGATGGTGAATCATCCACTAATTTGGATTTGAAGGGTGTAGAATTGGGTGATTGAGAATGCCCTAGTTAAGAAGGGTTTAGAGCCAAGAATTGTGGGTTTGGGTGTTGCAGAGCCCTAGAGGCTAATTCCCTTTGGAATTGTTTGTTTCAAAGTGTAAGAAGACACTGTCCAGGGATTAGGAAGTGTTAGGTGGAATTTATCATATACTTCCTTTGAAATTTGGGTCATTTTTATACATTAAAACCAGAGGTACAGTCATAGAACAGGGTAGGGAAATTCACCAAAAAGTAATTGAAGATGGGTTTTTGTCAAATATAGTGGTGGTGACTACCCTGATGGACATGTATATAAAATGTGGAAGCATACAAAAGGCACGCGATTTGTTTGCGGAAACAACTGAAGCAAGGCATGTGAAAGTCTCAGAATCTTGAATCCAAGTCAGTGAAAGCTTTGAAAACCAAATGCATCCTATTAAGTATTGTGGGGAAGCATTCTAAATAACCAAAGCCGCTAACAATAAATTCAACATAGATATGTCCTCATTTCTGGGTATTTTAGCTCTCTAACAGCTGAATACCAGATTACATAATAATGACAAAAGAAAAATAAACCCAACGTACTCAAAAATTGTAGCTGTGATTTCACGGAGGGAACCTCTCTCAACGCTGTTGAAAATACAAATGACAACGTTTCTCTACATTATCATGTTGTCTTTACAGTGACTGTCCCTTGTGTAATTGCCACTTGAAGGAGGACAGTCACTGTAAAGACAACATGATAATGTACACTTACAGAATGAGGACAGTCACTCTAAAGACAACATGATAATGTACACTCACTGTAAGGACAGTCACAAATGAGGACATCTCACAGTGACTGTCCCTTGTGTGATTGCCACTTGAATGTATTGCTATTCAGCCACATTAATGCTTTTCTTCTTCAACAAATGAGGATAGTCACTCTAAAGACAACATGATAATGTACACTCACTATGAGTGTGAGTGTACATTATCATGTTGTCTTTAGAGTGACTATCCTCATTTGTTGAAGAAGAAAAGCATTAATGTGGCTGAATAGCAATACATTCAAGTGGCAATCACACAAGGGACAGTCACTGTGAGATGTCCTCATTTGTGACTGTCCTTACAGTGAGTGTACATTATCATGTTGTCTTTAGAGTGATTGTCCTCATTTGTTGAAAAAAAAAGCATTAATGTGGCTGAATAGCAATACATTCAAGTGGCAATCACACAAGGGACAGTCACTGTGAGATGTCCTCATTTGTGACTGTCCTTACAGTGAGTGTACATTATCATGTTGTCTCCACTATAACATATATAGCCTGGAGCTTTCATAAAACCATTTTGATAAATAGTCTTGCACATTGCCTGTAAGACACAAACTTTCAGTGCCATAAAAATACACATTGTCCTCAATTAGTAATGTCTCAAATTTTGTACAGAACTTGCTATTTGAGTCTTATTTTCAGAATTGAAGCAAAAATTTCTCCAAAAAAGTCAAGATGATCGATCTAGCATAGATTTCAAAAACTGTAGGTAGTTTAACTAATGTGGATGCAATCATATTTTACCACTCTGAATGAACTAGTTTGCATGAAAATTTATATACAACCATCATTGCATTGTGGCTCTTTGTTAGAGACGTAGAATTTTGAAGTTTAAATTATTTTCACAATTTTATCATAACTTGGAGCATTTTTCATACTTAGCTGTGTCACTAGCTTAATGCATATTAATTATTTTGTCTTGTTTTTCTTGCATGGCAGGGAAGCAACAACAACATATAGGGCTGAAGCTTTAGAATTTCAAAAACAATTGAGGCATTTGCAGAATCGGTGTATTTGCTCAGTGGTCAAGCTTCATCTTTGATTCAAGGAAGATGAGCACGGGAGGCAGCAACATCTTTAACAAATGGACGAAATTGCTAGCAGGAATATGGAGGTATGAAGTAGAGAGATGCTTTGTAATAGAAGGAATCTGTCTTAAGCTAAGTTTGTGTTGGCTAAGAAAATCTCATTTCATAAAAACTTGAATGCCTCTTATGTATACAGTCCTATTTAGTGACACAATATTAGATTCGTAAAAGGTAAGTGTGTTATGAACATTTCTATATGTAACCTTGCAATATTTTCTACTAAGATTTTCACTCTTTAAGGATATTTTGTAAAGTTTATAAGGTCTAAAATTTATAGGCAGGTGTCTCACAACCAAATTATATTACCTTGGATTTTGGACCTATTTTTAGTTGCTTAAGTTTTTGTAGGGTTATAGCACATTATTTTATAGCAATATAAGTAGATGTGTGAAAATTTAATTTCATTTGTCCTAGCTTGACAACTATTGCACTCAAATCCTGGATTGTGGATGAGTGGAGATGGGTGGATGTCTGGATCGTGGATGTCAAGCACTGGTACATCTATCCCATCATGACCATCTTCCTCTTCAAATTCTACCTCAGATGGAAGGCCATCCTCTATCGTAATGAAGTTGTGAAGTATGCAACATGCCAAAACAATATGTGTTTGTGTCTTGATTTGATAAGATGTCGCATGCTTCAATATAGGAAAACGCTGCTTCAATATCCCAAATGTATGCTCTATTACATTCCTAAGCGAGGAGTGTCGATGATTAAACAACTCGTGTGAGGTGTTTATTGGGTTTTCTCTTGAAAACTCCTTTAGGTGGTAGCGTGTGCACCGATAAGGCGCGAGAAATCCTGGTACGTTAGGATATCCAGCATCGACAAAATAATATTTACCTAAACAAAACAAAATGTCATTGTCATAACGTTGTCTTATTTTTTGTATGCTTCAATAATATAATCATATTTTACAAACCTGGGGGAACTACCAATGGATCAGCTCTAGATAGAGCTGAAGCTAGAACACGGCTATCTGCAGCAGACCCTTCCCAACCAGCAAGGATGTATTGAAACTAATAATCAAATGAACACACTCCCATAACATTTTGCGACAAGTTGCCTTTTCTATTGCGATATTTAGCTTGCAAGTTGATATCCACAGTGACTGGTATATGGGATCCATCCATTGCTCCCACACAATCCTGTACTCAAATAAATCATAGGTCTAATCAAACAATAATAGGATTAAAACTCTAAACAAACTTAAACCACTGAGAGATATACCTTGAAGTATGGATCAAAACGGGCCTTCCCAGTAATTTCCCGAGGAGTGTTTGGACTAGGGGGTATAAAATAATCCGAATGGAGCGCCAAGATAGCCCTCAAGACCTTGTGGAATTATCAGCTTACGGTCTCTCCAGAGTGCCCAAAGTTATGGGCAATCTTACGATTCCTCAGATTGTGGCCAAGAGTATGGAGGAACATGACTAATTGTTCTTCTAACGTGAGGAATTCTGTATCTTTGATGCTTCCTTTTTGCCTTAGAATATTGGCTAGTTTAAAGAAAGATCATCTAGTCATGCGTATTTGGTCATGGCAATCCGTCTCATTGGAGTTGATAACATGCTTATAAAAAGGAATTGCATCTCTTGTGCGCTTACGCATTTTTCGAGTACCTTCTTTTATACACTCCCCTATGGCCGCGACAAGGGTGGCAAGAACAACTACAATAACAGGCAGGAGTCTTCTCCTCCTCATAATCTCTCCTTCAATTTCAATATCATCATCATCATCATCAATATCATCAATGATATCCATTGAATTACCTAAAAATACCAACAAAACAATCACGAAACAACATAAGAAAACACCCAACTATAATGCATAATCAGAGAATAGAGTTGCAAGTTCAGTATACAACATATGTTGACAAGAAAGTACCTTGTGTAATTTCACAAAATGAGAAGTTCTCATAGTGACTGTCCCTTGTGTAATTGCCACTTGAATGAGGACAGTCACTGTAAAGACAACATGATAATGTACAGTTGCAGTGAGTGTACATTATCATGTTGTCTTTAGAGTGACTGTCCTCATTTGTTGAAGAAGAAAAGCATTAATGTGGTTGAATAGAAATACATTCAAGTGGAAATTACACAAGGGACAGTCACTGTGAGATGTCCTCATTTGTGACTGTCCTTACAGTGAGTGTACATTATCATGTTGTCTTTAGAGTGACTGTCCTCATTTGTTGAAGAAGAAAAGCATTAATGTGGTTGAATAGCAATACATTCAAGTGGCAATTACACAAGGGACAGTGGTGCAGGAGCACCTCCAACATTTAATCCATGGTCGAAGATAAAGGAGACTTCAAAGAACATCAAGGCTAAACAGGAGGATGGAATGCTTAATCAAGGACAACAGATCACTTGGTGGATCTTAGCACCTATAATGTTAGTAAAATATCGCAATTCTTCAATTAAATTGTAATGTCCTTAATAGGACTAAAAGACAAATTATAATGGACTAAGATTGTCCAAGCACTACAATTGGAGTCTAGAAGAGTTTAATGATCATAAAAGATCCAAATTAGTAAGTTAGTGGTCTTTTGTTTTAAAGAATTTAATAAATTGTAAGTTGGAATTTTGAACTTTCAAAATCCAACGGCTAGTTTTAGTTTGGTATGTGTTAAGTTTAAACATTCAACTCAACGAAAGTTGGTTGAAGATTAGTTCTTAGTTAGTTGTGTTTCAAGCTGTAACACTTGGTCGATAGTTGAATCTATTAGAAGAAGTTATATTAGAATCCTTTATATTTAGATAAAGGCTCTGTTACTAAACAGAGAGGAGATTGGTGTATTAATTTGTGCTCGACAAGCAATACAAGACTGTTGTTTCTTGCAATTCGATTTCTATTTTGAAACTTTATTGGCTTGGTTTGAAATTGAAATGCTTTGACAGGGTTCTTTAATCATTTCATTTGCTTTTGTTATGTTTCCAAACATTGCAGTGAACCTGTGTGTACCATTTTGGGGAAACAGTGAGCAATAAAGCATCTAGTTTATGTAAACTAATTCATTTTGAATCTCATTTTGAATTGATCAAATTCCATATGCTCTGAGGGAGATTTGTTATCCTTCGAATTGCAGATTGATGAGTGTTACAATCTATTAAGTTTTCTGTCGCACAAGTTGTCTTGAAACAACGTTCTATATCTTAGTTTTCTGTTACAGTAGAAGTTTAGGGGCGATTGAGGTCATTCCATGAATTGATAGGCCTAATTCATGGAATGACATTTTCTAACCTATATTATATGATTCTAATCTAAATATATGCAGAACCGCGTGGGAGAATAGTGTGATCACAAACAAGAACAGTGGAAAACGGCATTGGAAGTGTGCTAAGGTGTAGCAGTGGGCGATCTGTCCACATAAGGCATATGTTTAATGCTTGGGAATAGTATACAATGTTCATTTGATGGTGAATCTGCCACCAATTCATTGCAGGGTCGTGTGGAGACAGTAGATTGAGGAAGCCCTAGTTGACAGGGTTCGAAGACAACAAATTGGGGTTTTGTAGTTGCAGAGCATTTGTGTCTAATTCCTTTTGGAATTAAGCAATTGGAGACATAACTAGACACTGTCCAGGAGTTGGGAGCTAGGAGATCTTTAACCCATACTTCCTTTGAAAATTTAGTAGATTTTAGTGCATTGAAACAGGGTAGCAGTGCCGAACAAGGGTGTTTGTCCAAAGCAACAGTATAAAAACTTTTGATATGTTGTTGAACTCCAAAGAGGGTATCCATAAATGTTGTTACCTCATCAAATGTTTTGAGAAAAGTTAGAATTATTCCCTGTTTAAGTCTGCTGCAGGGTTTAGATAGCCTGTTAAGCTTTTTGTGACTAGTTTGTGAGAACATTGGTGAAATGGGATATGGGAATTGAGTGAGAGTCTCAGAATCTTGAAACCAAGTAAAGTGAAGCCTTAAAACTCAAATCCATCCTTTAGGATAGCCTTGATAGTCAAGTTCTTGAAGTATTTAAGATTGTTGAATAAGCCCAAGTGTCTAACCTCTGAAATTTCTAAACCTACTTGTGCATTTGATACCACCACCCTTCCCTCTACATCAGACAGTCACTGTGAGATTCATTTGTGACTATCCTTATAGTGAGTGTACATTATCATGTTGTCTTTAGAGTGACTGTCCTCATTTGTTGAAGAAGAAAAGCATTAATGTGGTTGAATAGCAATACATTCAAGTGGCAATTACACAAGGGACAGTCACTGTGAGATGTCCTCATGTGTGACTGTCCTTGTCACAAATGAGGACATCTCACAGTGACTGTCCCTTGTGTAATTGCCACTTGAATGAGGATAGTCACTGTAAAGACAACATGATAATGTACAGTTGCAGTGAGTGTACATTATCATGTTGTCTTTAGAGTGACTGTCCTCATTTGTTGAAGAAGAAAAGCATTAATGTGGTTGAATACCAATACATTGAAGTGGCAATTACACAAGGGACAGTCACTATGAGATGTCCTCATTTGTGACTGTCCTTACAGTGAGTGTACATTATCATGTTGTCTTTAGAGTGACTGTCCTCATTTGTTGAAGAAGAAAAGCATTAATGTGGTTGAATAGCAATACATTCAAGTGGCAATTACACAAGGGGCAGTCACTGTGAGATGTCCTCATGTGTGACTATCCTTGTCACAAATGAGGACATCTCACAGTGATTGTCCCTTGTGTAATTACCACTTGAATGAGGACAGTCACTGTAAAGACAACATGATAATGTACAGTTGCAATGAGTGTACATTATCATGTTGTCTTTAGAGTGACTGTCCTCATTTGTTGAAGAAGAAAAGCATTAATGTGGTTGAATAGCGATACATTCAAGTGGCAATTACAAAAGGGGCAGTCACTGTGAGATGTCCTCATGTGTGACTGTCCTTGTCACAAATGAGGACATCTCACAGTGACTATCCCTTGTTGGTGCAGGGGCACCTATCAAGTCAACTAGGAACACCTTGGAACAAGATGGAACCAGAAGATCAAAGGCAACCCTACATGTCAACTGGGATATTTTAAGGCCAATAATGGCATATTGTAATGAACAATGTACTTTGCCAGTCAAGAGTCATAAAAGTCCTAGTAAGTCCTAGCTTTCATTTTAATGTTGTTTCAATGTGTTATTGAATTCTTCATTGTTGAATGATATGTTTATGAACTAGAAAGGTTATTTACTGCATTCTACTCACTGTTGCATCAATTTTAATTCTATTTTGAAGAAGTACTTACGCCTGCTAACATATAAACTGGCAGTTTCTACTAATTTTCTGTAACAGTCAAAGGTTTTCTTTAAATAAATGAACCTCCCATGAATCCCAAGGGCCCAAACTTCATGGGAGGCTTGTTATTGACATGTAAAATAGAAATCTAACTTATTCTATGCAGCACTAGTGTGAGAAGGCTGATGATTTGCAGGAAACAGTGAAGTGTTCCTTGATGAAATGATGGGAATAGTGTAATAGCAGCATATTGGGCTGAATAAGAGGGTTGTATTATGAGTTGAGATGTCCTAGGGCATCAAAGAGAAGGTGTGTGAACAATTATTTGGTCTCCAAGGTTAGTGGAGATAGGTGTTTGGTGAAACCCTATGCACTCTGCTAACCACTTCTACAGACCACTCTGCATCACTTGTGTAATTGCCACTTGAATGAGGACAGTCACTGTAAAGACAACATGATAATGTATAGTTGTAGTGAGTGTACATCATCATGTTGTCTTTAGAGTGACTTTCCTCATTTGTTGAAGAAGAAAAGCATTAATGTGGTTGAATAGCAATACATTCAAGTGGCAATTACACAAGGGACAGTGACTGTGAGATGTCCTCATGTGTGACTGTCCTTGTCACAAATGAGGACATCTCACAGTGATTGTCCCTTGTGTAATTGCCACTTAAATAAGGACAGTCACTGTAAACACAACATGATAATGTACACTTACAGTGAGTGTACATTATCATGTTGTCTTTAGAGTGACTGTCCTCATTTGTTGAAGGAAAAAAGCATTAATGTGGTTCATTAGCAATGTATTAAATAATTTATTTTTTTAAATTCTACCCAGGACCGTCATAATTACGACGGCCCTCCCAAGAGATGCGACGGTGGCGCCATATTGGCGATGCCCAGGCCCGTCGCAGTTGCTTCGGAGGATCATCGCTATTGCGACGGTCCTCCCAAGACATGCGACAGCGGTGCCATATTGGCGACGCCCAGGCCCGTCGCAATTGCTTCGGAGGACCGTCACAATTGTGACGCCCTACCGTCGCAATGTGACGGAGGCACTGAATGGGTGAAGCAATGACATTGTGACAGCAGGGCGTCGCAATTGCGACGGAAACCCATAGACGTCGTGATTTGCGACTAAAAAATAGCGACGTCTATCACTGTCCGTATAGCGACACATAGCCGTCGCAAAATGGCCCCAAATTTATTAGTGCGATCTTGGCTTGTATCATGCCATGATATTCACCGTCTCCATGTATTCCATTGTTTCTTCTTTGGAGCCCGTGCACTATGATTGTTCATTGAATGTTGACTGGTATCGATAGTACATGTGATGTTTGTAGCTCATTCACCCACTTTTCACATGATGATACCATACTGTCACTTTAACATACTGATGATGAATGCTTCCTGGATCTGCCAGTGCCCTATTTTGACCATGCTCCATTTGATTCGGCTTTATGATCTTAGAGTGTCCCAATGACACTGCAATTTTACTGAATGGCCCCCACATGATTCAGTGCCTCTCCTTGAGATGGTTAGGGTTCCTAGAAACTCTGTGGGAATAGAGCTTCTGACAACCCTCACTAGTTTAGTGTAGGGTACTAGGAGACCTAATACTGATCATGGGTGTTCTAACCTGTATCTGCACATGGAACAAACATATTAGTAAAAACAATGGTATCATTTATTTCCAGAGCCTCTTTGATGCACATGCCCTGAGCACAGCCCATGCCAGAGGTGCATGACTAAGTGCATGTATGCATGTTTGTAGATGTTGTGGCACCATTCATTGCTTAGATCCATTGGATCTAACTCTATTTTTTCTCTCTCTGCAGGTTCAAGGTCATAGGAGCACACCAAGCACATAGAAGATCAACTCGTACTAGGCAATGTCTGGTACCCCTGCATCTAGCTCCATTAATTTATGTATACTTGCACTCATTTATGCAATTCTTACATTTTCTATGCTCATGGCATGTGTGAGATCATATGAATGTTTTCTTTTTAGTTCTCTTCTTCTTTCTTTACAACATATTCAGGATATTGGTACATGTAATCTTAGATGCAGTAATTTCTCTTTTCCTTTCATGTACTTTGCAATGGAAATGAACACAAATCTTAACCAAGACCACATAATAATGCAAACTAGGGGACATAGCTCATATAGTAATTAGGTTTTCCAAAATGTGTAAAAATATGACAACAGTAACCCAAACCGACACCTGCACATTATGATCTTTTTGCATATCCAGGTTAGGACACCACTTATGCATGATCATACAATGCTTTCCTATCATCCAAGGTCCCTCAAAAAGAATAAACCTTAAATCCTCCTCACACGAGAAGGAAAAATCTAGACATCCTTTGGGAAGAGAAACCACCTCCACTTGACCTTTCAGACTCCATTTCTTTTTAGCAAATGCCCTAACCACCTTGATATTAGGGCGAGATCCCAAGAATCTCCCCACAAGAGAGTTAGCCATTTGAGAAATATTTACATCTATTATTTGATCTGAAATGGATAAAGAAAAAGTTCCCTCCTCAGTGTTGGATAAGATTTCAACAAGTGGATGAGAGGACTTACCCATTGGTTTCACGCTAAAAAGTCCTGTCCAGCTTTTGACAGAACCAGCAGGAGATGTCCTGTTCTGAACACAAGCTCCCTTCATGGGTCCCCAGTCCCAAGTCTGACATCAGGAATCTTACCTTGGGCCCCGTTTGCATCTATTTCCTCCAGTTTCCCACCACACTCTGAAGGACCAGCGTCATAACTACCATTCCCCTTGCTCAGCACGCTTGAAATTTGAATTCCTCCTTTCCCACTTCCTATTCCGACCGCCTGTTCCATTGTTAAAATAAATATGTTTAATAATAATAAAGTTTTAGGGTTTTATTGATAGTTGTTCTCATCACATGATGAGAAATAAAAGTAAGTTTGTTTTACTTGGAAAATATGGTGGCCCTATTAGATTTGGTGATGACAAAGAAGCTTACATTATTGGTAAAGGCTCTATTACTTTTGTTGGAAAGAATAACAATAACAATGTCTATTATGTGAAGGGTTTGTATTTCAATTTTTTGAGGGTTAGATAAATGTGTGAGAATGGATATGATGCTATTTTCTAGAATGAAGAATTTGAAATCAATAAGAGATCAGGAGACCTAATTGCAATCAGGAAAAGAACAAGAAGGAACATGTACCAGCTAGAAGGAGCATTGTAAGGATGAATTTTACTATCTGAGATCAATGATAGTTGGCTTTGGCATTAGAGGATGTGTCACATAAACTTTGATAACCTAGTGATAATAGGCTCATCTTGTGTTGTAAGAGATCTACCTAGACTGTGTAAACTAGAAAACATTATCTGTAAGGGTTGTGAAGAAGGAAAATAGAAAAGAAAATCATTCAAGGAAAAATACTATTTATCTACTGGTATATTGGAGATTGTGCACATAGATCTCTATGGTCCTACTAGAAAAATGATTTTTCAAGGTAAAAGGTACTTTATACTTTTTATTGGTGACTATTCAAGGATGACATAGGTTTCTTTTCTTAGAGAAAAATTTGAGGCATTTGAGAAGTTTAAAATATTCAAGGCTAGAGTTTAAGATGAATTTGGTAGGAAGATAAAATGTTTGAGAACACCACAACAGAATGGTGTAGTGAAACATATATGCAATAATGTAATGATTAATATTTTTTTATATGTCACATGATGGATGAGATGATCTATATAAATGCAATAATGATGATGTGATGATATAATAATCATAACACATAATGATGGATAATTATTAATAATGAATAATTCTTGATGATGTATAATGAAATTTAATGTCATAATTATAATGATTGATGATTACCTAATGAAATGATTTAATGATTAATGGAATGCACTTTAATGATAATAATGATAATGAAAGTGATTAATGCAATGTACATAATTATAATGGTTTTTAATGATTAATTATAATATGATGAATGAAATCTAAATGAAGATGAATAATGAAATGCACTTTTTTTTTTAATGTCCAACGTCGTCAATTGTAAAGGAGATTTTTTATTTGTTTTAAAGCCTTGAGAAATCCCATAGGTTATGACTGCAAGATCTAAACCTAATCATGAATGCAACTGCAAAAGCAAAGGGATTGTTGTCGCCTTTCATTGAGTCTTTTTATTTTTCATTTTATCATTGTTGATCTTTTTGGAATATTTAAAGTAGGCACAACCACCTGTTGGAGCTCTAAATTTTTAGAGTTCCATATAAAGAGAAAACCCTAAAAATAGCCACTATAATTCTACACTCAATGAATAAAATTGCCATGAAATCATGTTTACCACCTACAAATAAGCATATACTTTCATTTTTAGCCTTGAATCAAAATTAACATATCTAAAAGATGATAAATTCTTAGGGTATGCAGGTCATTTGCATATCACAACCCTTTCATGTACCCATTTTTAAAGCTGAATATTTTAAGCCTATGGTATTTCTTGCTAATCCAATTACTCCTCTAAATTATCCATATCATAAAGAAGCTCTATGCCAATTTCCACTGTCCCATGGCCTTGTTTACTATTTTTGCAAAGCAAAATTCATTTGTAGATTATTCAGTTTTACTTACATGACCAAATAACTCAACAAAGTGATTTTTTTATAATTAATATTTATTATCCTATTCAATCCCATTTAAAAAAAATTATTCCTTATAATTACCTATACTAAAAGGAATTACTATGCAAAATTTCAAGGCCCTATAAGTTCATTTGATATTTTTCCTTGATTGAAACTAAATGCAATTTGTGTAGATTTGACAGTTACAGAATTACAAAATCAGTCAGAAGGCCTTTGAAAATTCATATTTCAGGCCCTCGTCAGTTGATTTGAAATGATTTCAAAAGAAAAAGTAAAAGCATTTTGTAGAAGTTCAACAATTGAAATCTTCAAAAAATAGTTGGAGGTCATTTTTTATAATTAATAGCTTTCTATCCTGGATGAACTTTTGTTGTGTATTGGAAGGCCAACGGACTTTTTCCCTATTGCATCCTGTGTCCTTTCAACTGTTTGATTATGAGCTTATAAATAAAGCTCCCCTATTCATTGTAAAGATATAGATTATTTCCTGGAGTTAATACAATTCTTCTGCTCTCAGTGTGCACGTAGCCACTATTGTGGTGAAACACGATAAATCATTGTGTACTGTTGTGATTGTTAATTCCTAAATTCTTTCTTTGCTTTCTGCATTATTTAATTTTACAGTTTGTATCAGAGCGAGGTTAATCATCGTTTCAGATTTTGGTAATTGAAATTTTAGAATCATGAAAGGTTTAAGGGTTCAAAAATTTTTTGGGAAGAACTACAGGATATGGAAGATTCAAATGAAGTCTTTATTAGTCAAGCAAGAGCTTTCTCTTGCACTTAAAGGAAAAACAAAGAAACCAGCCTCCATGAAAGATGAAGATTGGGAGAAGCTTGATGAAAAAATCCATGGTGACAATCTTTCTTGCATTAGGCGATAATGTATTACATAATGTTTCAGACAAAACAACAACAATAGACATATGGGATAAACTAGCTTCGACATATGCACAAGCATCTGCTGCAAATAAAGTCTTCATCATGAAGAAGTTATACAAGCTTAAGATGAGGGAAGACAAAGCCATGAAAAATAATCTCAACGAGTTTAACACCTTGATCAGCCAAGCAAATTCAGTTGGCATGACACAAGATGATGAGAATAAGGTTGTCCTACTATTATGTTATCTTCCTAATAGCTAGGATGGACTTGTGACATCTGTAAGAACTTCAACATCAAGTGCTAAGAAGTTGGCCTTTGATGAAGTTTCAGCCACCCTTCTCTCTGAAGATTTGAGGAGGAATAATGATGAGTCCTCATCCGGTAATGCTCTCACAATGGTGAGCACCGAAAATAGAGGAAGAAGCCAATATAGAGGCAGATATAATAACAATCGGAGGTCCCAATCTGCAAGAAGATCATAGTCAAGAGGGAGAAAAAATGGTTGTTGGTTTTGTGGGAAGGCTGGGCATGTTAAGAAAGATTGTAGAAAATACAAGAAGGCACAAGAACAAGTATTGGATGGTCAAGCAAACACAACTTATGAAAAGGATTTGGGTATCCTAATTCTATCAACAAGTGATACAAAATCTGATTCATGCGTAATTAATTTGGGAGCTTCCTTCCATGCTTCCTCTCTCACAGATGCATTTACAAATTATCAAGAAGGTGAATTCGGAGAGGTATATTTGGGTGACAACAAAGCATGTAAAATCATTGGGAAAGGTGATGTTGTCTTGCATCTAGAAGGTGGAGCAAAATTACTGCTCAAAGATGTTAGACATGTTCCTCAATTAAAGAGGAATCTAATTTCAATTAGCCAACTATATACCCAAGGATTTAAAACTGAACTCATGGATACATGGAAAATAGTCAAAGGTTCATTGGCTATTGCAAAAGGAGACAAGACCGGTAGTCTCTATATTGTGAAACCAATCAATGAGGTGGGAGCTGCCATGACACTTGTGGATAGTGATGTTGCACTTTGGCATCAAAGGCTAGGCCATATGAGCAAGAAAGGCCTTGAGGTAATGCTAAATCGTCATCAACTACTGGGTCTCCAATCTGCAAATTTGAAATTTTGTGAGCATTTTCTTCATGGGAAACAAAAGTAGGTTAGCTTCTTGAAGGATGGACATGACAAAAAGAAAACACCCTTGGAGCTAGTGCATTTAGATGCTTTCATACCTATGGAGGTGCACAATATTTTGTTACTTTTCTTGATGATAGCACTCGAAAGGTATGGGTTTATATGCTTTCTAGAAAATCTGAGGTATTCTCTAAATTCAAAGTTTTTAAAGCTCTTGTGGAAAATCAAAGTGGTCATAAAATTAAGTGTTTTAAAATGGATAATGGAGGTGAATTTTGTTTGTTGGAGTTTGATAACTTTTGTGCAGATCATGGTATACAAAGAATTAAGATTGTTCCTTGTTCGCCTTAAGAAAATGGGGTAGCAGAATGGTTGAATAGAACAATTATTGAGAAAGCACGGTGTATGCTTTCCAATACTGGTTTGGGCAAAGAATTTTGGGTGGAAGCCTGCAATACAACAGTCTATTTAATCAATAGGTCTCATTCATCTTGTCTAGAGTTTGGTATTCCAGAAGAGGAATGGCTGGGAAAGAGAATTTCATACTCACACATCTGATTTTTTGGGTGTGAAGCTCATGTACATGTCCCAAAAGAAAGAAGGATGAAGTTAGATTTCAAATCACAAAAGGGCATATTCATGGGATATGGAGAAGACCAATTTGGTTATAGAATTTGGGATCTGGTTGAAAAGTGAATTATTCACAGTCATGATGTCATTTTCGATGAGCAAAAATTTCTAGCTCTCAGAGACATTAATAGGTTTGAAGGGGAATACATTTCTTTCAAAACACTTTCGAATGGTATTGCCTCTACACATCAGGGAAGAAATACTCTACAGACAACTCCAACCTCTATTTTAATTCCTCCCTCTCAATCCTCATCAAGTGAGGATGATTACACAAATGATAATCTGTTCGATGGAGAATAGAGAAATATATGTGATTACAATCAGAATTTGCCAGTAAACAGGGGAACATGTTTGGGAGAGACCATGCTCTTCTCTTCCCCTCTCCATGATACTTCTCACTCTCACATCCAGTAGGGAAATATGCACAGTGATGTTCATGACAGCTGCTATCGATCTCTCATGGGAGAGATTCCTGGTATGAATGTGGAAGAAGGCTCACATGAGCAGCAACCTGGCTTGTGTGAGTAGCAGCATGGCTTGCATCAAGAATAGGGGTCTTGCGTGGGACACAACATTAGGTGAAATGTGATCTACGAATGGAATGAAATTAATTCCATTCCTCTCTCATCACTTGCAGTGCATATATCCCCGCACTCATCCCAAGCTCACACCAAGGCTGCTTTAGGAGGTGAATATGTAGCCAACCACATGTCATTAATAGCATGGAAGTCTTTGATAGCTCACATAGTAGGGAACAAGGAGTTGTCTGGTCACACACCTACACAATACATAGTGGACCATAATGAAATTGCACACGATGACACACATCAACGTAAGATGAGAAATGAATTGGGTGCGTATGAGCCAGTTCAAGGAATTGGGGATAAAAATTCCTCTGATCATGGAAATGAATTACAGAAATACAATGATATTGTTCTAGGTTTGAGGAGGTCTATGAGAGAAAGATGACTTCCATTAAAATTCTCATATTATCAGCTCTTATTTGCTGAAGAGGTAGAACCTGCACATCTTATTTCTGAGCAAATTGAACCAGTAAATTATAAAGAGGCATGTACAAGCAGCGATAAAAACAAATGGATGATTTCTATGACAGATGAAATGAGTTCTCTTGAAGAAAACAAAACCTGGGATCTAGTCTCTCTTCCACCAAATCAAAAACCACCCTAGAACAAGTGGGTTTATAAATTGAAAGATGAAGGAGGAGGTCAAAAAAGGTTCAAAGCTCGGTTGGTGGTAAAAGGATATGCTCAGAAATGGGGGATTGATTTTTCTGAGATATTCTCTCCGGTTGTGAAGATGACATCCATCTGAACAGTATTGGGATTAGCAGCCATTTGGGATCTCAAATTGAAGTAGCTAGAAGTTAAGAAAACATTTCTACATGGAGACATAAATGAAGAGTTGTATATGCATCAGCCTGAGGGTTTTGTGAAAAAGGGACAGGAACATCTCTATTTCTGTATGAAGAGTAGCTTGTATGGGCTCAAGCAAGCCCCGAGGTAGTGGTTTGTTAAGTTCAATTCCTTCATACTTGAACATAACTTTATCAGATGTGAATCTGTTCCATGCATTTATTACAAGACACTTCCAACTGGTGAATTTGTCATTCTTCTTCTCTAAAATTGTTAGTGAGCTGAAAACTAAATTAGCAAGCACATTTGCTATGAAGGATTTAGGGGCAGCCAAGAAGATTCTTGGTATGACTATCACCCGGGAAAGGAAGAAGAAAGAAATTACACTATCATAAAAAGAATACATTGACAAAGTAATTCAAAGATTTGGTATGGCTAATGTGCATAGCGTTTCTACTCCGCTTGCTTCGCATTTTCAATTATCAGCTAATTTGTGTCCACAAACACAAGAAGACAAGGAATATATGGAGGACATCCCTTACAAATCTGTAGTTGGTAGCATTATGTATGCTATGGTTTCAACATGTCCTGACATTGCTCATGCGGTGGGAGTTGTGAGTAGATTCATGAGCAATCCCGGGAAGACTCTGTTAGGCCATTTTTTTGTCATAGCAAAATCCTTTGAAAATGGCCTCCTCCCTGAAAATGTTTCATGGTTTGTGTCCTGCCCTGTGTTCCTTGTGTTGTCACCAAGCTCTGGTCCAATTTGCACATGCTGAATCATAAAATCCAAAAAGTTATTCGAATTTCAAGGTCTGCAGGAAATTGTCAAAATCTGCCACAGTGTCGAAAACCCACAGTGTTTTAAAAAATTCATGATGTTTTTGATCTTTTGCCAAAAACCCTCGTTGTTTTCGACCTATGCCTTCCGGCTTCAGTGCGCTTATCTTTTGGTCTGCATGGAAACTCTGTGTGCTTTCGGTCTTCCGCTATGTCGAAAACCCTGTGTGTTTTCGACCTCATAGTTTCTTGTTTGTTGGTTGTTCCCTAACTGCGCAAGTGCGATGGGTGGTGGGCCCGAGTTTTCAAAGGCTCTTCTTTGATTAGTTGTCGCATGGCCACATGTCAAACTTCTCTGACATGCGATCATGCGACCACTTGCCACTTGTCCGTGTGGGTCTGGTTCTTCCTGTTGTTCATCTTGGCTGGCGGTTATGTCTTCATTCCGCGACTTGGTGACTTGTGGTTATCTCCTGTTCACTAGTTTCTAGCGGTTATTCCCTTAGCACTCAGCGACCTGGTGGGTGGTCTTTTCTCTTTGGTCGCATATTCTCTTCATTCTTGGCAGCTAGCGGCTAACATCTCACAAACTTGCGAACGGTTAGTCACGTAGTCGCTAAATGCTCGGCGGTTGGTTCGTGGGTCCCAATTCTTTTCATTGCCCAGAGTCAAAGATCGAAGATCTACGGTCGGTGTGTGATCACATGGAATATTCTTTCCCCATGCGATCATGCACCCATCATCCGCTTTGATGCCGATGGTTTATTCGCTGTGGGCCCGCTGGCAAAGGTGGCGGGTTGTGGCGGTGATTATGCTGGCAGTTATGTTAGCGGTTAAGGTGCGGGTTGTCGCATGTTCGCATAGTCTATTTTTGGGTTATGCGATCATGCGACTAACCGCCGGACGTCGTGGGTGCGGAGCTAAAGGTGGGCACGCAATGCCAGTCTTGCCGACGTGCTCGATTTTGATTGGCTGCTTGCTGGTGAGGTGGCCGAGGACTTTGCAAAGGTTTTGGACTGACTGTCGACCACGGCTAAGAGTTTGCGATCACATGATCGCAAGGGTGAGTCAGGAGCCATGCGATTATGCGACCAGGGATAAAATGAAACCGGTTTTCTATGGCAGTGAAATTCATGACAGCACGATTGTGTGACTAGGGGCAAACGGTTAAGGAATATGATGCCCACGAAATGCATGGTGACCGTTGTAGTTTGAGTTTGAATTTCTGAGAGACAGAGAGTACCATTTTTATGGAATTCAATGCAAAAAAGACCCTATTTGGTGAGAAGCGATTGGTTTGCAGTGTGGTCCAGGATGCCATGAGTGTTTGTAGGAGTGTTTTGTCATGTGGTGATGGGCAGATTTTGTTGTTCGAGGCTTTCTGCAGGAGCTTTTGAATTTTGAAATTTTGTTGTTGGTGTAGCAGTTGTAATCCTAACCCTGGTTACCCGTAGCTTGTTGCATCCTACTAGTTTAGGATTTCAAGGTAACCAGTGGTATAAGTAGTTGAAATTTTGACTATCTGAGGGTTCTGAATTTTGGTTAGTTCCAGTGGTGATATCAGCATTAGGGAAAAACCTCATGTATTTTTTGCACATTGTCTATGGTGTTTTCTGAGTCAACTTGTAATGCAGGGATTTGAATCCACATACTTAATATACTTTTTCATTCTTGGATCTCTCCTTTAGTTTCTCTTAATGAATTCTGAGTTTTCTAGCTCACTGCATTAGGTTGCTTATGTATATGTTTCATCTCTCAGCCTTGGTTTCGAATTAGGTTAAAAGTCTCTGAGTGAAGCATAGGTTCATTTGGTTCAATCAGTAAAGATACTTGTAAGTAGTGTAAGAGATGTTTAACTATGTTTATGGCTTGGATTCTTGGATGAATCTAGTAGTTGTGCTTGTGTTTTAGGTTCACTTCAAGTGTGATGCCCAATGGATAAGGCACTGATCTTAAGTTAGTATCCCTATGTTGATGCAAAGTGTTGCATGGTTGACTACATCCTACAGGAAACCCAATTATATTTAATATTTCCAATCCTGCAATCCCTCATAGTTTTGAGGTCACAAGACCATTTTATCCTGCATAGTAGAGTTGATTCAATGAATGCCTGGTTAGCATTTAGCAATCCTTTACTATGATCTGCTATATAAATCCAGAAGTATAAGGTGTGTAGTGAGTTTGAATTTTGTCTAGATTAGGTGCACCCGCCTTGGTTTTGCAGAGCCAGAAGTAGAAGAGGGCAGTTAAGTCCCTATAGTTGGTCCAGTTGCCTTGCAGAGCTCCCACACTTGGAACTAACCATTCCTAATAATCAGTCTCAAGGCATATTGGCAGCCCTAAGTGACATAAGAGTTTTCAAACACCAACAGACTCATTGGGAGGCCGCCAAATGGATATTAAGATATCTTAAAGGCACTTCAGATTTAGTCTTATTCTTTTGTAGCAATAATGAATAGTAACGGGGATTCAGGGATTCAAATCTTGCCGGAGAATTGGATAAGCATAGGTCTACTACCAGTTACACATTCATGTTCGTTGGAGCCACTATTAGTTGGGCCTCAAGGCTGCAACATTCTATTGCTCTTTCTTCTGCTGAAGCTGAGTATTTGGCACTTTTTGAAGGTGCTCGGGAGATGATTTGGTTGCAGCAACTACTTGGTGAAATGAAGTATCAACAAAATAATTATGTTCTATTTAGCGACAGTAGCAGTGCCATCTTTATGGCTCATAATCATACCTCTCAGCGACATTCAAAACACATTGACATCCATGCTCACTTTGTACGGCACATGGTTGAAGAGGGAAGGTTGAAGGTTGAAAAGATTGATACCAAAATCAATTCTACGGATATATTCACAAAATTTGTAACCAAAGAGAAGTCGAATATGCAAGAACTTCTCTTGGACTTGTTAAGCTGAAGTAGGTTAGCATGTAGAGCAAGGGAATGTCTGATTATCTGAAATATCCGTTGACTTCTGGTGGGAGTTTGTTGTGTATTGGAAGGCCAACGAACTTTTGTCCTGTTGCAGCTTGTGTCCTTTCATTTGTTCAATTATGAGCTTATAAATAAAGCTCCCCTATTCATTGTAAAGATATAGATTATTTCCTGGAGTTAATATAATTCTTCTTCTCTCAGTGTGGACGTAGCCACTATTGTGGTGAACCACAATAAATCATTGTGTACTGTTGTGATTGTTAATTCCTGAATTGTTTCTTTGTTTTCTGCATTATTTAATTTTACACTTTTCAGAACTAGGTATTCATTGCTAAGAACTCTTTGATATAAAATCTACATGCTTGTCAAATCTCATACTCCCTGGACAAGATTTAGTCAATATTTGAAACCAATTTTGAACGCACTTTGTTCAGTTTAGAAGGAATTCTAGAATTTATATTATTTAAATCTTATGATTTAAATAATAATATATAAAGATAAAATATGAACCTCTAGATAAAAGCATGCATCGTGTTATTAGGTGGTGTCCCAAAAAAATAACATTTTCTATACATGTGAAGGTGGGTCCCATCTAATATCACTTATATAGAAGGACAAAAAGCATTTTATAATAAATTATATTTGGTCCAAAGAAAATATATTTTATACAAATTAGATCTAGAATAATGGAAAATATAAATATAAGGTGGTGGGCCCCATGATTAATTAAAAAATTCATAAAACATGCCCAATGCCATTTTGCAAAAAAGGAAAGGGAAAGCTACGAAATAGTGAATGCATCACTATTTTGCAAAGTTGTCGTGATTGAGTTGCGAAACAAAGAATGCAAAAAGGATTAGGGTTGCAAATTCGCATAGAATGGAAACATAGATATGGTGTCAGAACTATTTGATAAATATACTTGAGAAAACAGACATTTGTTGAAGCCATCATGATATATAAATCATACTAAATTTCAAAGTTTTTGATATTTTTATTGTGCTGAAAGAGTTGGAGACTGCCAGTCATTAACTTCACAAGAGGAACAACAAGTTATACACACAACAATAAATGAAGTTAAAAGTGGGTGTTTTTTATGTAGATAACATGATTCTTGATTCTATGCATCTTCATTGTGTTTAAATAGAATTGTTAGAAAAAGTCCAAATATAAGAAGTGCTAAAGAATTTACAACCAGTTTGTTGCTGATTAGATGGAAAAGAGTTTCATCAATGGTGGCATTACCTGGTGCACAAAATAGGTTGGGAAACCATCAATCAAATGAAGATAAATGTTGGATAAGAACAAATAAATTTGGTGGAAAAAAATTGTAAATATGAAGAAAACACTATTGGAAGATCAAACTCTACATGGAATTCTATGAAATGATCTCAAGTAACGAATCATTCTGAGAGGGTATTTCTACACAGCCTGCATAATTTGAAAATATTTTGGCAACATGGAAGTGTTCAAAGTTGTTATCTTAATATCTGAAATGAACTATTCCCTTGTAAACAGATTGGGTAGTATTTTGAGGCTGAGTATGAGTGATAAATGATGATTTTTATCTTTAAATGGTTGCCCAAACCATTTGCATTGTTTTGGAGGCCATTTTGACAACGTTTCTAATGCTTTTGGAGTGTTTGTAGGGTTAAAAATGGCCTAGATTTACAAGTCACGACCTGCAATATATTTTAAGTGATTTAGCAGCCAAGAAATTGATATTCTCTTGTTTGATTTGGATAAGTAAAGTAGAAAACAAATCTGTCTCATGGAAACAACAACAATAATACAATGATTGAAGGATTTGCATAGAACAAATATGGAGTAAATCAAAGCTCTCAAACCCGATGGCTTCGCTGTCGTTGTCTGCTAACATTTTTAGACAAAAGGAACACACAGTGTAAAAGCATAGATGTCTACTGGAAACTCTTTTACCTCATAAGAATGACCTTATAGTGCAGGTAATACAAGAAAGAATAAAATGCAATAATTTGAAAAGACTAAGTTTGTTGAAGAAGTCTCAAAATTGCTGAGTCCATGTAGAGTCAAATTCCAACATACTCACAGCCTGTGCTCACATCTCAATGAAGATGTTATGGCTGAATGAGATGTAATATCATGCAGCATATGATTCACAAGATATTCAAAAATAAATTCAATGAAACGGTTTTATTGAATACAATTTGTAAGTTTAAAAAAGTATATTCTGCACACTTCATCAACATTTTTCTAACTAGTGATAAAATGAGAGTTTGGAAATAGTTTAAAATATCTTTTCAAATGTTGTACAGTTACTATCTCGGTGATAGATATACTAGTATTATATGGAAGCCTGAATAATGTAAGGAAAGCAACGGTGCAGAAACGCTTTCTCCAAATTAACAAGGAAATAAGCAACTATAAATTTCACAGATGTGCAAGTAAATGAAATATGAAACTACCAGACACAAGATTCACAGATAAACACCAGATTTAACATGGGAAAACCCTTCAGGAAAAAATTCACTACCCAAAAACCCTCGAGCAACTTTGTATTATGATAAAAAAAAGTTACATACAATGCACTTCAAATTTTTTCACAAGCTCGGATTGACTTACAATCAACTTGGTTTCAATTCATTACTCATTTCTTATGAATCTTGTAGTCATTTATGCACAGTGCAATTTGTTGCAGAATTCAATATCTTAACCATAACGGAAAACCAACTTTCATTCATCCAACTGTCAGGC
Organism: Chamaecyparis obtusa; assembly: GCA_027943335.1. Classification (NCBI taxonomy): domain Eukaryota; kingdom Viridiplantae; phylum Streptophyta; class Pinopsida; order Cupressales; family Cupressaceae; genus Chamaecyparis; species Chamaecyparis obtusa. The sequence goes on along the minus strand of BSBK01005367.1, from coordinate 214,643 downwards.
ATCACCGTACACCATCACCACACTCTGGTACTATAAATGACACTGTACTAGAAGTGACACCATGTCAAAACTGGCATCAAGCCGAACTATGGTACTCGTACCGGATTCATTGGACTTGGCTTCAATGTATTGGCCTTGTCGTACATCTTTCTCCTTCACTGTACACTTAGCATAACCGTACACCATTATGGACTCGACAATTAGTCTTACCGTACATCTCGGAGAGATGTCACACCATACAAACTTCATACTCCATATGGTTCTAGCATGTCTGACATACTCACCGTACGATGAGCTCACCTTCACAGTATTGTGGACTCACCGTACGGTGAGGCCTTTGTACTTCATCACTCAACAATCTCCCACTTGACGAAGTACAAAGTTACTCAACAATGCTAACAAGAGTGACGGGATTTAAGCCTTATCGAGGTTGTGCACCATTTGAACTTAACTGTGTTCATTGGCTTTGTCAATGCATCTGCAACATTCTCCTGAGTGCCAACCTTTTCTAGATTTACCTTTCCACCTTTGACCATGTCACATACAAAATGATATTGTACATCAATGTGTTTTGTCCTGGCATGAAAATTAGGATTATTTGCCAAACATATTGCACTTTGACTATCACATAAAATTGTAATTCTACCTGCATCATAACCAACATCAGAACACAAATGCTTAAGCCAAACTACTTCTTGACATGTGTGAGTAGATGCCATGTACTCTTCCTCAGTTGTCGATAACGCGGCTACACTCTGATGTTTTCTCATCCAACTAATAGAACCACCATTCACCATGATTACATATCTAGAAGCGGATCTTCTTCTATCAATGTCCCCAACCCAATCAATGTCCACATAGCCTTGAATTCTAATTGATTTGTTTGATTCAATTGAGTTACCTTGATGACATGCAATGTGTATAATGATGTACCCTTAAAATATCTCAGAACTCTTTTCACAACATCCCAATGTGTCTTGCCTGGATTTTCCATAAACTCACTCAAGACTCCCACTGCTTAGGCAATGTCTGGTCTTGTACTCACCATTGCATACATTAGGCTACCAAAAATACTTGCATAAGGTACCCACTTCATGTCTTCAACCTCTTCCAGAGATTGTAGACTATCACTAACCAAGAGCTTTGTTCCATGTAACACTGGAACTACTTGTTGTTTGCAATCAATCATATTAAATTACTTCAGAATATTGGTAATATATTTTTTTTGGTTGAGCCAAATTTTTCTACCAACTTTGTCCCTTATGATTTCCATCCCCAAAATAAATTTCCCTAGCCCTAATTATTTTATTTCAAATTTCAAGGACAACTGAGATTTTAACTCGGAAATCATTCCCTTACTATTGCCTATAAAAAACATATCATCTACATATAGAGAAATAATAAGTATCTGATCACCTTCAACTTTATAGTACACCCAGTGATCATATTTAAATCTTGTAAAACCCAGAGACAAACATATGTATCTTACTTTTGATACCATATTTTTGGTGACTGTTTCAAAACTATAAAGAGACTTCTTCAGCTTACATACCAAATGCTCTTTACAAAGTACTCCGGTTGGGACATATATATCTCTTCTTCAAGATCACCATGAAGAAATGTTGTCGTCACATCCATCTGCTCAATTTCAAAGTCATGTATTGCTACAAGTGACAATGAAAATCTGATGGATGTTAGCTTAGCTATAGGGGAAAATATTTCTCCATAGTCAATCCCTTCTTTCTGAGAATACCCCTTCGCAACCAAACTTGCCTTGTACTTGTCAACGCTTCCAGGGTGAACCCATAATAGTGGGTTACACTTTTTTGCCTGAACGGACACTGAACTCTACATTGCGAAAAAAACTTTCAAATTCAGATGCATATTGTCGTTGAACCATTCAAAATCGAAAGATGAAGTAAATTAGAGTCTTTTAAGATTTTCTGTCTAGATTATGTGTATATATATATATATATATATATATATATATATATATATATATATATATATATATATATATATATACATATATACATATATACATATATATATATATATACATATATACATATATACATATATATATATACATATATATATATATATATATATATATATATATATATACATATATATATATATATATATATATATACATATATATATATATATATATACACACACATATATATATATATACACATATATATATATATACATATATATATATATATATATATACATATATATGTGTGTGTGTGTGTGTGTGTGTGTGTATATAATTTATTTCAATACTTTTTTTTTTCTCCCATGAAAATTGGTATGGTGTTGAAAACATCATTTTCAAATAGTAACATTGTTTTCATAGAGCATAACTTTTTTTGTAAAATAGATATAAATGTGATTCTTTCTAATTTAGTTTTGTAACATCCATATTCAGGGCATGCAATTGGCTTGATGACATTATCATAATTATTGTATATTTTATTAACATTTGAAGTTGACTAAACCATAATTTTGATATACCTTAACTACATAGCTTATAACTTCTTGTGTATTTATCAAATTTCCAAAAAAAATTGATAGAAAGTAGACTCAAAGAGAGAGGGCACTGTTATTTTTCAAAAAACAAATTCCCTTTTTTACTATTTTTCATTGAACATCAAACTCAGAGGTTTATATTTGATAAAAACTTACATTCGATTAACATCAAAAACCATACACATAATAAATTCAAAAATAGTCGAATATATAATTGTTAGAAAGCTAGTTCTGAGTACTTGTTGTATGCAAAAGGACGTCTTCTTATTCTTCCATTTGATCATTGCGCTTGAGGCTCGAAGCCATGAAATTCTCATAATTTTTGTATAGCTTGCAAACATGGCCTAAACCAAGTACTTTCGATCAAAACTTTCAAGTTTAATGCCATGTTTAACCATCACTAACTTACTTTCGATAGAAAGTCAACTTTGACTTTCAATAGAAACCCATGTCAGCCTATTTGGTGTCATTTCAGGTTAATAACGATTACATATAAATAAATGTATATTTTTCTCATTGCATTAACCCGAAAGTATAAAATAATTTGCATTTAGGAGAAGGAAGACATTTTGCAACGAAACAATTTTGTAAGTTGTGATGGGAAATAAAAAGTGAAGGCTAAACAAGAGTACATGACATTATTCAGAAGAGGCTGAACAAAGACTACGTGAAGAATCATGAAAAAGATATTATCATAGGAAACAAGGTATGTCTAAGTTGTCTCTCTCTAGATATTTTAAGTTGATGGTCAGGACTTGTCTTAATGTTCATCATGTAAATGTGATATTGTAATACCTAATTTTAGAGCTCATTAGACCTAATAAGAATAATTATTAGCAATTAGGACCAATTAGAGGTCCAACTAGTCCTAAGCAGACCTATTAGGACCAAGCAGACCTAACTAGGACCTATTAGGACCAATTAGACCTATTAGGACTTGTTAGTCTGACCAATTGGATGTATTAGGACCTATTAGGTCCAAATAGACCTAACTAAACCTAGCTAGACCTATTAGGACCAATTAGACAGGTAACTAGACCAATTAGGACCTCTTAGGAACAATTAGGACCAATTAGACCTAACTATCTACCTAACTAGGACCTATTAGGACCTATTAGACCAATTATACCAATTACCTAACATATTTGGACCTATTAGGAACAATTAGACCTATTAGGAGCAATTAGAGGTCTAATTATCTACCAATTAGACCTAACTAGATAGGTATTAGGACCTATTAGGACCTATTAGACCTAACTAGACCTAACTATGACCTATTAGACCTAACTATGACCTATTAGGACCTATTAGACCTAACTACACCTGACTAAGACCTATTAGGATCAATTAGGACCAATTAGACCTAATTAGGACCTAATTAAATTAGACCTATTCTAGGACCAATTAGGACCAATTAGGACCCAATTAGACCCACTAAGACCCAATTAGGACACGATTACACCCAATTATACCTATTTTTAATTATTATGAACCTAGTTAGACCAATTAGACATAATATGAACCTATTAGGACCTAATATAACCTATTAGGACCTAATATAACCTATTAGGACCTAATATAACCTATTAGAACCTAATTATACTTAATTAGACAAATTATGACCTAATTAGACATAATATGAACTTATTAGGACCTAATATGACCTATTAGGACCTAATTAGACTTAATTAGACTAATTCTAGGACCTAATTAGACATAATATGAACCTATTAGGACCTAATATGACCTATTAGGACCTAATTAGACTTAATTAGACCAATTAGGACCTAATTAGACTTAATTATAGACTAATTAGACCAATTAGGACCTAATTAGACTTAATTCAAGACCAATGAGGACCTATTTATACCTAATTAGACTTAAGTATACCAATTAAGACCTAATTTGACTTAATTAGACCAATTAGGACCTAATTAGACTCAATTATAGACCAATTAGGACCCAATTAGACCTATTAGGACCAATTAGGACAAATTAGACCAATTAGGACCTAATTAGACTCAATTCTAGACCAATTAGGACCTATTAGGACCCAATTGGACCTAATTAGACCTATTAGGACCAATTAAGATCAATTAGGATCAATTAGACAAATTAGGACCTAATTAGACTTAATTCTAGATTAATTAGACTAATTAGACTTAATTTGGTGTAGGAGCACTAAGATCAAAGACAAGTCCCAAGGAGTGCACCAAGGTCACAAATAGATCATAAGGTGGAGGTGAAGAAAATATGGTCCTCAAGGGTCATGTGATCAAGTGATAGACCAATAATGGTCATGCAATGATGTTCTGATCATATACTAATCATATTGTAATTAGATCATGGATGTAAGCCGTAATGGCCTTTATAAGGATAAAATGTACCTAGGGGTCACTAGGGATGACTATGTATTGATCCTAGGTTAGTGGATTGTGTAAATGACCCATACGGGTCCATAAAGTTGTAATAAGGCCATTAGAGCCTTTAAATGTTGTCAAAAGCACTAGAGGTGCAAAAACTTGTAATTTGCCTATATTGGCAAAATAAGCCTAAAAGGATCATGTGGGGGGTTATAGGTTAGTTTGGTTTGCAAAGGTTGTCTTTAAACCTTTTATAAGTCTTTAAGTATGATTATTAGATGTTATGTTTTTGATTTTACAACATGTGTTGTCAACTTGACAACTATCTTTTATTCATTTTATGTTTAACAATCAGTTTTGTGACTGTTACTAGACAGTTAGGTAGCTAATTTTGGTTATTGTCAGTTTATTGGAGTTAGAATTCTATGTCAAAGGGATCCACATGAGTAGAGAGAGGTGTGGTCGAGTTGATGTGTAAAGAAACAAATGAAAAAGGTCATTTAATGAATAAAGACAATATAATTCTCTGAAAAAATGGTGTACTATCGTGGGTACAGTCAAAGACCAGTGAATTATAATGCTGGCATAAAACGTGTTCTTCTTTGGATAGTAATGTAGGATCATTGTCTAGTGTTTACTTATATGTTTGTGCTACCATTTCAGTGTTTTGATAGCATTGAAGGCATACCAAATTGATTGGTGTTCTTGAAACAGGGACTGGTTTGAAGACACAGTCAGGGTGTTTGAGATAATAGTCTCCCTTATGGATGGACTCTCCCACCCCCTATGACTACTGTATTTTGTGGGAGAGACGTAGTGTTGTATAATTTCCTTGTATTGTAGTGTATTATGCAAGGATATAAGGAGAACTGGTTAGAAGATCATTGATTGGTGGAGTTTGTTGTATGGAGTACCATGATTTAGCACCACTCATTATGAGAGTGAATGCACTTAAGGGTGGAGGTGTTTGGTGATGAAACATGGATGTTCATATCCAATATGATGTGTTAGAACCAGTGGATCAATCTGGAGAGGGTTGTGGAGGTCTAATTGAATAGACCCTAGGTAGGTGATCCTAAAAACAAGGGTTTAATTAATGGGAGCATAAATGTGCAGGTTTTGTCAAACCAAGTCAAAATTACATGGTTTTATACCATTTTGCAAGATTGTTTGGGGTTATGGAGTCCTAGAAGTAAGTGGGTATAGGTGTTTCTTTGTTATGGGAGGGCTAATTAGGCCTAGATGGAGATTTATAGGGTGATGGAAAGGTTCACCAGTCAAAGGATGGAGATCTGAGTCTAAGATATGTTTAATAACTTCAACAAGGGTATTTGAAAATGTAAAGACTTCTCCAATTTGTTTGGGAAGTATTTGTATAAATTGTAGAACATTGTCTGAGGAGGGCTACTAGACAGGCCTAGAGAAGGTTGTTGGGTATTAGGAGTTGAAGTAGAACCATACATAGTTTGCGGACTTATAGATAGGTCATTTGAAGTATGTTTAATGTCTTAGTGGGAACAAAGACATACATGTATGTGAAGACCAAGTGTTGGGTCAGTTGAGGGAGTAAGAGTTGTATCTAGGAGAAAAGGTGAAGCCTGGAGTCGAGGTTGGTGTCAAGGGAAGTTGGAAGGAAATATCAAGGGAGTGAAATTGTTCAAAATGACCGAGGTATTGGTTGAAAAAAGTCAAAGCACTCTATTAGATCCTTGAGTGAGACTAATTCCTTGAGTAGATTCCAAGATGCTTGTAGAGTCCTCAAGTTGAGTTAGTTTCCTTTGGGTGATAGTAGAGGGTTCTACATCATAATTCTAGACCAATTAGACCAATTAGGACCAATTAGGACCTAATTAGACTCAGTTAGACCAATTAGGACCTAATTAGACTTAATTCTAGACCAATTAGGACCAATTAGGACCAATTAGGACCTATTTATACCTAATTAGACTTAATTAGACTAATTAAGACCTAATTTGACTTAATTATCTACCAATTAGGACCTAATTAGCTCAATTCTAGACCAATTAGGACCTATTAAGACCCAATCAGGACCTAATTAGACTCAATTAGACCAATTAGGACCTAGTTAGACTCAATTAGACCAATTAGGACCTAATTAGACTTAATTCTAGACTAATTAGATCAATTAGGACTAATTAGGACCAATTAAAGACCAATTAGACATAATATGAACCTATTATGACCTATTAGGACCCAATTAGACTTAATTAGACCAATTTGGACCTAATTAGACATAATATGAACCTATTAGGACCCAATTAGACTTAATTAGACCAATTAGGACCTAATTATCTCATAATATGAACCTATTAGGACCTAATTAGACTCAATTAGACCAATTAGGACCTAATTAGATTTAATTCTAAACTGATTAGACTAATTAGGACCAATTAGACCCAATTAGATTTAATTAAAGACCAATTAGACTTAATTGTAGACTAATTAGCCCAATTAGGAGCTAATTAGACTTAGTTATAGACTAATTAGACCAATTAGGACTAATTAGACCCAATTAGACTTAATTAAAGACCAATTAGGACCTAATTTGACTTAATTAGACCAATTAGGACCTAATTAGACTCAATTCTAGACCAATTAGGACCTATTAGGACCCAATTAGACCCAATTAGACCTATTAAGACCTATTAGGACCAATAATGACCAATTACAACCTAATTAGACTTAATTAGACCTAATTAGGACCTAATTAGACATAATATGAACCTATTAGGATCTAATTAGACTCAATTAGACCAATTAGGACCTAATTAGACTTAATTCTAGACTAATTAGACCAATTAGGACCAATTAGACCCAATTAGACATAATATGAACTTATTATGACCAATTAGGACCTATTAGGACCTAATTAGGACCCAATAAGACCAATTAGGACCTACTAGGACCCAATTAGACCCAATTAGACCTATTAGGACCTATTAGGACCAATTATGACCTAATTAGACTTACTTAGACCCAATTAGGACCTAATTAGACATAATATGAACCTATTAGTGTATGCACCCTAAAATGGTCGCCTAGACTTTGGGCCCCCATTCACCAATTTATCAATTTCCTGAATCAATGCTTTGCAATATTTTCAATTTAAAATAATTTCCTTGATCAAATCGTAATTAATTCAAATATTTCAATATTTCCTAAGGTTTGATCATTTTATCCTAAGTTTTATTTAATTAAGAGAACATGCTCCCTTTTAATTAAATCAAAAAATCTTTTAATTAAATAATAAAATCACTTTATCCTAAGCCACATTTAATTAAAAGAACAAATCTCTTTTAAATAAATAAAAAAATCTTTTAATTAAATAATGGAAACCATTTTGCTAAAAATAATAAATAAATAATAAAATAAAAATAAAAATAAAAAGACTTTTTGTTTACACATTGAATGCACACTTTCCAAGATGAGTGGAATCTCCTTTTGCCTCTTAATCACTTCCACACATCTTTTTGCCTCTTAACCATGTCCATTGATTTTGCCTCTTGAGAATTGAGCACATGGATCAACCAAAGATTTAATCTCCACCATTGCTCATTTATTTTTGCCTCTTAATTTTGACTGTCCATTCATTTCTAAATCTTTTATAAGGAGCCCTCTCCTTCTCATTTATGCATGGAGATTTTAGAGATCAAGATTTATATTATTGTTATGTAGGTTTGGAGAGCGATTTTGGAGGAGAATTTGAGCACTTGAGCTTGGATATTGAAAATTCTCTTTTCTTGTCTTCTTATCTCATGCCTCCATGGCAATCCATTTATATTAATTTTTTACTTGCATATTAGATTAGATTCATATTTTCTTTCATAGAATAATCTTGCATAAGCATTTCCTTTCATAGATTAGTTTGCTTCCATGCATTGTTATCATTTAAAATAGCTTCCATTTTCATTTGCATACATACTTGATGATCATGGAGACTAGCATTCTTGCTTTTCCTCTTTGAATCTCTCATTTTGTTGTGTACTTTCATGGGCACAAACTAGGTCTAAGCTGAGGGCCTCCATTATAAACCCTTGCACTCCATGAATATAAAGCTATGAGTCACCATTTGAGACATCATTCTTGAGCAATCTTGGATACAATAATTCATAGAAGTGTGACAACATTTTAGCATACATTTTTTGGTGCCCACCATGGAGCAACCCACCTTTACATGCTTGTTTTGGTTATTTTTGGAGCTAACCCCCTTGTGCAGATTTGCTTGGAGACTTAAACCCTAAATTTTCAAAGATTTGATCATATCTCTCAAAGGTCTTGGTGTTTTGGTCTGAATTTGTTTTTGCAGGTTGGCGACATATCAAAGAAGCTTCAATAAAAAATTCAAAATTTTTAGAGGTATTTTGAATTTTTAATATTTTTTGCTTGATTTTTCATAAAAAATTAATTTTCAGTGCAAATTAGCATATTTTTCAAAAAATTTTACTTTTTCTGAAAGATATTTAAATTTCACAGGGGATCCATTCTTTGTATTTTAAATTTGGATGCAATATCATAGCTCAAATAGTCAATTTATAAAAATTGGTATGTTTTGGTAAAATGGGTCTATAGGGCACAAATGAAGAGATTTTTCTGAAATTTTTACATTTTTGGAAAGCTCTCTATTTTTTAGAAGGGATCTCTATTTTTGTGGCTGAAATCATATCTAAAAAATCAGATCTTGTTGACTAGGTCAAATGCAAAAAAATAAAATTTTGTGATGGATATGCACTTATTTTTCTTTGTTCAATGCATGATATGAGTTGTCATTTGGATTATTTTTTGGCTATTATTTCTCCTAACAATTGATTTTCAGATCTAACCCTAGGGTTTGCATAAGTTGGATATACATTGCATATCTTGTTTGCTTATTAGAGAGTTCGTGGCTTGCATGCACAAAAAAGCTCAACAAAAATCTACTAAGCGTGTTGCATTGGACTTGAGATTTTTTTTTTAGTTTCTATAACATTTGGATTTTGGGAATAAAATAAATTTATCATGTGTCTAGCTTGAGTGTTTATTTCTTTCATACATCACACTTCAATTTTGGGATCTAAAAAGAACATATATTCACTTTCTTGCATATATGTTTCACATAGTAAATAGGCCCTATAAACACTATTTGTGGCATTCTTGAGAGAGTGGACTTCTTGGAAAGTTCTTCTTGACGATAGAACCCCTTGTAGGTAGGGAGGATATTGTTACTATCTCAAGGTCTTACTTGGTTTAATCCTCAACATTGATCAGTACATTATCTCTTTGACCCATTTAGAGAGATCAGTAGACATTGTTGTTGACATATGAACCTTGGTGAGGTGGTTTCAATCTTAGCATGTCAATGAATCTGTTTGCTATGTTTGAGTGAAGTGAAGAGGCTGAAGGATTATGCTCTGCTCCCTTTTTGGGTAATATCAGAAACTCAGATCCTTGAATCTAAACCAAGTCCCCATGTGGTCCTTTTTGTGAGTCACCTTTTTAGAGAGGGTTAACCATAGTGGACACTCCCTTTATTGGGTAAAAAACATGGATGGAACCTCAAGTGGTAATAGCCATTTTCATCATGGTAGAAACAACCGCTATATAAATGTCCTTGTGGAATAAATCTCTAAGGGTGTAGTTTCTTGTTGGGTTGTCAGATCTCCTCAGCATCTCTGATTGATTAAATTTTTGGAATGTGTCAAAACCATGGTGTGCCTGGATTGGAGTTCACCCTCTTGAGATTGCAAAAGTTTCAGAGTCAAACCATTACTAAGAACCATAGTGCAACCAACTTTTTATTTGCTAGGACTATGTGCATGGTTGAAAAACATTTTGAGAACATGCACAAGTAGAATCTTTGAGTAGCATACTAAGTCACTATTCTTGTTCATGTGCAAGGTTTCTTTGTCCCTTGATCATTGTTTGAGGACATTGTTTGTTTGAACTCCTTGATTTCTATCTTATGTGGTTGATTAATGATAAAAATCTATTGATGCATCTAGTTGGTTATTTAAAATGAACAAAATCTGACTTCCCGAGTGATAAAAATTTCAAAGATCTTCCCAAAAGTGCTATAACATGTTGCTCAACATCCAAATGAACTTAAATGGTATCAAGTTACACAAAATGACTCTTGGTCTTCTTTCTTCCACATCTCCCATGTCTTCCTAGTCTCCCATTTCTATCCTTTCTCTTCTTCCTTCACGCTTCTTCCCCTTCTTCCTAAATTATTCACGTCCTCTTGATTCTTTTCCTCTTATTATCTAGTCTACCTTCTTCTATTCATCTCTTTTGTCACTTCCATGCTTGATTCCTCCTCTTCTAGAACCATGAATTTCAAATATCTTGTTATGGAACCTCTCTTGAAAATATATGATCTCAAACTCATTGCTCAATTTGAAGAGTTTTATTCCTCCAATAGTCCTTCTAGATATTGCACGAGTGATAAAATCAAGACAAAAATAAAAGAAAAGTTAAATGAATCAGACACCTTTGCTAGGATCATAGACATGATCATGTCACGACCTCCTTCTTCCAAACATTTTTCATCTTCCAAGTCTTCTCATCCTTCCTCATCTTCCAAGTCTTACCATGACTCTTCTAGACATTATTTGTATTCCTCATTATCCAAGTCTTCTTCCTCCACTAGGTATTCACTTTCCTATTCTTCATAATCTCGTTCCTCTTCTACTTCTCCCAAGATTCTTACTTCTCTTCTTAAGACATACCATAATGAGCAACATGAAAAACCTTGTGATACCTCTTCCATGAAGAGTGACACGCCCATCTTTGATGATGATGATGATGATGGACAATTTAGTGATACCTATGACACCTCTATCCCTAAGAGTCATCCTAGTCATGTGCTCGTGCTTACTGGAAATGGGTCATCACATTGGATAGATCATGATGGTGATCCATATGATTCTGATTTTGAAAGAGACTTTGATTATTTTTGTGAACAATACCTAGATGATACATCCACTTCTATTGAGGAAGAGAAATTTTTCCACGTTGATTATAAATGTAAATACTATAAGAATCTCTCCTCTAAGAACTCTCATGCTGAAAATAAAGATTACACTCTCAAGCAAGATTATGTTAATGATGGACCTTTGTCTTGTGATGGTTCCCTTTCATCCCTACTTCCTCTAATACCCATTCATTTTCTAAAGCTTCCAAGTCTTTCAAATCTTTCATAAATCCTTCATCCAACAAAGGTCCTAATACTTTTCATGCGGTTCCCTATAGTTATCCTCAAGGGCTACCTCTTAAAGAAACTCAAGGTAACCTTCACTTGGCTGCAAATACTTTCAATAATGCTAAACCTAAAGAGCCTAAGCCTTTATATTCTATAATGCCTACTTCATCTAGTCCTTCACCATCTCTTCCAAAGTCTTCCATACAATTCCAACATGCTTCCTTGTCCTTAGAAGTGGCTCCATGTCAAGAGGACTCTAAAAATAAAGAAAAGAACATAAAAAAAGATCAAGATCAAGAACCCTCCATGTCATCCAATCCTTTTCATGATGTCTCTTATCCATTTCATGATTCTTTTGATCCTCTACACCCTTTCTCATTCATTCCACCATGTCTTAATTCTTCTCATAAGCAATATCAAGATACTACTTACACCGTTGAGCTTATTGACAATTAAAATAACCTTACTACACTTGCGCTTTCCAAAGATGATACTTCCATTAAGGTTATTAAAAATAGTGTTGTTACTTCCAATGTTAAGCCTATTGAAAATCAAGAGAAAAATTATATGCTTATGCTATCCAAAGCTCCTTGTCAAGATCAAAGTCTTCCATCTTCTTGTTCTACCACTCAATGTTCGCTTCCACTTTCTACTCTTCCTAAGTCTTTTCAAGCTCTGAACAATCCTATCAAAGAAGTTTCTCCTATTCAAGATGTTCATGATCCTATTGAAAATCCTAATGCTCACTCTAAAGACATTGATGTCCTTGGTTGTCATATATATGTTGATGAACTTATTGATTATCCTTTTGTATCTTCCACGTCCATCCTTGGACCTCCTCCACCAATACTAAGGGCTTCATGTTTTCCTTCCATCTTGGGCCCTTATGTCCCTTCATTTTCCCATCTTAAATCTCCTAATTCATCATCCATTTTGGGTCCTTATGTCCCTCCATCTCCTATCTTTCATCAAGATCAACATAGATGCATACCCTTGAATCCTTTTCATCCACCCACCCATCTAAACCAGTCATATCCTCCTTCTTCTTCCACAAGTCCCAAGTCTTTTGGAAGTAACTTGAATGTTCAATATAAGAAAAAGAAGCGATACAAGGACCCATTAAAAAAAGAAGATCACCATGTCTCCTCTAATCAACATGGAGACATAAATTCAAAAGAGATATCTAAGAAGCAAACTACAAGACAAGTATGGGTTCCAAAATCCATCATTGAATATATTCTCTCTAAATCATCAAAAAGAAATGAAAAGCATATGACTATATGGATTCTAAAGTCTCTCTTGAAAGAGTCTGATGTTGAGTAACAAGTGAAGTTGACATTCAAGCTTCTAAAGGCTTCCACTTCATCTTCTTCCAAAAACATTCTTCCATTCCATGTGCCTAAACTGCAACCTCTGCTATCCATTCACCATATTCCTTCACGTATTCCTTCATCCACATTTCCTCCATCTACCCTCCATCCTCTCATCACCCTTCAAGGTGTGTGTTGATGTTGATCTTGCCTTTCTTTCCATATACCCTTTCACAATCATTTTGTTCCTTATCCTTCTACCTTCTATCTTTTTTCCTCATTTTCTTATTCCTCCTATCTTCCAACCTCACTCACTTTACATAAAACCTTATCCTCCTTTTTTTCTCTTCCATCTTCCTTTCCCTATCAACATCTTTGAGAATATCATTTTGAATCCTTGGCATATCATGGTTTATCCTTTCAAGGAGCATTATCTAAAAAGCTTGCCTTCTTCCAAAAAAATTTAAAAAATAGAAAAATTCAAAAAGAAAATTAAAAAAAATGAAAAAATTAAAAATGTGCCTTGGTGGAAACTTGGAAATAGGTGCCTTGGTAGAAAAAGTAAAGAGAAATAAATTCATCCTATGGTGAAAACCACTCCCTTTTGGCACCTTGGGTAAGTACCGTGATGAAAACCTAGCAATCAGACATCATGTGTAGTTCTTCTACATATTTCATCCATTCCATCTTCTCTTTTTGATCTTGACAATTTTGACCTATACATGAACATTTGGCTATCTTGTGAGCTATCTTACGATGATCTTTCTTTCATTCCATTCATGTTTAGCCTTCATATTTATTTTTCTGCATTCATTCTAGCCTTTCGCTATCCTTTTCCCCTTTGGTCTTGATCTAATAAAAAAAAGTAAAACACGATGTTATGAAGCCTCTTGACATGTCTAATCCTTTGGCTTGCATCCTTTCCTTCTTTATCATTATGCCTTTGTGACTTATCCTATGCTAACCTTTCATTGCTTGTCCAAATGTTCTTTACATGACAATTTTTCCCTAGCTTGGGTACTCTTGAGGAGTTTGCCCTTGAGGATTTCTTCCCTTCATTCTCCTTCATTCTCTTTTCTTCCATCTCTTCCACCAGCTTTCTAATCCCTCTTGTTCTCCACCTTGCTAGACATTGGGACTACACAATGTGATCTTGATTGGGAGTTTGATTCCTATTCTGTCTAGGGGCATCCTTTGTACATACTTATTGATCTTGAAAAAATCCAAAAAAATGATACATTGTCAAAAATTCTAAAAATTGGAAAATGTCTTGAAAAAATGATCATCTTAGTGAAAACCTAGCAATAGATGCTTTGATGTATCTTCAAAAAAATTATATATCTTCCAAAAATACCAAAAAAATTAGAAAAAATTAAAAATTAAAAAGAAAAAAAGAAAAAGTGCCTTGGTGAAAACTTGGAAATAGGTGCCTTGGTAGCAAAAATACAAAAAAATTATAAAAAGTCCTGAAAAAAAAAAAGAGAAGGAAAAATTTTCAATAAATTCCAAGTGGTGAAAATCTAGAAATAGGCACTACTTGAGGCCTTTGCACCCCTATTTCTTAGCATGCATCCTCGACACTTAGCCTTTCTCCATCATGCCTTGTCCTTGTTGCCTTGGTTTGGAATTGGTCTTTGTCCTTGTATATGGGGCATAACTATGTTAGCTTTGGTCTCTTGGATGCGTTAGTCTTTAGAACACATCGAAATTATGTTTTTCAACACAACCCTTGACATCGAGTGTTTTTTAGCACTTATCAGTTTGGTCTTACCTAGTTTCGTCATGTGATCTTACCTACTTGCAATCATTTGATCCTTATCCTCAGAACTCAGTATTAGTTAAGACACTTAAATTTTTAAACACAAGACTTAATGCTTGAGATATGTCATGATATTTTCTTTTTGTGCTGACTGTTATTGATTTTTGTTGAGTGTCCTTGTCTAATAAGTCTCTCCGAGATGCATAGCTAGAGGACTTGGGGCATAGGGCATGTTTTTATTTTCTTTCTACTTGTGGGTGTGGTTTTGAAGCTCTAGAGATCTTTTGTTGTTCCCTTGAAACACTTGGGAGATTTGAGGCATCATCCTCAACTATTTTTGCACAACCGTTCTTATGACCATCCTAGCATATGTGCCTTAATGCGAGCATGGTTTTGCTACATTAAATTGGGTAAGTTAACATCGAAGTCATCTTGACCTTTATGTCTTTTATGCTTATGTTAGAATATTTCCACATTCCAATCTGATATAAATCGCATTCATATCTTCATAGTTGCGCTTGTGACTAGTGATGATTGTGTGATTTTTCGATGTCCGTTAATAATGGCCCAATGATGAAAATAATTTCCTTTACATTCTCTAATGAATGATGAACACAAAATCCTATGTTACAGTTGCTCTATTGCAAGTACACCTTTGCATTTTCATGTAGCTTTCATTGTTTTGATTAAGTAAAAATAGGTTTTGAAAGGACCCAAAACCTTATACAATAGGAGAAAAGATATTCAATTAAGCTCCAAAAGTTTAATGTGCAACACCACCAAAAAAAACCACCACAACCGAGTTCATAAACAAAAAGACAGCTAGAAAATAAAGGACAGTAGAAATGGAAAGCAAGATAGAAAGTTGTTGTCTAAACACAATTCATCAGTTCTATAGCCTGATTGGCAAGAATCTACATGTTTGCAACAGACAACTTCAGATCTTCAATGTCATTCTTGTTGTCATCCTCCATCTTCTTGAACCTGGATCTCATGCACCTACTAGGTCCCTAATCCTCTTTAGTCTCTATGATCTCTTGGTTCCCTTTCCCACTATCAGGCTTGTCCACCAAGATCTTCACATGCTCATTTGAAGCCTTAAGGATAGCAAAACTCTATTCTACAATACTCCCCACAGTCTTCTCTAGCTTTTCAATTCTCTTTTCCATAGTCTCAACTTTCCTAGTTAAACCATTACTACTACCAATTTTCTCCTCCATGGCAGTTATTTTGTCATTGAAAATTGCAACACCCTCAGCTCTGGTGACAATGTCAGTGAGCTCATCAATAGTTTGACCCATAGTCTTCTCCCCTAGATTCAACCTTTTGAGTACCCCCGTTTCTTTTTGTAGCTAGTGAATGTGGGTCTTCATCGTAGTAATATCATTTTTCATTATGCTGAGAGTAGACAAAAAGGCCAAGCACCCAAGATTTTGAAAATCCAAGTTTCTTCCCTCATTTTTGTCATAACCCCTGTTCTCCTCCTCCATGTTCTCCTTGGGACTTTCCACATTCTCCTTCTCCAAGTTGACCTTATCCTTCTCGTTCCCATCTAATGTAGCTTGCATTTTCATGTTAATTTGCATTTTTAGGTTGCGTTATGAGTTTGAGAGGGTTTTCCTTCATCTTTCTTTTGGACTTTTAATCAACTGTGGTCACATTTTGATCTTCATTTCCTTATCTTCTTTCATGATCTCAATTGAAATTCTTTATCTTAAATAGTTGATTGATTTTGAAGCATTCTTTTTTTTTAGGCAAATTCTCTTTCTTCTCTCCATTTCTTTTCACCTCTTCCAAACTTCTATCTTCCATTCACTTTCACCCCACTTCTTTTCTTCTAATTCAACCTTGGGGCATAATCTTTCTTGATGATCTACCTTGTTTCTGTGATCCTTATATCTTTCATCTTACATCAAGAACCTTATCTTTAGTTCGATTTGATCAAATTTATCAATTTACTATTTCTCCTCTATCTCATTTCAATTTTGATCACGAGGGAGCAGTACCTATCAAACTTCAATCCTTGATTCAGCTTTATCAATCCTATCAATTGCTTTTCTTGAGGCAACCTTTCTTGAGACTTGACAATTACCTATTTACAGGGGTGTTGGCCTTGTCTTTTTCAATCAGCTTATCTTTGTCCTGATGTGTTCTCGTCCGTCGATCACACATCTGGGTTGTTTTGTGATCCCAAATTGATCTCACACTTACAATTCATTCTTTGACTACATGTGTTCCCATGAAGATCACACATTAGCCAAAGAGGGGCAAATGTATGCACCCTAAAATGGTCACCTAGACTTTGGGCCCCCATTCACCAATTTATCAATTTCCTGAATCAATGCTTTGCAATATTTTCAATTTAAAATAATTTCCTTGATCAAATTGTAATTAATTCAAATATTTCAATATTTCCTAAGGTTTGATCATTCTATCCTAAGTTTTATTTAATTAAGAGAACATGCTCCCTTTTAATTAAATAAAAAAATCTTTTAATTAAATAATAAAATCACTTTTTCCTAAGCCACATTTAATTAAAAGAACAAATCTCTTTTAAATAAATAAAAAAATCTTTTAATTAAATAATGGAAACCATTTTGCTAAAAATAATAAATAAATAATAAAATAAAAAGAAAAAGAAAAAGAATTTTTGTTTACACATTGAATGCACACTTTCCAAGATGAGTGGAATTTCCTTTTGCCTCTTAATCACTTACACACATCTTCTTGCCTCTTAACCATGTCCACTGATTTTGCCTCTTGAGAATCTTGAGCACATGGATCAACCAAGATTTAATCTCCACCATTGCTCATTTATTTTTGCCTCTTAATCTTGATCGTCCATTCATTTCTAAATCTTTTATAAGGAGCCCTCTCCTTCTCATTTATGCATGGAGATTTTAGAGATTGAGATTTATATTATTGTTATGCAGGTTTGGAGAGCGATTTTGGAGGAGAATTTGAGCACTTAAGCTTGGATATTGCAAATTCTCTTTTCTTGTCTTCTTCTCTCATGCCTCCATGGCAATCCATTTAGATTAATTTTGCACTTGCATATTAGATTAGATTCATATTTCTCTTCATAGAATAATCTTGCATAAGTATTTTCTTTCATAGATTAGTTTTCTTTCATGCATTGTTATCATTTAGAATAGCTTCCATTTTCATTTGCATACATACTTGATGATCATGGAGACTAGCATTCTTGTTTTTCCTCTTTGAATCTCTCATTTTGTGGTGTACTTTCATGGGCACAAACTAGGTCTAAGCTGAGGGCCTCCATTATAAACCCTTGCATTCCATGAATAGAGAGCTATGAGTTGCCATTTGAGACCTCATTCTTGAACACTCTTGGATACAATGACTCATAGAAGTGTGACAACATTTTAGCACACAATTAGGACCTAATATGACCTATTAGGACCTAATTAGACTCAATTAGACCAATTAAGACCTAACTAGACTTAATTCTAGACTAATTAGACCCAATTAGACTTAATTAAAGACTAATTAGATATAATATGAACCTATTATGACCTATTAGGACCCAATTAGACTTAATTAGACCAATTAGGACCTAATTAGACATAATATGAACCTATTATGACCTATTATGACCCAATTAGACCCAATTAGACCTATCAGGACCAATTAGGACCTAATTAGACTTAGTTAGACCTAATTAGGACCTAATTAGACTTAATTAGACCTAATTAGGACCTAATTAGGACCTAATTAGACTTAATTAGACCTAATTAGGACCTAATTAGACATAATATGAACCTATTAGGACCTAATTAGACTCAATTGGACTAATTAAACTTAATTCTAGACTAATTAGACCAATTAGGACCAATTAGACTTAATTAAAGACCAATTAAACATAATATAAACCTATTATGACCTATTAGTGTGTGTGTAAAAATTGTACCTGATCTGTAGACACAACACTTCAGTAAAACATTAGAGGTTAGCTATAATCGAAATCGTGCAAAATTGAAAGCTATCTAACCAAGCGATTTACTGCCTTCTAGTAGGTGTGAGATTAATGTTCTCAGATTGTTATTGAGATCAGTGACCTAGATGACACCTAAACGAAGGATTTGAATGCAAAACTAATATGAAATATGAATGCAATTAATCTAATTTTTTTTGGATATTTATATGCAATAATAATGATGAAAACTGATATGAAATCTATGCTAATATGAAAATTGATCTAACAATGATATGAATCTATGCTAAATGATATGCAATGCTAATCTAGAAATGATATGATATGAGAATGAAGATTCCAACAATAATATGAAAGCTATGAATTTGAAATTGATCTCACAACAATGTTGATTCACAATAAGCTTTGAGCCTTCCAATCGCAATTCTTCAGCGTGATTGTGCAAAATATGAGATATATGAGAGATGAATTATGAAGAGCTGAGCCTTGTTTTTATAGAAATCTAAAGCTTTGGAGGTGCATGGAAGAAAGCCATAAATCACTCAAATAACTTAGGTTGATTTTTGAGTTATTTTTAAATAACAGATAATTAAGTCACAAAAATCATGCAAAAGCACAGTTTAACTTGAATTAGAAGTTTAGATCAACTTTAAAACTCAAAAAGATGTTGAGTTTCAAAAAGCTAACAACTTGCATTGATTTTCCAATTTGACTTTAACTGGTCCTTGAATGTGCACATGGATAATTATGATTTAATAAATAAATAAAGTGATTTATGCTCAACTTAACTAATTTTTGAAATAAAATAATTAATTTATGGGTTAATTAACTATTTTATCAAACTTTTATTAAAAATTATATTATTAAATAATGACAACATGCTTTAATTAATTAAATAAGAATTTAATCAATTAAAGATAGAAATTTTGATTTATTGTCAAAATTAAATAATACAATTAATAATAAATAGAGTTAAATTTAATTAAACAATTAAGTGGCAAGATATTAAATCTAATTAATTAAATATGAAAATATTCAATTAATCAAACTTTAGGATAAATGTAATTTATTGCCAAATAATTATAAAATTAAAGATAATTATGATGATTAGGAATATTACTAGGAATATTCCCCGATGTAGAATTTAAGATAATCAATTATGATTCGATGATGTTTAGATGTGCCTTAGATTAGGACTTTGATGTTGATTTCGTTCGAATTGAAGATGTAGGAGATTAATGAACTTATAGCCCATTTTTGGGGTATTACATTTTGCCCCTCTTTGAATTACTGTGTGAAGCGCAGTGGTTCAAAGAAAGTTTGTGTTTGATAGAGATATGAAACTGATGTTTGAAATTGATAATTGATATGAGATAGAAGCTGATTGATATTGAATTGATATGGAGATAATAGGTTCTGAGTGACCAAAGATAATGTTCACTATAATAGAAAATGAACCTATGATTGCAAAAAAGTGTCAAAATGCCTGATTCCAAACCTTAGGATTGTTAAGAAGTGAGCGACCCGTTCTAGACTCGATTGTCTTAGCAGAACTAGCAAGTATCACATCCAAACCCTTCAGTTGCCGAAGAACCAAGGAAAGAACACTATGATCTGATGGTTGCAAAAACTGATATAGTTTACAAGATTAGGAGAATACCAGATTGATATGGATCTTGATGAATCTGATATGCCCCAAGTGATGATAGATTTGCCCCGAGTGATGAGGACTTTTTTGATGAATCAGTAACTAGACGTGATTGTTTGTCTTGATCACTGATGAAAGATATTGATAGAAATAAAGATATGATTTCAAATTTGATTACAGACTTTGAATGATATGCAATACCATGCCCCCTTTGGGATTAAAATTGAAATCTGACAAGAAAAGTCAGCGTTGAGAGTTCAAAAGCATGTTAATTGATTTGAGAAGTGGTTAAACACGTCTAGTGAATGCATTCTGCATCGTTTAGAGGTCCTGGAGACCACGTTTGACTAGGTTTGACCATGAGTTGACCATAGTTGACCAAGTTGAAATTTTGATAGTTTGATGTTAGATAATCAGTTAAGTTGAATTATGGATTTTTGTGATGATTGAAGGTCGAATATGCAAGTAGTTAATAATATGAATGATCTCAGAATTGAATTTTGATCCCGAAAAAGGATTCTACTTGCTGTTTCATTGGATGGACCTTCGTGTAAGATTCGGCTCTTGTTAGATTTGAAGAATTGATATGAAGAATTGTTTAAGCTTTGAAGTTCATTTAGTCATTGTGAGATCATGCAAAGATGAAAAATGCAAAGAGACATGCAAAATGAAATGCAACCTAAGACCTAGGACCTACTCACTGATCATATGTCGATTTGTTATCATCATTGAACTTTTAGGTAACCGGATAAATCAATACAATGCCCACTAGCTATAAAAAAAAACCATAGACATATGAATATTGATTTGTATGCGCAAGAATCAATACAACCCCCACTAGTCAAACAACCATGGACATATGAATATTGATTTTATTTTTGGAATGTCGGATTAGCTATAAGTACCAAGGCATAAATGCCAGGATGACCTGAATATCATGTCCATTTTGATATAGCAATTTATATAAGCATCAAAATATAAACGTCGTGATGACCTGAATACGCCTTGCATTGCAAACACATCAAAGAGTCAAGAGATCATTCTAAATCCAATGTGAATTACCCGTAGTGACCCTTTATCGTTCACATCCTTAGGCAAGATTGCGTTTCATAGTAGGAGAAAGAACTCACTCAAAAAGACAATAGTTAGATCAAACTTCCTTGAATTTTCTAGGTATCAATGGTCGAGGTACGCATGGCCATCCAATTCAAGATAGAGGCTCTTACAGTCAGACACCATTTCAATCTAGAATTTCCAAAGTTGTTAGATTTTCACATACAAGCAGAAGACAAAGAAAAGATTATGCCCCCATTCATCACTCTCTAAATCCTATAAAGGACATCATCGAAGAGCTCGAAGGGACACAATATGCAGAAATCTCAATGCGAATCAGTAAGTATACAAGGAGATAAAAGCATAAAAAAAAAGCATAGATTATTTTCAATTGAGTTTTGATGTTTGATTGCATTGTTGTAGATGCAAAATCCTTTCTGGAGACAAGACTGACTGACTGACTCACATGAAGCTTCAAAGGACTCTGACTACATATGATCCATCTAAGATACATGGGAGACCATAGGATATGACATTGATTGCCCCCAAGTGTTAAACATTGATAGGATACAGACACTTGAGCTAGTTGGTGTACAGACCGACTTATTGAAAACTGGAAATGTTGAAACAAACTGGGAGATATGTACAAACTAAAGCAAGATTGAAAGCTGGGAAAGACCAAGATTGTGCTGATAGATGGAGCATTTTGAACAAGTGGCGCCCGTTTGCCGGGTTTTCACCATCTTGGCAGAGATTCTATTTTTGCTACCAAGGCGCCTGTTTCCAGGTTTTCACCAAGGCACTTTTTCTTTTTTTTTGCTTTTTTTTGAATTTTTGATATTTTCTAATTTTTTTGTGAATCATCAAGGTGCCTATTGCTAGGTTTTCACCAAGATGTTCATTTTTTTAGGACTTTTTCAGATTTTAAAGATTTTTTCAAGACATTTTACCATAGACTAAATGCCTTAGGCATAGAATTTCTTCAGATGGAGAACGTTGATTGGTTCTCTGAGCTATTCTCCTTCAGTCATTGAGAGTTGATAGGCACCAGAGCCAAAAGTAGTAGTGATAACAAAGGGACCCAGCCAGTTGGGTTCAAACTTCCCCTTGCATTCTTGATGGGATTGATTTTTAGGATTTTCTCTCAAGACTAGATCACCAACCTGAAATTCTCTGTGTCTGACTTTCTTGTTGTAGCCTCTAGACATTCTCTTCTGATATAATCTAAGATGATCATATGTTTCTTGTTTGCACTCATCTAGTAGCCCAAGTTCTTGCAACCTAGACACTCTGTAGTCATCATTAGTTACTAGACCATGCATTCTGATTCTTAGTGATGAGATTTCAAACTCAATAGGCAGTACCACTTTAGACCCATAAACTAAAGTGAAAGGTGTAGCCTTAGTAGGTGTTCTGATACTTGTTCTGATACTATTTTTGATACTTGTTCTGATACTAGTTCTGATACTGGTTTTGATACTGGTTCTGATACTGGTTCTGACACTTGTTCTGATACTGGTTCTGATACTTATTCTGATACTTGTTCTGATACTGGTTCTGATACTAATTCTGATACTAATTATGATAATGATTCTGATAAGTGCTCTGATACTTGGTATACTTGATAGCTTCTTTTTCCATTGCAAACTCCCAAGCAAGATCATATTGTGCAGTCCCAATGTCTAGCAAGGTGGAGAACAAGAGGGATTGACAAGCTGGTGGAAGAGATGGAAGACAAGAGAATGATGGAGAATGAAGGGGAGAAATCCTCAAGGGCAAACTCCTCAAGAATACCCAAGCTAAGGAAAAATAGGTCATGTAAAGAACATTTGGATAAGCAATGAAAGGCTAGAATAAGATAAGTCACAAAATCATAATGCAAGAGCAGGAAAGGATGTAGTCCAAAGGAGTAGACATGTCAAGAGGCTTCATAGCATCGTGTTTCACTCTTTCTTTTCTTTTTTTTTAGATCAAGACCAAAGGGGAAAAGGATAGCGATAGGAAAAAATGAATGGAGAAAAATGAATATGAAGGCTAAATAGGAATGGAATGAAAGCAACATCTTCATAAGATAGCTCACAAGATAGCCAAATGTTCATGTATAGGTCAACCTTGTCAAGATCAAAGAGAGAAGATGGAATGGATGAAATATGTAGAAGAACTACGCATGATGCCTGATTGCTAGGTTTTCATCATGGTACTTATCCAAGGTGCCACAAGGGAGTGGTTTTCACCATAGGATGAATTTATTTTTCTTTACTTTTGCTACCAAGCTACCTGTTTCCAGGTTTCCACCAAGGCACATTTTCAAATTTTTTTTATTTTTCATTTCTTTTTGAATTTTTGGAAGAAGGCAAGCTTTTTAGATAGTGCTCCTTGAAAGGATAAACCATGATATACCAAGGATTCAAAATGATATGCTCAAAGATGCTGATAGGCAAAGGAATATGGAAGAGAAAAATGGAGGATAGGGTTTTATGTAAAGCGAGTGAGGTTGGAAGATAGGAGGAATAGGCAAATGAGAAAAATAGATAGAAGGTAGAAGGTTAATGAATGGAAGGATTTTGAAAGGGTAGATAGAAAGGAAGGCAAGATCAACGTAAACACACACCTTGAAGGGTGGCAAGAGGGTGGAGGAAATGTGAATGAAGGAATACATGAAGGAATATGGTGAATGGATAGCAGAGGTTGAGGTTTAGGCACATGGAATGAAAGAATATTTTTGGAGGGAAATGAAGTGGAAGCCTTTGGAAGCTTGAATGTCAATTTTACTTTTTGCTCAACACTAGACTCTTTCAAGAGAGACTTTGGAATCCATATAGTCGTAGGCTTTTTATTTCCTTTTGGTAATTTGGAGAGAATATCTTCAATTATGGATTTTGGAACCCATACTTGTCTTGTAGTTTTTTTCTTAAATATCTCTTTGGAATTTATGCTTCCATGTCTATTAGAGGAGACATGGTGATCTTCTTTTTTTGATGGATTCTTGTATTGCTTCTTTTTCTTGTATTGAACATTCAAGTTACTTCCAAAAGACTTGGGACTTGTGGAAGAAGGAGGATATGACTGGTTTAGATGGGTGGGTGGATGAAAAGGATTCAAGGGTATGCATCTATGTTGATCTTGAGGAAAGATAAGAGATGGAGGGATGTAGGGACCCAAGATGGATGACAAATTAGGAGAGTTAGGAGGGGAAAGTGAAGGGACATAAGGACCCAAGATGGAAGGAAGGCATGAAGCTCTTAGTAGTGGTGGAAGAGGTCCAAGAATGGAAGTGGAAGATGCAAAAGGATAATCAATAAGTTCATCAGTATCTATATGACAACCAAGGATATCAGCATCTTTAGAGTGAGCATTAGAATTTTCAATAGAATCATGGACATCTTGAATATGAGCACCTTCTTTGATAGGATTGTTCAAAGCTTGCAAAGACTTAGGAAGAGTAGAAAGTGGAAATGAACATGGAGTGGTAGAATAAGAAGATGGAAGACTTTGATCTTGACAAGGATCTTTGGATAGCATAAGCATATCATTTTTCTCTTGATTTTCAATAGGCTTAACATTGGAAGTAACAACACCATTTTCAATAACCTTAATGGAAGTATCATCTTTGGAAATTGGAAGTGGGGTAAGGTTATTTTGATTGTCAATAAGCTCAATGGTGTAAGAAGTAGCCTGATCTTGCTTAGGAGAAAACTTAAGACATGGTGGAATGCATGAAAAAGGGTGTGTAGGATCAAAAGAACCATGAAGCGGATAAGAGACATCATGAAAAGGATTGGATGACATGGAGGGTTCTTGATCTTGATCTTTCTTTATGTTTTTTTCTTTATCATTTCTGGAGTCCTCTTGACATGGAGCCACTTCTAAGGACAAGGGATTATGTTGCAATTGTATAGAATACTTGGGAAGAGATGGAGAAGGATCGGCTGAAATAGGGATTGTAGCATATGAAGGCATAGGCTCTTTAGGTTTAGCATTATTGAAAGTATTTGCAGCCAAGTGAAGGTTAGCTTGAGTATCTTTAAGAGGTAGCCCTAGAGGATAACTATAGGGAACCGCATGAAAAGTATCAGGGCTTGTGTCAGATGAAGGTTCTATAAAAGATTTGAAAGATTCGGAAGCTTTAGGAAATGTATGGGTATTGGAGGAAGTAGGGGATGGAAGGGACCCATCACAAGACAAAGGTCCAACATTAACATGATCTTTCTTGAGAGTGTAATCTTTATTTTTAGCCTGAGAGTTCTTAGAGGAGAGATCCTTATAGTATTGACGCTTCAAGCTAGCACGATGCATTTTATAGTCTTTAGCAGTAGTAGATGGATCATAATCAAGGTATTGTCCATAAAAGCCATCAAAGTCTCTTTCAAAATCAGAATCATATGGATCACCATCACGATCTATCCAATGTGATGGCCCATTTGTAGTAAGCAGGAATGAACGATGAGGAGGATTCTTAGGAATAGAGGTGTCATAAGTATCATTACATTGTCTATCATCATAGTCATCATAGTCTCCAAAGCTGGATGTGTCACTCTCCATGGAAGAGGTATCATAAGGATTGTCACATTGCTCACATTTTATCCGGAGGCATGGTGACATGTACAAGTCTTTATCACATGGAAAAGGGCATAGAACTTCCATGGAGAACTCTTTAGGTTCCTTTTCTTTCTCAAGTTTGTTAGGTTCAATTTACATAGCTTGTAGCTGCTTCATCATGGTGGTGATTAGAGCTTCTTCCTCTTGTGTATTGATTCTTTGTGACATATGTACTGATTCTCAATGGCTACTGCTCTATTCCAGACATAGTGATTTGTATGATAGATTCTGAAACTAGGCTGAAAAAGCTGGGTATCTGGCAATTCTGACAACTTTCTGACAACTTTCAAAAAATTTCACAAATGACACTTTGTAGACTCATACGATAGATGGGCAATAATGAAATGACACTTTGAGAAAACTCATATGACTTTTGGGTAGCAATGAAATGATAGTTGAAAATATCATACAATAGTTACAAGATTTTGACTTTGAAGATTACCTACCATGGAAACTCGTACGACACTAGGTACTCAATCATACAACATATGGGTTGTAATGAAATGACACTTGAAAAAAACTCGCATGACTTTCTGACCTCTTGAGACAACTTTTGACTCCAGAAAGGATTTTACGTCAGATTTTGCAAATTTTGAGTTTTCAGATTCAAATTGTTTGCAAATTTCAATGTCCAGATTTGAGGATTGTAACAGATTTGTTCATTTTCAATAACCAGATAGATAAACAAGCATGAAAAATAGTAAGCACGTGATTTCAAGCATGTTTGAAAACAATGAACAAGGGAAAAAGAAACCTTGTGCATGAACAATCAAGTGACTTATTCGTTCTAATCCTCAGAAGCGCTAATTGTGTATGTTCCAATATGTTTTGCAATAACACACATATACCCTATAAAATGAAAATTTGGCCTCGCTAGGGTTTTTAGTAATGGTTTGACTCTGCAAATTTTATGATCCAAAGGGGTGAACTCCAATCCTGGCGCACCAGGGTTTTGACACAGTCTGAGAACTTAATCTTCAGGAGCTGCTAGGGAGATCTAACAACCCAACAATGAACCATACCTATGGAGATTTCTTCCACAAGGACATTTATATAGCGGCTGTCACTACCACGGTGAAAATGGCTATGACCGCTTGAGGTTCTGTCAACATAGTTTTTCCTGTGAAGGGATTGTCTGCTATGGTTAACCCTCTCTAAAAATGACTCGCAATAGTATACCACAAGGGGACTTGGCTCCAGATCCAAGGTTTTTGACACCTTTTCACTTTTAACCCAAACAAAGCAAGCAGATTAATCCGACACGCTAAGAAAAAGTTTTGCTTCACCAAGGTCTATGATGCCAACTCCACGTGATCTATCAACCTCTCTGAGGAGAGAATGTATCAATCAATAAGAGAAGGTGCACTAACCAATTTTGATTCACCAAAGCTTGTGATGTCAACCCCACATGATCTATCAACCTCTCCTGGGAGAGAATGTATCGATCAATAAGAGAAGACACACTAACCAAGTTGAATGTGAAACACACTAAGTATCCACCCTACCTACAAGGATTCTATCATCAAGAAAGATTTCTCTAGGAATCCAATCTCTCAAGAATCATGAATAGTGTTCATAGGGCCTAATTACTATGTGAGCACAGATATATTCTTGAAAGAAAATCTACCAAAAGTACCCAAAAAGCAGAAAGAGGAACACTTAACACTTAAAGCGAATATGAGATGAGTCCACAAGGTGGAACACTTAACACCTCACACAAGCTAAAAATGAATCCCCAACTTAGAAAACAAGTGAGTTCCTGAAAGCACAAAAGGGTTGCCAAGTGGAACACTTAACGTTGCTGTCCTGTTGACCCCTCCCCTTTATGGCGCTGAGATTGCAACCACGGGGCGGAAATGAGGGGCCGGCAGATTAGCGAGTCCAATAACCCAAGATAGAAATCAAGATCAATCACAAGTATTCTAAGACTACTTAATGAATCCTTAAGGGGTCAAAACCTAGTATCAATTATGCAAGTGTGTAGAAATAGATAAAAGCATGAAAGGACGCACACAAGCCAGACACATAAGAGATTTATTTTAAGTCCAAATTGAAATGTTAATAGATGAAGGAGAATACCTTAGGTCCAACGCTTTGCAATCTAGAATTTAGCACACATCTGAAAGTACAAAATCAAGATAAATCAACAGCAAACTGTAAGTGTTTAGAAATCAATAATCTGAAAGTACAAATATGTGAATTATGTGCCTTTGTAGAAAAATCTCGCGTGAGGCAGGATGCAGTCCCGTGCGAGGAAACACTATTTTGCGTGACAAAGGATGAAATCTCGCACGAGTCAGGATGCGGTCCCACACGAGGAAACACTATTTCACGTGACAAAGGATGAAATCTCACACGAGTCAGGATGCGGTCCTACGTAAGGAAACACTATTTCACATGACAAAGGATGAAATCTTGCGTGAGTCAGGACGCGGTCCCGTGCGAGGAAGTACAATCTCGCGTGAGAAATTGATTTTTCGCGCACAAAAAAATAATGATACCAGTGAAATTTCACGCGACACAGAAAGAAATCTTGCGCAACACAATGTGAAATCTCACGCGATAATTCATACAAAGATGTACAGAAGTACAGACATAATGATAAAAATTGCAATGTATGGACAGTTTTGATAGAAAAGGTGCCTCCATGGCAATCCATTTAGATTAATTTTGCACTTGCATATTAGATTAGATTCATATTTCTCTTCATAGAATAATCTTGCATAAGCATTTCCTTTCATAGATTAGTTTTCTTTCATGCATTGTTATCATTTAGAATAGCTTCCATTTTCATTTGCATACATACTTGATGATCATGGAGACTAGCATTCTTGTTTTTCCTCTTTGAATCTCTCATTTTGTGGTGTACTTTCAAGGGCACAAACTAGGTCTAAGCTGAGGGCCTCCATTATAAACCCTTGCATTCCATGAATAGAGAGTTATGAGTTGCCATTTGAGACCTCATTCTTGAACAATCTTGGATACAATGACTCATAGAAGTGTGACAACATTTTAGCACACAATTAGGACCTAATTAGACTCAATTAGACCAATTAAGACCTAACTAGACTTAATTCTAGACTAATTAGACCCAATTAGACTTAATTAAAGACTAATTAGATATAATATGAACCTATTATGACCTATTAGGACCCAATTAGACTTAATTAAACCAATTAGGACATAATTAGACATAATATGAACCTATTATGACCTATTATGACCCAATTAGACCCAATTAGACCTATCAGGACCAATTAGGACCTAATTAGACATAATATGAACCTATTAGGACCTAATTAGACTCAATTGGACTAATTAGACTTAATTCTAGACTAATTAGACCAATTAGGACCAATTAGACTTAATTAAAGACCAATTAGACATAATATAAACCTATTATGACCTATTAGTGTGTGTGTGAAAATTGTACCTGATCTGTAGACACAACACTTTAGTAAAACATTAAAGGTTAGCTATAATCAAAATCATGCAAAATTGAAAGCTATCTAACCAAGCGATTTACTACCTTCTAGTATGTGCGAGATTAATGTTCTCAGATTGTTATCGAGATCAGTGACCTAGACGACACCTAAACGAAGGATTTGAATGCAAAACTAATATGAAATATGAATGCAATTAATCTAATTTTTTTTGGATATTTATATGCAATAATAATAATGAAAACTGATATGAAATCTATGCTAATATGAAAATTGATCTAACAATGATATGAATCTATGCTAAATGATATGCAATGCTAATCTAGAAATGATATGATATGATAATGACGATTCCAACAATAATATGAAAGCTATGAATTTGAAATTGATCTCACAACAATGTTGATTCACAATAAGCTTTGAGCCTTCCAATCGCAATTCCCCAACGTGATTGTGCAAAATATGAGATATATGAGAGATGAATTATGAAGAGCTGAGTCTTGTTTTTATAGAAATTCACGGCTTTGGAGGTGCATGGAAGAAAGCCATAAATCACTCAAATAACTCAGGTTGATTTTTGAGTTATTTTTAAATAACAGATAATTAAGTCACCAAAATCATGCAAAAGCACAGTTTAACTTGAATTAGAAGTTTAGATCAACTTTAAAACTCAAAAAGATGTTGAGTTTCAAAAAGCTAACAACTTGCATTGATTTTCCAATTTGAGTTTAACTAGTCCTTGAATGTGCACATGGATAATTATGATTTAATAAATAAATAAAGTGATTTATGCTCAACTTAACTGATTTTTGAAATAAAATAATTAATTTATGGGTTAATTAACTATTTTATCAAACTTTTATTAAAAATTATATTATTAAATAATGACAACATGCTTTAATTAATTAAATAAGAATTTAATCAATTAAAGATAGGAATTTTGATTTATTGTCAAAATTAAATAATACAATTAATAATAGATAGAATTAAATTTAATTAAACAATTAAGTGGCAAGATATTAAATCTAATTAATTAAATATGAAAATATTCAATTAATCAAACTTTAGGATAAATGTGATTTATTGCCAAATAATTATAAAATTAAAGATAATTATGATGATTAGGAATATTACTAGGAATATTCCCCAATGTAGAATTTAAGATAATCAATTATGATTCGATGATGTTTAGATGTGCCTTAGATTAGGACTTTGATGTCAATTTCGTTCGAATTGAAGATGTAGGAGATTAATGAACTTATAGCCCATTTTTGGGGTATTACAATTAGGACCCAATTAGACTTAATTAGACCAATTAGTACCTAATTAGACCAATTAGGACCTAATTATACATAATATGAACCTATTATGACCTATTAGGACCCAATTAGACTTAATTAGACCAATTAGGACCTAATTAGACATAATATGAACCTATTATGACCAATTAGGACCAATTAGGACCCAAATAGACCTATTAGGACCAATTAGGACCTATTTATACCTAATTAGAGTTAATTAGACCAATTAAGACCTAATTTGACTTAATTAGACCAATTAGGACCTAAATAGACTCAATTCTAGACCTATTAGGACATATTAGGACCCAATTAGACCCAATTAGACCTATTAGGATCAATTATGACCTAATTAGATTTAATTCTAGACTAATATTACGAAGAGGGCATTGAATAGAAAGTCTAAGAAAATAATGAAACAATTTGAGAATCTTGGTACACTTGAAAAAACTCAACTATTATCAATTACACTTCTTAAAGATGAGTTAAAAGAGCCATTAAAATTGTTGGGTGTAGATGCAAATTTGAAAAAGTTAAAATCATGTAACATACAAAAGAATATTGTTGACAGTGTTAAGGAAGGTTTGCATTCCATTGAAAAACAACTACATCTACAAATAGGTCCATTTCAAGAAGAGTGATACTGACATCTATTTTAAATAAAAACATGTCCCAAAGAAGACAAATTTTTTCACTTTCATCTTAGATCAAGTACAATAGGAAGACAATGACACATTATTTGAAAAGAAGAATCAATTTGGATGATACTAAATTGGAAGGTAATTGGGCACTAATGTGTAGAGCTCCTCATTCTAATGGGATTAATAAAATAGTAAGGAACTTAGTTACGTCATTTTGGAATGATCATACTCATCCTTCACCAAATACAAGAGATGTTATCAAGAAGAGGACTGGGCCTAAGGAATATTTACAGCATACAAAACATTGGTTGGACACCACACAACATGAATTGTATCTCTCATTTTGTAACTCAAATCTTGACATTAAGATTGGACAAACAATGTTTGAAAGATTAAAGCCATTTTTTGTAAAGATAAATAAATAGTTTGAAACTTGTTGTTTTTGATATCATATTGAATTCAATATGTACTATCAAGGGTTTAGAAAGATGATAGAAGAAAGTGGTGGTTCTCAAAATGATTTTCCTAAATGTCCAAGCCAATTCATAGCATCAATCTTATGTAACAAATCAATTGATCATGAAATACCTGAAATAGATTGCATAAGAGGAACTTGTCAAACATTCAGGGATTTGGCTAAATTTCCTTTGAGACTTGAAGATACTGACATGACAAGGATGGTAAAATGTAAGAGATACAAGTACATAAAGTCTAAAACAAAATTTGGGAAAGAATTAACAAGGTTGGAATATGTAGAAGATGAGATACCTGTCACAACATTTATTAAGAATTTTCATAAATTGATTCAACCATACATACATCATGCTTTTTTGCTAAATGACAGGCAAAATAGTTCCAAATACTAAAAGAAACTTTTCCAGATGGAACAATTTTATTGGTTGTTGATTTTGTAGAGCATTACTCCTTTGTTTCTCAAAAACAAATTTAAGCAGAATACTACTATACAGAGTAGGTCACTATCATGGTACATGTGTCTTATCGACATGCACAATTAGGTTTGGATGGTGTTTGAAAGTACATATCAAGAACAGGTCATAAAGAAAGAATATCACTTTTACATTAGTGATGATAAAGAGCATGACATACATTTTGTCAAGCATTACTTTAAGACATTTTTTTGATATTTGGAAAACAAAGGCATCAAAATTTAAAAGCATTTTGTTTGGTCGGATGAATGTGCAACACAATTTAAATTAGGAAGGCCATTTTACGCACTATGTAGATATCATCGATACCAAAAGATACCACATATTTGGAGTTTCTTTGAGATTGGTCATGGAAAGGGAGAGCATGATGGTGCAGGAGCTTGTATCAAATGTGCTTTAAGAAAGTATCAACTAGACTATCAGGGATATCATATAAATAATGCTCATGATGTAGTTGAGTGGTGCAAGATGCATTTTGTTGTGCCAAATCATGATAACACATCATCATGATTATATCGAGTCATACCCTTCCGATTATTCTAGGAGATATCAAGTATTAATTTTCAACATCACTTGTTGTCTAGTTATAATTTATGTACGTGTGCTTTAAATTTATTGATCATTGTTCAGTTAACTTATATGTGTACATTATATATATACATGATTTTAACTTGTCTTCAATTTTTACACGTGTCTCTCTATTGCTCATATGTTGATAGAATATCAATCCATGGATGCAAGAGAGTAGAAAAAACAAGATCCATGCATTCAGTTATGAGTACGGATAATAATGTATGGTCATTGTACACTAGAGATTACGCATGCTTTTGTTATGACTGCATTTATGAAAACTATGACTAATGTATCAACCAAAAATGTGGATATGTTAGTGAATGGAATTTGTTTCCACTAGATGTTACAAATACAAATGATGAAGTTCAGGATGAAAGATTTGATGACATTCCATTGATTTCTATAGATTATGACCATATTTCAAGTTTAATCAAAATTGGTACATGTGTGTTTATATATATATATATATATATATATATATATATATATATATATATATATATATATATATATATATATATATATATATATATATATATATATATATATATATATATATATATATATATATATATATATATATATATATATATATAAAAAGGATTCATAAACTCAATTCATAAATAAAGTTTGTTTAATTTATATTTACAAACCTCAAATTAAAAGTTCACTTTAAATGCATGACATATTTTTGCAGTGGTAGCAGAGCCTAGAAATGTGGAAGGTGTTAGTTACTATTTATTACGTTGCTGCAAGGAGAGGATGAAGCTAATGTAGAATGAAACAAGTGATGGAATTATGTTTCCCATAGGTTCTAGTATTGTATTTAAGTTTCATAGCCTATATTATACTTGAGTGAGGACCAACTTCTGATTTTCTTATATGTTCAAGTTTATATGGTTAATTTCACATCTAGATATATATTTAACATTGTTGAACTTTTTTGTGAAGGTTTAGTTGTTGTTCAAGGAACATATGTGAAGCAAATCAAAATACTTAAACATGGGATTCATTTTGTTGATTATCAGCCTAACAATAAGGTTTATCAGTATAGCCATCTTGTAATTGCCATTGTCCTATCTCTTCTTCTTGTGACATGACATGGCATTCGTAAGTGGATACTTGATACTGATGACCATGAGAGAATATTAAATGTTATTCGAGAGATATATGAACCACTTGATGTGAACTAAATCACGCATGAAATATGATTTGTACTAAATTTTTCACGAGTGAGACCAGAGGTTTTCTTAGCTTCATTCTTTCCTACTAGCGTCCAAAGTGAATGGAGCAATTAAATTAAAAATTTACAATATAGATCTAAAAAATGTCTTACTTGGATATGATATATTAATTATCTACCTGAATATGAAGTACTCTAACTTTGGAATATGAATGTGTGTACATTGTTCATTTGCATGTTACATTAGGACATGCATGTTTTAAATATAAAATCTACTTGACTTGTACAACAACATTAAATTAAAAGTATGTGCACAACTATTATCAAATGTATATTTAAATATAAGTAAGATTCAATCAAACATCTAGGGACCTCAATTATATAGCTCACATGTGTCAAATTTACATCATTCATAACTTTCATAAACATGTAATCAAACAACATTCATGTGTTGAATCAAACACATGTACATGTATAAATTTAAAACATAAAATTCATATATAATCCAACATGTACACATGTATTTAAATTAAGCATGTATGTAATCTATTGAAAGTATTGAATTTACATTTATAAATTTAAAAACACATAAATTGAATTTACTTATATCAAAATGGCATGAAATCATGAAGAATCAAAGTACACATATACACATAGATTGAAAGTATGTACAAGCTCATCACACATGCACATATATAGAGTGAAAGTATATATATAACATGCAGGAAACATCAATCATGTAGATCAAGTACTATAAATATGAAACATACATGGATCAATCATGTGTCAAACATTCTATTAAAAGGTTCTAGAAATGAAATATGACATCAAACACATCAATCGACTGTAGAGTCTAGAAATGAAATATAGTTCATCAAACACATGTGACTATATATATGTAATATGTAATATGTCTAGATCAAATATGAAAGTGCTTAGGACTCATCATGATGACTCCTCACTAAGCGGTCAGACCCAGAGTGACTATCATGATGTGAAGGATGTGCAGATCCCTACATAGAAAGAGATATATAAATTAATATATAAACATTGTGCACATGTCTTAAGTTTGATAAAATATTGTACAAGAAAACATGTTATAAAGTGTGTACACATATCAATAAATTAAAAAATCACATGTCCATTACTAATGTCATCATCAAGTGAGTCTTGATGACGTACACGATCAGTGTTCAAAGAAGGAGTAACAAGAGGCATATCCTGGTAGACAAAAAATATATCATATATATAAATGTACATATATATAAATTGATTGAAAATTTGAAAATAAATAAGTTCAATTGTAACATTAAATATATATAATCTAATTTATACCTATGTAGGTGGTGGAAACTAATAGTACTCAGATTCCTTAGCCTTGATCCTATCAACCAAGGTATCAGGATTTTGCTGTGTTTGGTCCAAGCTCAACTCTACATCTACAACATGAGTAGACCACACATGCCTCTCTAATGATGAATGTAATGGACTAACGAAATGAGATGGCATGAAAGTTGTATCATCATGTGTCAAAAAATCTAGATAACCCGTAGTGGTCAAGCTGAAGTCAACATCGTCAAGGCCAACATTAGAGAACTGGTTCCCTACACTGACTAAAGGGTCTATACACTATGCCTCTCTCTATGCAGCAATAGAGTGGTCAGTAGGTGGATCCTCACGAGCACTACCACTATGGCCACAGTCTAGGTGAGAAGGATGTGGTTGAGCGTATCTAATAGTACCCACACAAGATCTAACATCTGATATGGGGATATCATGCTCTACTGCTATAAATGCATATGCATCCAACAAATCCTCAACCAAACAAGTCAATGTGACACTTGTCATCTCTCTTGCAAGTCCCTCTAGGCTAGAAAGTGAATCGATGCCTGTTACACTATACATGTCATGTGCAGTCCTACTAGAGGGTGCTCCACCTAACAATCTAGAGTGTCGTCGAGACATCAAGCACTAACCAACCTGATCACTAGATATGGATGTGGCAGCTGCAACAATATCTCCCACACTATCAATCGCACCTCAAAGCTAGGTGCTATGAATAACATCATCTACAACAAGACCCAATGAAGGATCTATAGAAGGTGCCCTCTAACTAACAATGGCACTATGTACTAGCCTCTATCAATTAGATCAATGAAAATCATCTCAATCAACAGTTCTACCATGCCCTATCCTAGATGTGCTAGCAAATCAATGTCATTAACAACCCTTCCTAAAAGAACCTCAACAAAGATCTATTGTACAAAGTACAATGGAATCTAGTCATTATTCAAATAACAACCATGGGAAGCTAGAAATCATGGGTATATCAATGTTGACATAGCAAGATCTTAACACCTAGTAACCTGATATCCCTTCACATACTATAAGGCTTTAGGCACTAAAGCATGTACCTCGTTAAGAGAAAGACCAAAGCCAACCTCTTGTCTCTTCCTCTCAAGTATCTCCTCTATAATATCTGGGGCATAGGGAGTGATACCATGAATGTCATCCCTAATTCTAATCAAGCTAGTAAGTATGGATTGGCATGTGCTCTTATAAACGCTAGAGCTAGTCAAATTATTTATGGATTCTTGCAATCATTCAATTTCTCTATTAGTGTGTACAAATAGTAATGTGGGGGGAATCAATGAATCTAGCATGTGTGATATGCAATAATATGTCTGATAGATAGAATACTTATACCTGAAAGATTGTATTTACTCTCAAATGAAATCTACATATATACATTTTCCTAATTTAATTGAAAATGAAATTAAAATATGCACATTTCGCTACATTATTTCATAGTAAAATCAATTACATAAATTACATTTAAATGTAAATAAATGTGTACACATACATGTACATGGATATATACATGTACACATATGTACGTGCATATATGTACACATGCATGTATACACACATGCATGTATACACACACACACACATATATATATATATATGACATGTACATGTACACATTGTATCATCATAAAATGGGAGCACTTCCATTTAGGATTGGTTTAGCCCTTCGAGTAAGTGGTCTAGGGTCATGTCAAACACCTTGAATGGGTCTTTGACTTGGATCTAGCTTTTTCCCCTATTTTGCTTCTCTTTTCACTTATTTCTAGCCTTTTTCTGGCACTTGATCCTAAGAATTGAGATTGTTGACCTCAGGGTCAAGGTCAACCTTTGTGTTCAAGGTTGACCTCAACCTTGACCTAGGTTAGAGTCAACCTTGACCCTAATCCTGGGTCTAGATTTCAAGTTCTGGAAGTTTCCAGATGTCGAGCTTTGAAAAGTTTATTTTCCCGCTTCCTTGTCAGCTGTTTCAAATTTCAGAATGGTAAAATCTTAAATTATATTTAATCTAGGTCCATTTCTAGGGGTTAAGGTTTAAATGGAAATTTAATTCTCCTATGTAGGCCTCTTTAGAATTTTTTTCCCTAGACTAGTATAAAAGGAAGCCTTCCTCTCTCATTTTCACATCCATTATCAAGCATCTTTTGCCATCTATCATATCCATCTCAAGCAAGCAAAATCAAGCAATCAGGAAAGTAAGAAGGAGAAGGAAAGCATTCAAGAATTCATTCATCTTCAAGCATTCAAGCATTCAAGGTCCAATTCATCAAAGAGATCCATTGGTAGCCATTGAAGGATTCAATCTCTATGGAGCCCTCTTGTTGAAGATTTATTCATCTGCATTTCCACTCAAGCTTCTTCCTATTCCAAGATCCATTCAAGATTGGTGTTGAAGATCAAATGCAATTGATTTAAGACATCCTACATGCAATTCTACATTCATTTGGAGCATCCATACTTGTGGATTCAAGGATTTGAATCCTCCACAAGGGTTTCAACATAAACAAGGTGAATTGTTCCATTTACTTTGTTTATTTTCTATAGTTTCAATTACATTTCAAGGTTGATTCCAAACTAGGGTTTGACCAAGGAATAATAGCCCACAATACAACTGAGAGGGGGGAGGTGAATTAGTTGTATAGAAGATTATCAAACTTTAAACTTTAAGTAGCAGCACTATCAATCCAATGAACACAATAACATAATATTTTGGTCTCAGGGAAACCCTGTTAAAGGTAAAAATCTCGATGGGAATTAGCACCCACAAATGATGTACTGAGACTATAATATCCTTTTTAGAAGATTTATCCCTGTTAGGAGCTTATTGAAACATTATAGTACATATTCCTTGTTAGAGGATAGACCATGTTAGGAGTCAAGAAGAAAGGGAGGGCTCACTACCCAAGGCTCACTACCCAAAGAAGGTTAAATCCACCTTTAGAACTCACTATTCGCAACATGAGTGTATATGAAGAAATACACAATCTTTTGAACTATTCAGCAGAAATTGTCTTTGCTTGATCATTTCCAATGAAGTCTAGTAGTAAACCTTTGCTCTACATACAACAAACACAAGCTCGCAACTTTCACAATCTCTTTATATCACCTTTTTTCATCCACATCTTTTCCAAAGAAAAGACCTCTCATTTATATGTTATTACAATTCTCATGATCAGGTCGGTCCAGAAGCCTTTCCTAAGTAAAAATAATTACATAGACCCTTGCTAAGATACACATGGTATCTAAAAAAAGTATACAATCATTACATTGTAATATTTAAGGACTGACATCCTTAATTTATGTTTTCCAAGCAAAACACACACTACATTTCCTAAGCCGGCTTCCAAATAGGTCTTCTCCAAAACACATGCCAGAGCTGACATCACCAAGCATTTTGTACCTTGCACTAACCAATGAACATACTTAATTACCTTTTCTATCATCCTTCAAGCTCACATATCTTGAATCCATATCATCTGGAAGATATACCAGAAACAAAGAGACTAACTCTGTCATTTCTCACTGTCACAGTCCAGAGACCAGTCTTCACCAAAACATTTGTAACTCATCCAATATGAAACATTACATGATGTGATCTTGGATATAAGATCACAACACCTTCCTAAACTCTCATCTGACTTCACAGCATCTGAAACATCTGTACAGTGTCTGTACACTATGATAACTAGCCTATTCTCCTCACAGAAACATATGTTGACATCAGTGACAAAATGCAAATGACAACA
Source organism: Chamaecyparis obtusa (assembly GCA_027943335.1). Taxonomy (NCBI): domain Eukaryota; kingdom Viridiplantae; phylum Streptophyta; class Pinopsida; order Cupressales; family Cupressaceae; genus Chamaecyparis; species Chamaecyparis obtusa. The sequence goes on along the minus strand of BSBK01005367.1, from coordinate 175,018 downwards.
GTATGAGTGCACATTCAGTAACATAGTGATTAAATATATAAAATATCTCAATCACCTTCCCATGCATTAGTAATATCTAGCAGGCAAACCCCTCATCCAACAAACAAAACCCTTTTTCTTGCAGGTGCAAGTGCGGGACAGTGAATCATAGATCAGATCTGAGTACCCTTTTCGACGAACTTCCAAGATCTGCGAATAGATTTTCCATTGGAATAGTGCAAGCCAAGGTCAACATAAAGGGGTAAGATTGTGCCCTAGGGTAAGATCTTACCCCTATTTTGGGTCAAGGTTGACCTTTCTCATAACAACATAAGGTTTTTGGGTTTTCTATGTTTCTATGTTTCCAGGCCAGATTCGGTTGTAGAATTTCCTGAAACTGAGTACAGACACCAAAAAATAGTATTTTCTAGATCTAACATATTTTGAGGTTAGTACTTGTCTTTAATTCAATTAATATTTCTATATTTCCTTTCAATAACAGAATATAAGGTTTTCTCCTTTCTTCATATTCTTCATCGATTGATTCATTTATGCATTGACCATTTTCTTTTGGTTGATCAATTTGGATCTTTCCTTTGGGAATTTGGGGTTAAGAAGAAGATTTTACTTTTCCCACATACCTACTCACACACAACACCATATCTTATATCATACATATTTTTATATATTACATTTTGGTGAACCCACGATAGACAAATCTTTCTTTTATGGTGTTAGATCTTGCATTTATATTTCATATAAAGTAAAAATAAAAAAACATTTATGTGTTTATGCTTTGTGTTTTCCTATTTTAGTTCATTTTTTCATTGCATTGGTATATGAGCTTTACTACCTCTAGTCCTACTTATAATATTTTGGTTAGACAAAGTCGTAGACTTATGGGTGCCTTTGATCCTAAGTTTTCCTCTCCTTTCCTTAGGATTCTAGATGACAATTTGATTATTCATGATTTTAATCCAACTATGGAGCATAATTCTTCTCACTCATCTCATGATGAGGATGATGCTTTAAGATTTCCTCCTAAACAAGTCCAAAAATTTTCAACTAAACTTGATAAAATGGGAAATTGGCTTACTCAAGAGAACCATAATCAAGATTTTATTCAAGCTATAGATGCTCTTAAGAAAGTCCTTCATGATAGTGATCAAGGTGTTAATCTCTTGTGTGATATTACTCATATTGTGCATTCAAATGTTAAACCTTTAGCTCAAGAAGCTCAAGATTTAGGATTTACTCCTCCTGTTACTAGTGTGGAACTTTCTTCTATTCCTTTACCTAGCATTACTACTTATACTCCTCCTTTAGTGACTACGTCGGTTCCCTCTCTTCCTATGAGTGTTCCTCCCGTGTCTCTACCTACTTCAAAACCCCTTATCATAATGTTCCTTTTACTTATTCCAATCCTCTTCCAACTATGGTTCCAAATGTTCCTCCAGTTGTGTCTTCTATTCCTACCACTTCATACACTTTACCTAGTGTTTCTAGTGTGTCTATACCTCCTATTTCATCTAATGATTCAACAATCATCAGTTTGGCTCAAACTGTGTCTTCTTTACAACAAAAACTTGTGTCTTTAACTCAATCCAAGTTTACCATTCCTACATGTGACATGGGAAGTCCTTTATCCCTAGACATTATTCATGCTCCTATTCCTCAACAAGCTGATATGCCTCATCTTGAGAATTAAAATGGTAAGGGAGAGCCTGTTACTCATGTTGCAACATTTCAAATCCTTTGTAGTGACTATGCTCATGGCCATATGATTTTAGCCAAGTTGTTTTCTATAACTTTTCATGATAAGGCCTTGCAATGGTATTGTTCCTTGCTTCCTTATTCTATTGATTCTTTTCCAAAACTTGCCAATGCCTTTATTAAACAATTTCAAAATAACATTGGTCTACAAGTGTCCTTAACTAATTTGATGCATTGTAAATAGAATAGTAAATAAAAAATGACTGAATTTATTGGTAGATTTAAGAATTTGTATGCTCAGATTTCTTATCCTATTCCTGATATTGATATTTAATGTATTTTTATTTCAAATTTACAAAAGGATATTAGAGATAAGATTCTACTTACTGAATTTACCTCTTTTCAACAACTTTGTGCAGCACTTCATCATTATCAATTACAAGTGAGTCAATTTGAGAGCAAAACTCCAATGGCTATTATCCCAGTTGATAAGAGTGATGTAGCTCCTAATCTAAACTAGTTTCAAAAACCTAAAAACTATGTCAAGATAAGTAAACAAGTGAATGTAGTCACTAATCAAGTTGTTGTTACATCCAATAATGCTACTTCTACATCAACTACTTTTCATCTAAATCATACATTTACTCCTCTTTATGAATATTTTCATTTTATTATAAATAAATTATTGACTACTAATATGATTACTTTACCTCCTATTCGACCTCTTTTACCTGCTACGGTAGCATACAAATCCTTTGATTCCAAATCTTTTTTTCAATACCATCATTAGAATGGCCATGATACTGAGAAGTGTTATTCTTTAAAACATAAGGTTCAAGACTTAATTGATTCTAATGCTTTATCTATTGATAATTTTGATGGTAGTGGTAACAAGTATGTCTCTCCTTCTAATCAAAACCTCCAAATCTATATGAATCCTTTTCCTACACATGATACTAATACCATTATTCAACCATCTTCTATGGATGTTTTTTATGATTCAAAGATGGATGATCTCAATCACATTGTTAACCATGTGTAGCATGCTATTTTGTCTCAACCTGCATCCCCACCCTAGCCTCAATCTCAACCTCAGCTTCAAGTTCCAACTCAACCTAAACCTAAGCCGAAACCTAAACCTTGAAAATGACTTAAGAATAAAAGACCTCAGGAACTCATGATTACCTTTGAAGATTATGAGACTATTAAAGCTCCTAATGGTCCGCACTACATTTATGCTAGGATTTATAAGATACCTATGCATGGTTGTCTTGTTGATCCTACATCCTTAGTCAATGTTATTACTGAAGAACATCTTTTTATGAAAAACTTGCAACATGATTCTTATGATACATCTGATGTGTGGATTCAAACTTGTAAAGGTTTTCTTTATCCATTATTTGGTTCTATTAACTTACCTGTTGAACTTTTTGGTAAAGTAGTGGATACTAGCTTTATTATTGTTCCTACTTCTGATAGTTTCAAGTTAAGCTTGGTTTGCCTTGGTTTAATGCCATGCATGTCATTGCTTCTCCTATCCATAAGTATCTTAAATTCATTCATGATGAAGAAGTGAAGATGATTAATCATAGTTTATATCAACCTTCTTGGTCTAGGGATTGTGCTACACTTGACTACTTTTGGCCTTTATTACCTAATTCATGTCCTTCTCGACCTAATAATATTTTTTGATCATATCAATCCTATAAGCATCGCAAGATTCTTGAGTTAAGCATGCCTCAAATGGATCTTAACTATGGTCCTTTACCTACACCTTCCATACCTCCTTTATCTATGGCTTTTAGTTCTATTAATCAAGCTCCTAGTGTTTCTTTTTAGTCTACTAAGAACTTTATTGATCCTCCTATAGAACCTGTGAAGGAACCAGTTTTTGTCCCTCCTAGTTCTCAACATATTTCAAAAAAGACAAAATGTAACCGATCTACTAATGAATGTTGTAAGAAGCATCGAGCTCAAGCTAAGGCTTGTGCCTCTATTATTCAAAGTTTGTTACCTTCTTTTGACCATCCTATGCATGATGTGTTAGAAGAAGTTCATACTAATAATGATGTTAAGATGCATGATTATGATGATTCTATTTGTATCTTAGATCCTATTTTGATTAATCTGGATGAAGAAGATACTCTTGATGATACTAATGATGTTAATGATGAATATGATACTATTGAAATTGATATTGATTTACCTAATATGCTTTCATCACAATTGATAATTACACCTAGTATCGAACATTATGTTTCTCAAGAGGATCCTTGTTTGGAACTAGCTATTATTCCTAGATTATATATTAGATATAGTCCCTCTTATGAGTTTCCCACCTTTCTGAAATGATATAGAATGAGATGGGGAGAGTAGGTGACTCGCTTGATTGGCTTGTCCTTCATGGTAGCTTTTTCTATGTTTGTTTTTTGTACTGTGCTTCTCCCATAATGTGTTTGCTAAATGTTTGTTAGATTCTTCTATATGACCCTTGTTACTTTGTTGGTGCAAGGTGATAAAAAAATAAAACTTGTTGTACAATTCCTCTATATGTATCTTTATTTTTCTATATGTTGTTTTCATATTATGTTGTGCTTGTGCTATAGTTCATAAATGTTTCCTTGTGTAGTCCCCTTGGATTTGTGACTTGGTAGCACTAAATCTTTTTGGTCTCCATGTTGTGGTTTGAAAAGACTCTTCTTTGTAACTCTTATATGTTCTTTCCTCAATTGTGATTGTAGTTCTACTTTCTTTGGGGAATGATGTCAATTCATTTACAATAATATCATATATATATTATCTTATGATCATACTGACCCTACGGAAGATAGATCCCTTTTTTGTTCTTTGTATGTTTATGTTATATTTCCCTTGATTTGTCTTTGCTTGGGGCATCTCCTAGTGGAAACATAATCAGTGGAGTTGTTAATGTTTCTGTTCAAGCCATTGCTCTTGTTAAAGTGTTAGCAATGACTTTAACATGGGGGCATTTGCTCTGGTCACTTTTTGCACACATGCACTTTCAATATATATATTTTTCAAGGTACTTTTCTCCCTTTATGGATTAGTGACTAATCCTTAAAGTATGGATTTTTATCTTATAGGATCTCTTGATCCCTCCAGTTTCAAATTTTCAAAATTTTGATCCCTTAAGGTCAGAGGTGTCGACCTTAAGACTGGATCTCTTTTATTTTTGGCTTTTCTCTTTCAGAATAGAATATTCCTAAGGGTGCATCCTTGATGGATTGACTAGTGAGTAGCCACATTCACTCGGTAGTTCAATTCCATCTTTCTAGTTGTGTTGTTTCCTTGTGTGGTTCACAATGGGACCTAAGTTCTCATTGGGTGAGATAATCACACCCTCTTCTCTCTTTTTTCTAGAGATGTCTCTCTTATTTTAATCTTGGAGTTGACAAAGACTTGAGTCCCTGGGGGCTTGAGGATTTCTTTGTCCCTTTGATTTCAATAAGATTATCTTTTTTATTGTGATCTACTTTACCAAGAGTTTGCATCGAGTCCATACTCTTGATAAAGTGGGGGCTAAATGTATCATCGTAAAATGGAAGCACTTCCATTTAGGAATAGTTTAGCCCTCTAAGTAAGTGGTCTATGATCATGTCAAATTCTTTGAATGGGTCTTTGACTTGGATCTAGCTTTTTCCCCCTATTCTACTTCTCTTTTCACCTATTTCTAGCCTATTTCTGGCAGCTGATCCTGAGAATTGAGATTCTTGACCTCAGGGTCAAGGTTGACCTTCTGGGTCAAGGTCAACCTTGACCCTAACCTAGGTTAGAGTTGACCTCGACCCTAACCTTGGGTCCAGATTTCAAGTTCTAAAATTTTCTGGATGTCGGGCTTCGGAAATTTTATTTTCCCACTTCCGGGTTGGCTATTTCAGAATTCAGAATGGTAAAATCTTAAATTATATTTAATATAGGTCCATTTATAGGGGTTAAATTTTAAATTGGAATTTAATTCTCCTATGTGGGCCTCTCTAGAATTTTTTTCCCTAGACTAGTATAAAAGGAAGCCTTCCTCTCTCATTTTCACATCCATTATCAAGCAGCTTTTGTCATCTATCATAGCCATCTTAAGAAAGAGAAATCAAGAAATCAAGTAAGAAAGAAGGAGAAGGAAAGCATTCAAGAATTCATTCATCTTCAAGCATTCAAGCATTCAAGATCCAATTCATCAAGGAATCCATTGGTAGGCATTAAAGGATTCAATCTCTATGGACCCCTCTTGTTGAATATTTCTTCATCTACATTTTCATTCAAGCCTCTTCCTATTCCAAGATCCATTCAAAATTTGTGTTGAAGATCTAATGCAATTGATTTGAGACATCCTACATACAATTATACATTTATTTGGAGCATCCATACTTGTGGATTCAAGGATTTGAATCCTCCATAAGGATTTCAACATAAGCAAGGTAAATTTTTCCATTTAGTTTGTTTATTTGCTACAATTTCAATTACATTTCAAGGTTGATTCCAAAATGGGGTTTGACCAAGGCAAACCCCTCATCCAATTAAAAAAAACCCTTTTTCTTGCAGGTATAGGTGCAGGACAATGAATCGCAAATCAAATCTAAGTACCTTTTTCAGTGAACTTCCAGGATCTGTAAACAGGCTTTCTGTCAGAATAGTGCAGGTCAAGGTCGACATAAAGGGGTAATATTGTGCCCTAGGGTAAGATCTTACCTCTGTTTTGGGTCAAGGTTGACCTTTCTCAGAACAGCAGAAGGTTTTTGGGTTTTCTCTATTTCTGTGTTTCCAGGTTAGATTCGGTTGCAGAATTTTTTGAAACTGGGTACAGACTCCAGAAAATAGTATTTTCCAAATCTATCATATTTTGAGGTTAGTATTTGTCTTCAATTTAATTAATATTTATGTATTTCCTTTCCATAACAGATAAGGTTTTTTCCTTTCTTCATATTCTTCATCAATTGATTTATTTGTGCATTGACCATTTTATTTTGGTTGATCAATTTGGATCTTTCCTTTGGAAATTTGAGGTTAAGAAGATCTTACTTTTCCCACATACCTACTCACACACAACACCATATCTTATATCATTCATATTTTTATAAATTACACATATGTACATACACATGTATATATATGTATGACATGTACACATGTCATATATGTGTGTGTGTGTGTGTGTGCGTGCATGCATCACATGTACATATGTATATATACATATATATGGATATATATATACATGACATATATATATGTCATGTATATATATATATCTATATATATGTATATATACATATACATGTGACATACATACATATATATATATATATATATATATATATATACACACACATGTAATACATATTTACATGTGTATGTACATATGTATGTATGTATACATGTATGTGTATGTACATATGTATGTATGTATACATGTATGTGTATGTGTATATATATGACATACACACATGTACATACTACATGTATATATGTGTGTGTGTGTGGCATATATGTGTACACACATGTATATATATACATGTGTACACATACATATATATGACATGTATGTGTGTGTGTGTGTATCATGTACATGTCATGCCCAGAAATCCACTACTGGGCAAAACACAACATAGTTACCATTATAAACAAAACCTTCCTTTTAAATGTAAACTAAACTTAAACAATAGGATATACATAGGATTGAAAATAAAATACAGAAATATGATTAATTCTTTCACTAGAAAATAAAATATTTAATAAATTAGAATTCTTTTCATATTTTCACAAGTTCATGTAACAACAATAGATTTATTTTAAAACTAGATGCCTATTACTAACAGGAAAAGGAGATAAATGACATTTAAAAGTAAGATTTTCTAATATAGTTTTATCTTACACCCCTTCCTTTATGGAACACAAAAATATGCCAAAATGTACAATTAATTAAATCCTTTTATAATGTCATGTTAACATAGATTCTTTTACCAGCACAATGGATTCAAATAATATTCATGCACTGAAAAGGAGACACCTAACTTCAAATGATAAATACATATATTTACACCTCCTTATACAAACATCATACTTTTTGAGAAGAACTTAATAAGGAGATCTTCTCTTTTACATTTCTAAGAGGACCAAAACTCCTCAAACACAAGCATATTCCTCTTTACAACCTCTTCATGGAAACAAGATGCCTCAAGGACCTACAAAGGAAAGCTTTGTAGGATGGCCATGGGAAGCTCACCTCCCATCCTAGGCCTATAAGAGGCCACCCCTAAGCTAGGAGAACCAATGCTAACCCGGGTATGCATGAAGCCAAATGGAACACATCCAAAAACATAATACACACATAATTAAACCCTCCCAAGGCTAACTCAAGGAGCTTGAAATAAAGCTTCCTAAGGGTGAAGGTGGACCAAGTACCCAATGGGAGACAAGGCTAGAGATGAAATGCAAGCCTTCAACACGGCAACAACTCTTTCACACAAAATTAACATAACTTCTCATTTCTTTCATACAAGAGCAACATAAATCCTCTTCACAACCCAAAACAAATCAACCAAATATGGCTAAAAGCCTTATGACCCCCAAGAAAACCCTTATGACCCCCAAGCATATCAATGTTACTAGCCTACCATGGACCCCATAATCCATGGTGCATCCCTCTCTCCCAAGGAGAGAGACTCTACACCAAGAGGGCTATCACAATCCCTTCACCCACAAGGCTACTCTTCCCTCCCAAGGGTGAGTATGGCCTTGAAAAAAATCCCTTAAACAACACACATAATGACAAAAAAATACATGAAGATTTTCACTTCACATAACAACACTTCATACTACAAAAATAGCATACCAGTAAGAACATACACTATGCAGCATAAACAAGAACAATCTTTTTTCATTCTTTCATGGAAGCCATAAGCAAGACACCATAAAAGAGAAGTGTAAAGCTTGAGAGCTACCAACCTTGCAAAAGAAGTTATGGAAATGAAAATTTAAGTAGAGCCCTTCCTTTTTTGTCTTTCCTTCCTTTTCTCCTAAATCCCTTAGTAGTCTCTAAAGTTAGAGAGTGGGTGCTTGAGAGAAAATCTCTCCAATCTCCCCTCTATATTCAAAATCATCCCATTCTCCCATCCTAGGAAGAAGTGTGAGATCCTATTGGTCACTCTTCCCAAACCCTTCACACATTACTAAAATAAAAGTTCTTTAAAAGATAGTGGCATGAAAAGTAGACAAGGTTTGTCTTCCCAAAGCATGTGATCTTCCCAAGGTCATGCTTCCCATTATGATTTTCGGCCATCTTGGAAAGTAACTTTTTGGAGGCTTCCCAAGGCTTACATAAGGTACCCTATGGTCAAAAACTCCCCTAACCCATAGGTATATGAAGTGGGCTAGTCAAAAATAGGTTACACTCAACCCTAGGTGGCCATATAACCCCTCAAAAATCTTAGTTAAGATTACATACGAATTTAAATGAGTATGATTCCACTTTGGGCTCACAAATCAATTAATTCTTATGGGAAACATAGCTAGGTAGCTAGTGGAAAAGGTGGGTCCTCAAGCTTTCCAAGTGGACATGCCATGACACATCATTTTCACAACAAGTGTGCCAATTGGCACTACATAACACATCACAATGCACTTGGCAAGTCCACTTGTTAATCTCACAATTTAATGAATGCAAATGCAGATAAAATACACATCATACACCATACGAAGGAAAATACATTACAACGAGGTTTTGTCTCTTCAATAGATGCAACCTTGGCTTTATAAGATTCACATAGGGGTTAGTCATGGTTCTCCAAAAGTTTCCATGGCCATGATCCTACACACTCAATTTAAACATCAGTAACCTCAAGAAGTATAGTTATCAATATTCAAAATGAAGAATCAACATTACCATTAAATTTATCTATCACACGAGGTACATTCTTTTAGTCTCTATAATCCTTCATCATAATTTTAATCATTACTTTAATTATTACTTTCAAATAAACATATGTAAATTGAATCAGGAGAACATAATCTCATTAACTCATATGTCAAACTAATCATTCCAGATCTATATAATTTGTGTTGTAGTTTTATCCAATTTAAATAAGCATTAATTTTGTCAATTCAAAAATTATTTATATGGCATAAAATCAAGTAACCAAATCATCAAGTAATTCTCATAATAATATCCTGAAATTCATCAATATATTTCATCACCTAACCTTTAACCTTCACAAAATTTCACATCACAACAATAATTCAAATTGTGATTAATCATTTTCCTCAACAACTTATATATATATATATATATATATATATATATATATATATATATATATATATATATATATATATATATATATATATATATATATATATATATGTATAGATATATATATCTATATATGTATACATATATATATCTATATATGTATACATATATATATCTATATATGTATACATATATATATCTATATATGTATATGTATACATATATATATCTATATATGTATATGTATACATATATTTATCTATATATGTATATGTATACATATATATATCTATATATGTATATGTATACATATATATATCTATATATGTATATGTATACATATATATATCTATATATGTATATGTATACATATATATATGTATACATATATATATTTATATATGTATACATATATATATCTGAATTGTGACAACTTAGTATTCAGCTAAATCAATCATCAAAATGACAATCATAATGTATCATAGGGTTAACATTATGAGCATACAAAGCCTCATAAAATGTAATGTATACAAATCTATTGTAATCGAACCTTTGTCAAAAGGGTAAAATCCTCTTAATTAATCATAACTTAAGCCAATTACTAGGTCTACCAAAATGATAATGGAAAAGCTATGATGGGTCTAGGGTGAGGTCTCACAGTACACATGTGTACATATATATGACACATGTACATATGTACACACACACACACACACACACACACACACACACACACACACATATATATATCTATGTATGTATGTATGTATGTATGTATGTATATATATGTATACATGTATGTACATATGTATGTATTGTTAGAATAACTAAGAGGGGGGGTGAATCAATTATCCAGTGTCCCAAAACAAAATGTATAAATCAAAACAATTTCTTCAATCTCTGCTCGTAGGTAAGAAATAATAACTTTCACTGTCTTTACTTTTACCGATTACCAATCTAATACTTATAACAGTTTAACGATCAAATCTAACATGTAACATGTAAAGTATGATAACAAACAAATATCACAATCAACTCATAACACAAGAGATTTAACATGGAAACCCTGTAAAGGGAAAAACCACCTAGGACCGGCAACCCAAAATTGTTCACTATTCTAAAGTGAGGTCGATTAAGACCCAACCCTGTTAAAAGTTACAAACACACTGTCAGGTGTGACCTTGTTAGAGGATTTTAGACTAGAAGTTATCATCCAACTAGCATTCACTATGGGGTTGACAGGATAACAATGTTCATTCTATGAATGATACATCATAAGACTTTTAGAGTCCACTCGATTAAGAGATATAGACTGTATACAATGGTTAAATATGTAATAGTAAAATGACCTGCCTTAATACAACTTCAATTACAAATTACAGATCAATATTCAGTCCATACAAATCCCCCTCATCAATAATTCACTTCAGATTCAATACTGTATCAACTTAATGTCCATCGGTAATAGCTCTTTGTAGCTCGGTAATTGTTCTGCAGCTCGGTTCTTATTAACCAGTATGATCAGAATGCATGAAAATCTTATTCACACTATAATCCTACAGCTTCTTCTTTCTCTAGCTTTTTCATAAAGAAATTTTGTTCTCTTATATAGATAAGTAAATCATTTTTTTCTCCACCATCAAATTTTGTCACTTAATCACATTCATAGATTTTACCGCTTAAACTTTCTCGGTACTTGTGTCAATGACACATTTTCAATCTACTCCGTTAGATCTTCTTTGAATTTTGTCAGCCGTCAATATATGTAACAAACATTATCTGTTACCTCGATGTTATACTCTTGCCAGCTCATCAATCCTATCGGCTAAACTAATTATTTAATTCATTTTGTTCTCCTCAGTTAACAAAGAATGCATTGGTGAACACTACTCGGTTAATACTATGGTCGATATACACTACACTCCGTTAGTGTATACTAGAAATGCTTTATTTACCGACAACACTGCTTTGTGTCTTTCAGCTCTATACTTCATTATAGATGAATGCAACATAATGAAGTCAATATCATCAAGTCATAGACTCATCAAAAAGTTACTCAATGTGTTCCTTATCCTCATCTATCATGTACATCTTTCCTCATTTAGCTTTCTCTGTTCTTTATCTCTTTCACCTTTTCTTCAGATGTCTCAATGTAGTAAGTTAGAAGATAAGTGTTGTCAAGCTTGTTGACATCAATGACAACATAATACTGATTTAATCATATTACATATCTAATCAACAACTCCTTAATGATGTTTAATCACAGAATCTTCAATCGAATTCCAAACCAGTTGTAGTCCAACAATCTCTCCCTTTGGCATTGATGGCAACACAAGTAATATGAAATGTTCCATACACATACCAAACATACATTCTATAACTTTGTGAACAAATTTCGTAAGTCGAATAGACTTAATATGTTCAATCACTGCGTTACTGAACCAGCATTGAGTAATACAGCTTTACCTTTTTATAGTTGTGATATTTTCAGTTCTTCTGTTCCATTCATATTGTTCAACTCTCCCTTTCATTGTTGTACATTCCTTTCATATTGTTCATCTCTCCCTTTTTCATTTCATATGGTTTATCTCTCCCTTTGACAACAATGCCAAAGAAACAAATTAAAAAACAATTATGTCTTCCTTTGTATCTCTGAATACTGATATTCCAATTGGTTCAAGTTCTCAAACTTAATCACAACCTTGAACATGATTCACAGTGTGAACTAGGCTGCATCAACATGAATGGTCTTCTGATAAATGTAGGTTGATGCAAAATCTAGATCACCTTAGTGACCAATAGATAGGGGACGGACCCCAAGTCTAGCCCTCAAGTATTCAAATGTGTCCTTCGGTAGGGGATTTGTAAAAATATCTCATTCATTCCTTCCAACACTTGTTTGATATATGCAATGTTTGAATAGTTAGTAGCAGCAACAACATACTTTGCTTTAGCTGTAGACTGAGAAATACAAGCCTACTTTGTACTTGTCCAGGTTACAAGTCTTTCACCAAAAAAAAATGCTCCTCCAATGGTGCTTTTTCTGTCATCCACATTTCCAGCCCAATCAGCATCGGTGTAAACTTTCAGTTAAAACTTCCCTTCCTTAGAATACCATAATCCATAATTATTTGTTTTCTTCAAGTATCTTAAGATCCTTTTTGTAGCTATCATGTGTGATTCTCTAGGGTTAGAAAAAAATCTTGCAACAATTCCCAGAACATGTGCTATGTCTGGCCTACTATGAACTATGTACATTAACTTACCAATCATGGATCGGTAAAGTGTCTGATTTACCTCGGTAGTTTCATCCTCATTTGTCAATTTGCATCTAGTAGCCATCAGTGTTCCTACAGGTTTAGCATCTTCCATGCCAAATGTCTTCAGTACTTCCTTTATGTATTTAGATTGTGTGATGAATATGCCATCACTCTACTGAATCACTTGTAGTCCAAGAAAGAACTTAATCTCTCCAAGCATAGACATTTCAAATTCCTTTTGCATTTCATCGCCAAATGCCTTACAGACAAGATTTGAGCCACCAAAGATAATATCATCAACAAATATTTCAGCAATGATAATAGTATCATCAGTATCACCTTTCACATACAAATTGCTATTTTCACTTGTTCTAAAAAATCCAATACTTAACAAGTAAATATGCAGTCTTTCATACCATGCTCTCGGTGCTTGCTTTAGTCCATATAAAGCTTTATGTAATCTACATACCATGTCTTTATTGTCGAGATCAACAAATCCTTCAGGTTGTTCAATGTAGACTTCTTCATCAAGTATACCATTCAAAAATGCTGACTTCACATCCATTTAATAGACATTGAATTTCTTATGTGTAGCATATGCAAGTAGCATTCTAACTCCTTCTAATCTAGCAACAGGTGCAAATGGCTCACCATAGTCAATGCCTTCTTCCTATGCATATCCCTTGCATACTAATCTAGCTTTATTTCTTGTGACTTCACCATTTTCATTCAATTTATTTCTGTATATCCACTTAGTACCGATAAAATTCTTATCTTTTGGTCAGGGTACTAAGGATCAGGTTTTATTCTTTTTTATTTGTTCTATTTCCTCTTTCATTGCATTAATCCATTCTTCATTCTCTAATGCAATTTTCATAGTTTTAGGTTCAAACTCACAAATTAAACATGTACCTTGTCTTGTTTTGCTTCTGGTTTGTATTCCAGCATGTCTATCTCCAATGATTTGTGTTTCAACATGATGTCTCCTGACAAAACTAGCCAAAACTTGATTTCTCCTTTCTTGGTCATCCTTTTCAAGGTCATTTCCTTGCTCGGCAGCTTCTTCATGTTCATCAGTTTGTGGTGCCTATTATATTTCATTGTTTCCCTACTGACCAGTAGTTATAGCTTGCGGTGTCAGTAGATACTCTCAATGTTCAATGTAAGTGAATCTACCATAGTCTTCTAGTTCCTTTGTACTTTCCTTTGTGTACTTGTCATCAAACTCATAAACATGAACATTAGTACTTTCAACAATCTTATTTGTATCCTTATTCAAACATTTGTATGCTTTACTTGTACTAGAATATCAAAAAAATATTCCTTCATCTCCTTTAGAATCAAATTTTCCATTTCTCTCATCTTTCAAGATAAAATATTTACTTCCAAAAATTCTAAAATAACTTACAGTAGGTTTGTGTCCAAACCATAGTTCATAAGGTGTTTGGTTGGAGTCCTTCTTTAGTTGTACTTGGTTAAGAACATATATAGCTATCCTGACAGCTTCCCTCCAATATGTCTGAGCAACATTCTTCTGTATCATCAATGTTCTAGCACAATCAATTATAGACCTATTCCTTCTTTCAGCAATGCCATTTTGCTGAGGTGTCCTCGTTGCTGATACTTGCCTTTTGATTCCATGCTCATTGCAAAAGTTAGTAAATTCATCAGAGATAAATTCACATCCTCTATTAGATCTTAAGCACTTTATTTCCTTACTAGTTTCTTTCTCTACCTTAGCTTTATACCACTTAAAATTTTTGAAAGCTTCAGATTTCTCTTTCAAGAACATAATAGTCATCAGTCTAGTGTAATCATCAACAAAAAGAATAAAATATCTATCACCAAAATAGCTCTAAGTTCTCATAGGACCACACAGATCGGTATGAACCAACTCAAGTACCTTCTTTTTTGAATAGTCTTTTCTTTTAAAACTAGACTTAGTCATCTTACCTCTTTGACATTCATGGCACATGGTATGATCAGGTTTTGTCAAGTTAGGCAATCCTCTAACTCTTTTCTTTCTACTAATCTTGATCATATTGTCAAATTTCAAATGGCATAACCTTCGGTGCCACAACCAAGCATCTTCATCCTTTATTAATAAACAAGAAAACTGATCCATATCAAGATAGAATAGATTACCTCTAGATTGTGTACCAGTTCTGACATGTCTTCCTCCATCATCATAAATCTTCCCCTTTTTGCTCTCAAAAGCTAGTCGGTGGCCTGAATTGTTCAGCTGAGCCACACTTATCAAATTATAGTTCAGTCCATCTACCCAATATGCATTTTCACATTGTAATCTATCATTGATCATTAGTGAGCCTTTACCTCTTACCATACAAGGTGCATCATTTCCCATTCTCACAGATCCTCCATTATATTCAATAAGATGATCAAACTTCTCTACATCACCGATCATATGATGTGTACAGCCACTGTCTATGATCCATGTATCATTTCTACTTACTTTAGAGATCAGTGATGTCTCTTCATGTTTCTCTTCCTCTTTTGAGCCATCTTTCATAGCAAAAAATACAACTTCTATATCATTATCAGAATCAGATTCAGTTTGAATATCTTCGGCTATGTAACATACCTTTTTGCCTTTTTCATCTTGGTTGTCTCTGTTGTTGTGTCGATAACCTCTATTTACTCTTCTTCCATAGCATCCTTGAGATCGGTCTTTGGATCTATCATCATCTTTCTTCTGTGGACATCTAGCAGCGATGTGACCTACTTCTTTACAATTAAAGCATGCTAAAGTTAGCTTACCTTTATACCTTCCTTTTCCTTTGGGAAATCTTCTGGCCATAAGTGCTTCAAGCTCATCAAGTTCATCATCGGTATTGTCATCGCTATCACAATTCTTACTATTCCTGCTAGACTTTCCAATCTTCAAAGAAGACATGAAAGCAGATTCAACAAAAGGAACAACATTGTTATCAAAATTATTTAATTCAAAGGTTGTAAGTTTACCAATCAGAGTGTCAAGAGTAAGGTTGGATGTAGCTCTTGTTTCATGAATTGTACAAATCCTAATTGCATAAACTGGTAGCAAAGTTCTGAGAATCTTGCTTATTACTGTTTCATCATCAATTACTCCATCAGATGCTCTAATAGCATGTACCACCTCTTTGAGTCTATTTGAATTTTGGACAATATTCTCACCTTCTTTCATTCTCATATCATCAACTCTGCCTCTCAGACTTTCAGCTCGGGCTCTTTTGACATTCAAATCTCCACTGTAGATTTGTCCTAATTTATCCCACATTCCTTTGGCAGTTGTGCATGTCTTGATATCTTCAAATTCAGCATCGGTACAGGCAGCAGCAAGTTCGATCATAGTAACATTGTGTTCATGCTTATCCTTTAGTTGATCAATAGTTAGGGGACCAGTGGGTGGTTGCATGTAGCCATTTTGCATCAGATCCAGTGTTGCATTCCCAATTCCAGATATGTGCAGCTTCATTCTACTTTGCCATACTGTGAAGTTCTCTTTATTCAATTTCAGTACTTCCCTCTTATACATCTTGAGACCTTTATGCTTAAGTCCTTAAAACTCTATTCCAAGAAACCAATGCTCTGATACCAATTGTTAGAATAATTGAGAGGGGGGGTGAATCAATTATCCAATGTCCCAAAACAAAATATATAAATCAAAACAATTTCTTCAATCTCTACTTGTCGGTATGCAATAATAACTCTCACTGTCTTTGCTTTTACTGATTACCAGTCTAATACTTATAACAGTTTACCGATCAAATCTAACATGTAACATGAAAAGTATGATAACAAACAAATATCACAATCAACTCATAACACAAGAGATTTAACTTGGAAACCCTATAAAGGGAAAAACCACCTGGGACCGGCAACCCAAAATTGTTCACTCTTCTGAAGTGAGGTCGGTTAAGACCCAACCCTGTTAAAGGTTACAAACACATTGTCAGGTGTGACCTTGTTAGAGGATTTTACACTAGAAGTTATCATCCAACCAGCATTCACTATTTGGTTGACAGGATAACAATGTTCATTCTATGAATGATACATCATAAGACTTTTAGAGTCCACTCAGTTAAGAGATTTAGACTATATACAATGTTTAAATATGTAATAGTAAAATGACCTACCTTAATACAACTTCAATTGCAGATTACAGATCAATATTCAGTCCATACAAATCCTTCTCATCAATAAGTCACTTCAAATTCAATACTGTATCAACTTATTGTCCATCGGTAATAGCTCTTTGTTGCTCGGTAATTATTCTGCAGCTCGGTTCTTATTAACCAGTATGATCAGAATGCATGAAAATCTTATTCATGCTATAATCCTGCAACTTCTTTTTCTAGCTTTTTCATAAAGAAATTATGTTCTCTTATATAGATGAGTAAATCATTTTCTTCTCCAGCATCAAATTTTGTCCCTTAATCACATTCATAGATTTTGCCTCTTAAACTTTCTCAGTACTTTTTTCAATGACACATTTTCAATCTGCTCCGTTACATCTTCTTTGAATTTTGTCAACCATCAATCTGTGTAACAAACATTATCTGTTACCTCGATGTTATACTCTTGCCAGCTCATCAATCCTATTAGCTAAACTAGTTATTTAATTCATTCTGATCTCCTCGGTTAACAAAGAATGCGTCGGTGAACACTACTCGGTTAATATTGCGGTCGGTATACACTACACTCCGTCGGTGTATACTAGAAATGCTTTATTTACCGACAACACTGCTTTATGTTTTTCAGCTCTATACTTCATTATAGATGAATGCAACATAATGAAGTCAATATCATCAAGTCATAGACTCATCAACAAGTTACTCAATGTGTTCCTTATCCTCATCTTTCATGTACATCTTTCCTCATGTAGATTTCTCTATTCTTTATCTCTTTCACCTTTTCTTCAGATGTCTCGGTGTAGTAACTTACAAGATAAGTGTTGTCAAGCTAGTTGACATCAATGACAACATAATATTGATTTAATCATATTACATATCTAATTAGCAACTACTTAGTGATCTTTAATCATAGATTCTTCAATCAGATTCCAAATCAGTTGTAGTCCAATAATCTCTCCCTTTGGCATTGATGGCAACACAAGTAATATGAAATGTTCCATACACATACCAAACATACATTCTACAACTTTGTGAACAAATTTTGTAAGTTGAATAGACTTAATATGTTTAATCACTATGTTACTGAACCAGCATTAAGTAATACAGCTTTACCTTTATGTAGTTGTGATCTTTTCGGTTCTTTTGTTCCATTGAGATTGTTTAACTCTCCCTTTCATTATTGTACATTCCTTTCATATTGTTCATCTCTCCCTTTTTCATTTCATATGGTTTATCTCTCCCTTTGACAGCAATGCCAAAGAAACAAATAAACAAACAATTATGTCTTCCTCTGTATCTCTGAATACTGATATTCCAATTGGTTCAAGTTATCAAACTTAATCACAACCTTGAACATGATTCATAGTGTGAACTAGGCTGCATCAACATGAATGATCTTCTAATAAATGTAGGTTGATGCAACATCTAGATCACCTTACTAACTGATAGACAGGGGACGGACCCCAAGTCTAGTCCTCAAGTATTCAAATGTGTCCTTCAGTAGGGGCTTTGTAAAAATATCTCATTCATTCCTTCCAACACTTGTTTGATATATGAAATGTTTGAATAGTTAGTAGCAGTAGCAACATACTCTGCTTCAACTATAGACTGAGATATACAAGCTTTCTTTTTACTTGTCCAGGTTACAAGTCTTTCACCAAAGAAAAATGCTCCTCTGGTGGTTCTTTTTCTATCATCCACATTTCCAGCCCAATCAGCATCGATGTAAACCTTCAGTTCAAACTTCCCTTCCTTAGAATACCATAATCCATAATTCTCTATTTTCTTCAAGTATCTTAAGATCCTTTTTGTAGCTATCATGTGTGATTCTCTAGGGTTAGCAAAAAATCTTGCAACAATTCCCACAGCATGTGCTATGTCTGGCCTACTATGAACTATGTACATTAACTTACCAATCATAGATAGGTAAAGTGTCTGATTTACCTCGGTACTTTCATCCTCCTTTGTCAATTTGCATCTAGTAGCCATCAGTGTTCCTACAGGTTTAGCATCTTCCATGCCAAATGTCTTCAGTACTTCCTTTATGTATTTAGATTGTGTGATGAATATGCCATCACTCTACTGAATCACTTGTAGTCCAAGAAAGAACTTAATCTCTCCAAGCATAGACATTTCAAATTCCTTTTGCATTTCATCAAAAAATGCCTTACAGAAAAGATCTGAGCCACCAAAGATAATATCATCAACAAATATTTCAGCAATGATAATAGTATCATCAGTATCACCTTTCACATACAAATTGCTATTTTCACTTGTTCTAAAAAATCCAATACTTAACAAGTAAGTATGCAGTCTTTCATACCATGCTCTCGGTGCTTGCTTTAGTCCATATAAAGCTTTATGTAATCTACATACCATGTCTTTATTGTTGAGATCAACAAATCCTTCAGGTTGTTCAATGTAGACTTCTTCATCAAGTATACCATTCAAAAATGCTGACTTCACATCCATTTGATAGACTTTGAATTTCTTATGTGCAGCATATGCAAGTAGCATTCTAACTCCTTCTAATCTAGCAACAGGTGCAAATGGCTCACCATAGTCAATGCCTTCTTCCTATGCATATCCCTTGCATACTAATCTAGCTTTATTTCTTGTGACTTCACCATTTTCATTCAATTTATTTCTGTATATCCACTTAGTACCGATAACATTCTTATCTTTTGGTCAGGGTACTAAGGATCAGGTTTTATTCTTTTCTATTTGTTCTATTTCCTCTTTCATTGCATTAATCCATTCTTCATTCTCTAATGCAATTTTCACAGTTTTAGGTTCAAACTCACAAATTAAACATGTACCTTGTCTTGTTTTGCTTCTGGTTTGTATTCCAGCATGTCTATCTCCAATGATTTGTGTTTCAACATGATGTCTCCTGACAAAACTAGCCAAAACTTGATTTCTCCTTTCTTGGTCATCCTTTTCAAGGTCATTTCCTTGCTCGGTAGCTTCTTCATGTTCATCAGTTTGTGGTGCCTATTGTATTGCATTGTTTCCCTACTGACCAGTAGTTATAGCTTACGGTGTCAATAGATACTCTCAATGTTCAATGTAAGTGAATCTACCATAGTCTTCTAGTTCCTTTGTACTTTCCTTTGTGTAC
Source organism: Chamaecyparis obtusa (assembly GCA_027943335.1). Taxonomy (NCBI): domain Eukaryota; kingdom Viridiplantae; phylum Streptophyta; class Pinopsida; order Cupressales; family Cupressaceae; genus Chamaecyparis; species Chamaecyparis obtusa. The sequence goes on along the minus strand of BSBK01005367.1, from coordinate 154,552 downwards.
TTGTCATCAAACTCATCAACATGAACATTAGTACTTTCAACAATCTTATTTGTATCCTTATTCAAACATTTGTATGCTTTACTTGTACTAGAATATCAAAAAAATATTCCTTCATCTCCTTTAGAATCAAATTTTCCATTTCTCTCATCTTGCAAGATAAAACATTTACTTCCAAAAATTCTAAAATAACTGACAGTAGGTTTGTGTCCAAACCATAGTTCATAAGGTGTTTGGTTGGAGTCCTTCTTTAGTTGTACTCGGTTAAGAACATATATAGCTATCCTGACAGCTTCCCTCCAATATGTCTGAGCAACATTCTTCTGTATCATCAATGTTCTAGCACAGTCAATTATAGACCTATTCCTTCTTTCAGCAATGCCATTTTGCTGAGGTGTCCTCGGTGCTAATACTTGCCTTTTGATTCCATGCTCATTGCAAAAGTTAGTAAATTCATAAGAGATAAATTCACATCTTCTATTAGATCTTAAGCACTTTATTTCCTTACTAGTTTCTTTCTCTACCTTAGCTTTATACCACTTAAAATTTTTGAAAGCTTCAGATTTCTCTTTCAAGAACATAATAGTCATTAGTCTAGTGTAATCATCAACAAAAAGAATAAAATATCTATCACCAAAATAGCTCTAAGTTCTCATAGGACCACACAGATCGGTATGAACCAACTCAAGTACCTTCTTTTTTGAATAGTCTTTGCTTTTAAAACTAGACTTAGTCATCTTACCTCTTTGACATTCATGGCACATGGTATGATTAGGTTTTGTCAAGTTAGGCAATCCTCTACCTCTTTTCTTTCTACTAATCTTGATCATATTGTCAAATTTCAAATGGCATAACCTTCGGTGCCACAACCAAGCATCTTCATCCTTTATTAATAAATAAGAAAACTGATCCATATCAAGATAGAATAGATTACCTCTAGATTGTGTACCAATTCTGACATGTCTTCCTCCATCATCATAAATCTTCACCTTTTTGCTCTCAAAAGCTAGTCGGTGGCTTGAATTGTTTAGCTAAGCCACACTTATCAGATTATAGTTCAGTCCATCTACCCAATATACATTTTCACATTGTAATCTATCATTGATCATTAGTGAGCCTTTACCTCTTACCATACAAGGTGCATCATTTCCCATTCTCACAGATCCTCCATTATATTCAATAAGATGATCAAACTTCTCTACATCACCGATCATATGATGTGTACAGCCATTGTCTATGATCAATGTATCATTTCTGCTTACTTTAGAGATCAGTGATGTCTCTTCATGTTTCTCTTCCTCTTTTGAGCCATCTTTCATAGCAAAAGATACAACTTCTATATCAATATAAAAATCAGATTCAGTTTGAATATCTTCCACTATGTAACATACCTTTTTTCCTTTTTCATCTTGGTTGTCTCTGTTGTTGTGTCGATAACCTCTATTTACTCTTCTTCCATAGCGTCCTTGAGATCGGTCTTTGGATCTATCATCATCTTTCTTCTATGGACATCTAGCAGTGATGTGACCTACTTCTTTAAAATTAAAGCATGCTAAATTTAGCTTACCTTTATACCTTCCTTTTCCTTTGGGAAATCTTCTGGCCATAAGTGCTTCAAGCTCATCAAGTTCATCATCGGTATTGTCATCGCTATCACAATTCTTACTATTCCTGCTAGACTTTCCAATCTTCAAAGAAGACATGAAAGGGGAGTCAACAAAAGGAACAACATTGTTATCAAAAATTTTTAATTCAAAGGTTGTAAGTTTACCAATCAGAGTGTCAAGAGTAAGGTTGGATGTAGCTCTTGTTTCATGAATTGTACAAATCCTGATTGCATAAACTGGTAGCAAAGTTCTGAGAATCTTGCTTATTATTGTTTCATCATCAATTACTCCATCAGATGCTCTAATAGCATTTACCACCTCTTTGAGTCTATTTGAATATTGGACAATATTCTCGCCTTCTTTCATTCTCATATCATCAAATCTGCCTCTCAGACTTTCAGCTCGGGCTCTTTTGACATTCAAATCTCCACTCTAGATTTGTGCTAATTTATCCCACATTCCTTTGGCAGTTGTGCATGTCTTGATATCTTCAAATTCAGCATCGGTACAGGCAGCAGCAAGTTTGATCATAGTAACATTGTGTTCATGCTTATCCTTTAGTTGATCAACAGTTAGGGGACTGGTGGGTGGTTGCATGTAGCCATTTTGCATCAGATCCAGTGTTGCATTCCCAATTCTAGATATATGTGCAGTTTCATTCTACTTTGCCATATTGTGAAGTTCTCTTTATTCAGTTTCGGTACTTCCCTCTTATACATCTTGAGACCTTTATGCTTAAGTCCTTAAAACTCTATTCCAAGAAACCAATGCTCTGATACCAATTGTAAGAATAACTGAGAGGGGGGGGTGAATCAGTTATCCAATGTCCCAAATCAAAATATATAAATCAAAACAATTTCTTCAATCTCTACTTATCGGTAAGCAATAATAACTCTCACTGTCTTTGCTTTTACCAATTACCAGTCTAATACTTCTAATAGTTTACCGATCAAATCTAACATGTAACATGCAAAGTATGATAACAAAAAAATATCACAATCAACTCATAACACAAGAGATTTAACGTGGAAACCCTATGAAGGGAAAAACCACCTGGGACCGGCAACCCAAAATTGTTCACTCTTTTGAAGTGAGGTTGGTTAAGACCCAACCCTGTTAAAGGTTACAAACACACTGTCAGGTGTGACCTTGTTAGAGGATTTTAGACTAGAAGTTATCATCCAACCAGCATTCACTATGGGGTTGACAGGATAACAATGTTCATTCTATGAATGATACATCATAAGACTTTCAGAGTCCACTCGGTTAAGAGATTTAGACTGTATACAATGTTTAAATATGTAACAGTAAAATGACCTACCTTAATACAACTTCAATTGCAGATTACAGATCAATATTCAGTCCATACAAATCCTTCTCATCAATAAGTCACTTCAAATTCAATACTATATCAACTTATTGTCCATCGATAATAGCTCTTTGTTGCTCGGTAATTGTTTTGCAGCTGGGTTCTTATTAACCAGTATGATCAGAATGCATGAAAATCTTATTCATGCTATAATCCTGCAACTTCTTTTTCTAGCTTTTTCATAAAGAAATTATGTTCTCTTATATAGATGAGTAAATCATTTTCTTCTGCACCATTAGATTTTGCAGCCTAATCACATTTATAGATTTTGCCTCTTAAACTTTCTCAGTACTTTTTTCAATGACACATTTTCAATCTACTCCGTTAGATCTTCTTTGAATTTTGTCAACCGTCAATCTATGTAACAAACATTATCTGTTACCTCGATGTTATACTCTTGCCAGCTCATCAATCCTATCAGCTAAACTAATTATTTAATTCATTCTAATCTCCTCGGTTAACAAAGAATGCATCGGTGAACACTACTCGGTTAATACTACGGCGGTATACACTACACTCCGTCGGTGTATACTAGAAATGCTTTATTTACTGACAACAATGCTTTGTGTTTTTCAGCTCTATACTTCATTATAGATGAATGCAACATAATGAAGTCAATATCATCAAGTCATAGACTCATCAACAAGTTACTCAATGTGTTCCTTATCCTCATCTATCATGTACATCTTTCCTCATGTAGATTTCTCTGTTCTTGATCTCTCTCACATTTTCTTCAGATGTCTCGATGTAGTAACTTACAAGATAAGTGTTGTCAAGCTAGTTGACATCAATGACAACATAATATTGATTTAATCATATTACATATCTAATTAGCAACTCCTTAGTGATCTTTAATTACAGATTCTTCAATCAGATTCCAAATCAGTTGTAGTCCAATAATCTCTCCCTTTGGCATTGATGGCAACACAAGTAATATGAAATGTTCCATACACATACCAAACATACATTCTACAACTTTGTGAAAAAATTTTGTAAGTTGAATAGACTTAATATGTTTAATCACTATGTTACTGAACCAGCATTAAGTAATACAGCTTTACCTTTCTGTAGTTGTGATCTTTTCAGTTCTTCTGTTCCATTGAGATTGTTCAACTCTCCCTTTCATTATTGTACATTCCTTTCATATTGTTCATGTCTCCCTTTTTCATTTCATATGGTTTATCTCTCCCTTTGATAGCAATGCCAAAGAAACAAATAAACAAACAATTATGTCTTCCTCTGTATCTCTGAATACTGATATTCCAATTGGTTTAAGTTATCAAACTTAATCACAACCTTGAACATGATTCACAGTGTGAACTAGGCTGCATCAACATGAATGATCTTCTAATAAATGTAGGTTGATGCAACATCCAGATCACCTTAGTGACTAATAGACAGAGGACAGACCCCAAGTCTAGTCCTCAAGTATTCAAATGTGTCCTTCAGTAGGGGCTTTGTAAAAATATCTCATTCATTCCTTCCAACACTTGTTTGATATATGCAATATTTGAATAGTTAGTAGCAGCAGCAACATACTCTGCTTCAACTATAGACTGAGATATACAAGCTTGCTTTTTACTTGTCCAGGTTACAAGTCTTTCACCAAAGAAAAATGCTCCTTTGGTGGTTCTTTTTCTGTCATCCACATTTCTAGCCCAATCAGCATCGGTGTAAACCTTCAGTTCAAACTTCCCTTCCTTAGAATACCATAATCCATAATTCTCTATTTTCTTCAAGTATCTTAAGATCCTTTTTGTAGCTATCATGTGTGATTATCTAGGGTTAGCAAAAAAATTTGCAACAATTCCCACAGCATGTGCTATGTCTGGCTTACTGTGAACTATGTACATTAACTTACCAATCATGGATAGGTAAAGTGTCAAATTTACCTTGGTAGTTTCATCCTCCTTTGTCAATTTGCATCCAATAGCCATTAGTGTTCCTACAGGTTTAGCATCTTCCATGCCAGATGTCTTCAGTACTTCCTTTATGTATTTAGATTGTGTGATGAATATGCCATCACTCTACTGAATCACTTGTAGTCCAATAAAGAACTTAATCTCTCCAAACATAGACAGTTCAAATTTCTTTCGCATTTCATCAACATATGCCTTGCAGACAAGATCTGAGCCACCAAAGATAATATCATCAAAAAATATTTCGTCAATGATAATAGTATCATTAGTATCACCTTTCACATACAAATTGCTATTTTCACTTGTTCTAACAAATCCAATACTTAACAAGTAAGTATGCAGTCTTTCATACCATGCTCTCGATGCTTGCTTTAGTCCATATCAAGATTTATGTAATCTACATACCTTGTCTTTATTGTCAGGATCAACAAATCCTTCAGGTTGTTCAATGTAGACTTCTTCTTCAAGTATACCATTCAAAAATGTTGACTTCACATCCATTTGATAGACTTTGAATTTCTTATGTGCAGCATATGCAGGTAGCATTCTAACTCCTTCTAATCTAGCAACAGGTGCAAATGTCTCACCATAGTCAATGCCTTCTTCCTGTACATATCCCTTGCATACTAATCTAGCTTTATTTCTTGTGACTTCACCATTTTCATTCAATTTATTTCTGTATATCCACTTAGTACCGATAACATTCTTATCTTTTGGTTGGGGTACTAAGGACCAAGTTTTGTTCTTTTCTATTTGCTCCATTTCCTCTTTCATTGCATTAATCCATTCTTCATTCTCTAATGCAATTTTCACAATTTTAAGTTCAAACTCACAAATTAAATATGTACCTTGTCTTGTTTTGCTTCTAGTTTGTATTCCAGCATGTCTGTCTCCAATGATTTGTGTTTCAAGATGATGTCTCTTGATAAAACTAGCCAAAACTTGATTTCTCCTTTCTTGGTTATCCTGTTCAGGGTCATTTCCTTGCTCGGAAGCTTCTTCATGTTCATCGGTTTGTGGTGCTTGTTGTACTGCATTGTTTCCCTACTGACCAGTAGTTATAGCTTGTGGTGTCAGTAGATACTCTAGATGTTCAATGTAAGTGAATCTACCATAGTCTTCGGGTTCCTGTCTACTTTCCTCTGTGTACTTGTCATCAAACTCATCAACACGAACATTAATACTTTCAACAATCTTATTTGTAGCCTTATTCAAACATTTGTATGCTTTACTTGTACTGGAATATCCAAGAAATATTCCTTCATCTCCTTTAGAATTGAATTTTCCATTTCTCTCATCTTTCAAGATAAAACATTTACTTCTGAAAATTTTGAAATAACTTACAGTAGGTTTGTCTCCAAACCATAGTGAATAAGGTGTTTGGTTGGAGTCCTTCAATTATACTCAGTTAAGAACATATACAGCTATGCTGACAGCTTCCCTCCAATATGTCTGAGCAACATTCTTCTGTATCATCAATGTTCTAGCACATTCAATTATAGACCTATTCCTTCTTTCAACAATGCCCTTTTGCTGAGGTGTCCTCAGTGCTGATACTTGCCTTTTGATTCCATGCTCATTGCAAAAGTTAATAAATTCATCAGAGATAAATTCACCTCCTCTATTAGATCTTAAGCACTTTATTTCTTATTGGTTTCTTTCTCTACCTTAGCTTTATACCACTTAAACATTTTGAAAGCTTCAGATTTCTCTTTCAAGAACATCACAGTCATCAATCTAGTGTAATCATCAACAAAAAGAATAAAATATCTATCACCAAAACAACTCTAATTTCTCATAGGACCACATAGATCGATATGAACCAACTCAAGTATCTTCTTTGTTGAATAGTCTTTGCTTTTAAAACTAGACTTAGTCATCTTACCTCTTTGACATTCATGGCACATGGCATGATTAGGTTTTGTCAAGTTAGGCAATCCTCTAACTCTTTTCTTTCTACTAATCTTGATCATATTGTCAAAGTTCACATGGAATAACCTTTGGTTCCACAACCAAGCATCTTCATCCTTTATTAATAAACAAGAAAACTAATCCATATCAAGATAGAATAGATTACCTCTACATTGTGTACCAGTTCTGACAAGTCTTCCTCCATCATCATAAATCTTCACCTTTTTGCTCTCAAAAGCTAGTCGGTGGCCTGAATTGTTCAGCTAAGCCACACTTATCAGATTATAGTTCAGTCCATCTACCCAATATGTATTTTCACATTGTAATCTATCATTGATCATTAGTGAGCCTTTACCTCTTACCATACAGGTGCATCATTTCCCATTCTCATAGATCCTCCATTATATTCAACAAGATGATCAAACTTCTCTACATCACCGATCATATGATGTGTACAGCCATTGTCTATGATCCATGTATGATTTCTGCTTACTTTAGAGATCAGTGATGTCTCTTCATGTTTCTCTTCCTCTTCTGAGTCATCTTTCATAGCAACAAATACAACTTCTATATCATCATCAGAATTAGATTCAGTTTGAATAGCTTCAGCTATGTAACATACCTTTTTTCCTTTTTCATCTCAGTTGTCTCTATTGTTGTGTCGGTAACCTCTATTGACTCTTCTTCCATAGCTTCCTTCAGATCGGTCTTTGGATCTATCATCATCTTTCTTCTGTGGACATCTAGCAATGATGTGATTGAATTCTTTACAATTAAAGCATGCTAAAGGTAGCTTACCTCTATTCCTTCCTTTTCCTTTGGGAAATCTTCTGGCCATAAGTGCTTCAAGCTCATCAAGTTCATCATCGGTATTGTCATCGCTATCACAATTCTTACTATTCCTGCTAGACTTTCCAATCTTTAGAGAAGACATCAAAGTGGATTCAACAAAAGGAACAACACTATTATCAAAATGGTTTAATTCAAAGGTTGTAAGTTTACCAATCAGAGTGTCAAGAGTAAGGTTGGATGTAGCTCTTGTTTCATGAATTGCTGAAATCTTGATTGCATAAACTGGTAGCAAAGTTCTGAGAATCTTGCTTATTACTGTTTCATCATCAATTACTCCATCAAATGCTCTAATAACATGTACCACCTCTTTGAGTCTATTTTAATATTGGACAATATTCTCACCTTCTTTCATTCTCATATCATCAAATTTGCCTCTCAGACTTTTAGCTCCGACTCTTTTGACATTCAGATTTCCACTGTAGATTTGTGCTAATTTATCCCACATTCCTTTGGCAGTTGTGCATATCTTGATATCTTCAAATTCAGCATCGGTACAGGCAGCAGCAAGTTCTATCATAGTAACATTGTGTTCATGCTTATCCTTTAGTTGATCAATAGTTAGGGGACCAGTGGGTGGTTGCATGTAGCCATTTTGCATCAAATCCAGTGTTGCATTCCCAATTCCAGATATGTGCAGCTTCATTCTACTTTGCCATACTGTGAAGTTCTCTTTATTTAGTTTCGGTACTTCCCTCTTATACATCTTGAGACCTTTATGCTTAAGTCCTTAAAACTCTATTCCAAGAAACCAATGCTCTGATACCAATTGTTATAATAACTGAGAGGGGGGGTGAATCAGTTATCCAATGTCCCAAAACAAAATATATAAATCAAAACAATTTCTTCATTCTCTACTTGTCGGTAAGCAATAATAACTCTGACTGTCTTTGCTTTTACCGATTACTAGTCTAATACTTATAATAGTTTACCAATCAAATCTAACATGTAACATGCAAAGTATGATAACAAACAAATATCACAATCAACACATAACACAAGAGATTTAACATGGAAACCCTATAAAGGGAAAAACCACCTAGGATAGGCAACCCAAAATTGTTCACTCTTCTGAAGTGAGGTCAGTTAAGACCCAACCCTATTAAAGGTTACAAACACATTGTCAGGTGTGACCTTGTTAGAGGATTTTAGAGTAGAAGTTATCATCCAACCACCATTCACTATGGGGTTGACAGGATAACAAGGTTCATTCTATGAATGATACATCATAAGACTTTAAGAGTCCACTTGGTTAAGAGATTTAGACTATATACAATGGTTAAATATGTAGCAGTAAAATGACCTACCTTAATACAACTTCAATTGCAAATTACAGATCAATATTCAATCCATACAAATCCTTCTTATCAATAATTCACTTCAAATTCAATACTATATCAACTTACTATGTGTCGGTAATAGCTCTTTGTAGCTCGATAATTGTTCTGTAGCTCGGTTCTTATTAACTAGTATGATCAAAATGCATGAAAATCTTATTCACACTATAATCCCGCAACTTCTTCTTTTTCTAGCTTTTTCATAAAGAAATTATGTTCTCTCATATAGATAAGTAAATCATTTTCTTCTCCACCATCAGATTTTTCCGCTTAATCACATTCATAGATTTTTCTGCTTAAACTTTCTCGGTACTTTTGTCAATGATACGTTTTCAATCTGCTCCATTAGATCTTCTTTGAATTTTGTCAGTCATCAATCTATGTAACAAACATTATCTGTTACCTCGATGTTATACTCTTGCCAGCTCATCAATCCTATCAGCTAAACTAATTATTTAATTCATTCTATTCTCCTCGGTTAACAAAGAATGCGTCGGTGAACACTGCTTGGTTAATACTGCGGTTAGTATACACTACACTCCGTTAGTGTATACTAGAAATGCTTTATTTACCGACAACACTGCTTTGTGTCTTTCAGCTCTATACTTCATTATAGATGAATGCAACATAATGAAGTCAATATCATCAAGTCATAGACTCATCAACAAGTTACTCAATGTGTTCCTTATCCTCATCTGTCATGTACATCTTTCCTCATGTAGATTTCTTTGTTCTTTATCTCTTTCACCTTTTCTTCAGATGTCTCAGTGTAGTAACTTACAAGATAAGTGTTGTCAAGCTAGTTGACATCAATGACAACATAATACTTATTTAATCATATTACATATCCAATCAGAAACTCCTAAGTGATCTTTAATCATGGATTCTTCAATCAGATTCTAAATTAGTTGTAGTCCAACATGTATGTGTATATGTATATATATGTACATACATGTGTGTACATATATGTATGTATATATACATATATATACATGTACAGATACACACACACACACACACACATATATATACATGTATATATGTGTGTGTGTAGACACATATATGTACACACACACACATATATATATACATGTATATGTGTACACACACACATGTGTGTGTGTGTACACATATATACACACATATACACACATATATACATGTATATATGTGTACATACACATATATATACATGTACATGTCTATACATGTATATATTAGACACATATGTACATTTATATATATATACATGCATGTACGTACATATATGTACATGTATATATATATACACACACACATGTAATATACATGTACACATATATACATATATATACATACATATATATATATATACATACATATATATATATATACACATATATGTGCATATATACATATATATATATATGTATATATATATACTCATATATATATATATACATATATATATATATACATACATATATATATATATACACACACACACACACACATGTATACATACATATATATATATACATGCGTATATACATATATCTATATGCATATATACATATATACATGCATACATATATATATATATATGATAACTATATATATCAAATACTTTAAATAATAAAAATGAAAACTAAAAAACCTAAAAATGACGGTTGATGAATCGAACGCCTTGAGCCAAAACTTTCAATCCTGCCGAAAGTGATAGTGAAAGTCACTTTCGGTGGGTTAAAAACCCAGCTGAAAAATCCCTAATTACTTACTTTCGATCAAAAGTTCCATGCTAGAAACTTTCGATCAAAAGTACCCACTTACTTTCGATCGAAAGTAAGTAAAGTACTTTTGATCGAAAGTAAGTAAAGTACTTTCAATTGAAAGTAACTTCTGATTTAAAGTACAGATTTTTCATACTTTCGATCGTAAGTTACTTACGATCGAAAGTATGGGTTACTTTCTATCAAAAGAATGAAGGGATTTTTAATTCGGTTGTGCTTTTCAGGACATTTTCCTTCCTCCAAAAAATTGTAACCCACTATTGTGGGTTCACCCTCCATCTAGACCATACTTCTTCTTAAATACCCACTTACATCCCACAAACTTTCTACCTTTAGGCAAGGGTACGAGATCCTAGGTTCCATTCTTCTCCAAGGACTTCATTTCATCCTTCATTACTTCCAACTAGGAATCTAAATCTGGCAGATTAATTCCTTCTTTTACAGTCTTAGGCTCATCAACATCTGTAAGAAAAGCATAGGCACAATTAACATTCAACATAGAATAATTAAACCTCTCCGGTGAAAATATGTACCTATCAGTTTCCTGAGAAGATCTCCTCACTTCCTATGGTGAAGCTTCATGAGGTTCACAATCATCACGTTCTTTTGAACGTGTATGACTACTTGAGTTCTCCCCATCCTCATTCTTAGACACATATGGATCCTCATTCTCATGTTCATTTGGAGTTTGAAATATCTCCCTTTTGGAGTCTAAAGGAATTTCAACTGCTTCCTTTTTATTTTATGTCTTCTCTAACTAGTCTAGTGAGACAGGTTTCATGTCATGAAAGATAACACTCCTACAGTGCAACACTTTTTCAGTGAGAGGGTTCCATAATTCGTATCTCTTCACACCAATGCCATACCCGATGAAAATACATTTCACCAATTTTTTATCCAACTTGGACCTACTCACATCAGGTACATGAGCATATGCCTCATAGCCAAAGATGCACAAATATCTTAATGAGGCCTTTTTACCATACCATGCTTTCATAAGTGCTTTTTCAACTAGCATTGTAGTAGGAGAACAGTTCAACAAGTAGCATGTTGTAGCCACCGCTTCAGCCCAAAACTTATGTTCCAAACTAGCACTTCCCAATATGCTCCTTGTGTTCTCCATCAAGGACTGATTCATCCTTTCTACTACTCCATTCTATTGTGGAGTATAAGGTTTTGTCTTATGCCTCTTAATGCCATGATCTACACATAATTTTTCAAAATGTGCATTGTAAAAATTTCCACCATTATTCATCCTTAAGCATTTAATCTTTCTCCCAGTCTAATTTTCAACAAGGCTTTTAAATTCCTTAAACTAATTGAACACTTCTTCTTTACTCTTCAAAAAATAAACAAATGTTCTTCTTGAATAATCATTAATAAATGACACATAATATCTTGACTTAGAGAAAGAAGGAACATCCACATGACCAAATACATCGGAGTGAATATAGTCCAAGAAACCAGCAAATTTTTTAGAACTAGAATAAAATTGAACACAATTTTTCTTTCCATAGATGCAATGTTCATAGAAATCAAATTCAACATTACAATCAACCAACCCCTCAACCAAATTTTTATTCTTCAAGGTTTTTAAACCTTTCTCGCCAATATGGCCAAGCCTATAATTCCAAAGCAATGTTTTCTTAGTAGGAAGTTTAACTTCCATAGCATTTACACCATGTGTTGCCATATTAGTTTTATCAAACTTTATAGAGATACTATTACAACATATCGGTTTGGCATCTAACCTATATAGTGTTCTAATGCACTCACCCTTAGCTAAAACAATATAACCCCTAGTCATCTTGCAACCATCATAGACAAATGTTACATGGACTCTGACACCATTCAACTTGCTAACAAAAAGTAGGTTTTGAGCCAAACCAGGTATATGAAGTACTCCATCAATTCCCTTTGCCATTAGGGAACTAGATTCTAACTCTTCCTTTTCAAATGATCACTAGTGTGGAATCACTTTCCAAGAACACCTTTTTGTCATCATACAGTTCATACTTTGAGAACCACTATTTATGATATTTCATGTGGAATGATGCTCCTGAATCAACCAACCATATGTCATCATACGCAGGCACTTCCAAGGCATCAATGTCACTCTAAGAAGATTTAGTGTTAGAAGTATATTTCTTCTTATTCTTTTTCTCCTCCTTTCAATCCTTTCGGGCATGACCTTTTTGTCCATAGTTGCAACACTTGTCCTTGTACTTCTTTCTAGGAGTGGAAGATCGCTCCAGAGACTTTGAATTCATGTCCTTCTTCTTACCTTTCTCCTTTGATTTTCCTCATACAATGAGAGCTTCTTTGGCTACCTCAGAGGACTTCCTTTGCATCTCCTCTGATAGAAGTGCAGCAACTACTCTATTGATGTGGGAGCATCATCAAAATGGCAATAATTTGAAGGTTCCTAAATACACTTGACTCTTAAGTTCATTTTATATTGTAATACGGCTTGTTAAAGCCATTTAGAGGCAAAGTTGATGTAATCGGGATAAGGTTGAGTTTGATTTGAGTCTTAGTAGTATAAAGTCATAGATTAATAAAAGGTTGGTATAATCATCAACTGCATGATACATCACTAGTATGGTTAAAGTGCCATGAACAACACACTACGTGGTCATGTTTGCATCAGTTAAAAGAGTTGGAAGTTGAGTCATTTTGTAATGCTCTAGAATCAGTTATGAATGGAACCGATAAGTCTCATGATGTAAACAACCAAGAAAGAGATATAGTTACTAACGGTTCCTAAAGGGAACAAGAATTAGTTTGGGTGGTTATGGTTTAATTGACCTTTGAAAGGCTTGGTAACATTCTTAAAAGAGGATATAGGGAGATGAAGCATGATAGAGTGCAAAGAGGAATCAATGAGGAGAATGAGCCCACCTGATTGAGGTGTGGAATGAATGTAATTCCAATTTGAATCAATACAGTGAAAACTTGTATTTTTATTGGAATTTCATCATAACAGTCTCTTTTTGGATGTACATTAGTTATGTTTCATGTTGTCTTTGATAGCATACCATCTCACTATAGAATGGGTGAGATATATATTGGTTGATTGCATGTGATGAGTAGATAGACTATCTCAAAAATTTAGTCTCAGTGTGAAGGCTATTTCTTGCACTTGAACCATTGGATCACACCCCAATTTTCATATGTTGTGTAAAACCTAATTATGACCATCCTCACCAGAGCGATCGAGGATATTTTATCTAGTTCATAAGATATTCATCTCTGAGTGCGGGTATATGGAGAGGGCATTGATAGTGCAGATTATCTTTTCAAAAGTATTTGGAAGTTGAGATTCGCTCTGCATCATCTATCCATTTTAAACTAGGTAGTCATGCCTCTGATGTCCATTACCAAGTGATCCCACAAATCAAGAAATGAACTCAACAATAACTTGCATCACTCTTCTTCACTAATAGACATGCCAATAGATGTCAACTGTGCAACCACCATATTGAATGAGTTTAGATGATTTTCCACAATTATTCCTCCATCCATCTTCAAAGAGTATAATTTATTTCTTAGGAAAAGCTTTTTTACCAAGGATTTTCCTTGATAAATGTCTCCCAACTTCTTCCATAAGGAATATGCAATTTTCTCTTCATGGACATTCAATAAAACCAAATTTGCAAGACTCATCCTTATCAGTCCTCTGGCCTTCTAATCCGCTAGATTCCAATCTTCCTACTTCACACCTAAAGACTTTTTATGAAACAATGATCCACAAATCTCGATCAACTAGCGTGCATATCTTCAAATTTAAGTTTCCACAACTCAAAGTTTGTGCCATTGAACTTTTCAATGTCCACTCTTCCTTACATACCAACCATCTCAATATATAGACAAAAAAAATTCAAACTCCTACTAAAACCAAATTGGCACAAAAAACAAAATCCTACCTGACAAGGATAACACAACTAACCAGGCTCTGATACCACTTATAAGGAAAGAAATGGTGCGAAAAATCTTCCCAAACACCAAATTGACAAGGAAATAAGAAACTATAAATTTTAGAGATGTGCAAGTAAATGAAATATGAAACTACCAGACACAATATTCACAAAGAAACACTAGATTTAATGTGGGAAAACCCTTTCGGGAAAAAAACCCACCACCCAAAAAACCCTCGAGCAACTTTGTATTATAGTAAACAAATTTACATACAATGCACTCTAGATTTTTACACAAGCTCAAATTGCCTTACAATCAACTTGATTTCAGTTATTACTCATTTTTTACAAATCTTATAGTCATTTATGCACAGTGCAATTCGTTGCAGAATTTGGTATGTTAACTGTAATAGAAAACCAAATTTCATTTGTCTAACTACTAGGCGTCACCATACACCATCACCACACTCTGGTATTATACATGGCATTGTACCAAAAGTGACACCATGCCAAAACTAGCACCAAACCAAATTTTTGTACTCATACCAGATTCATTGCACTTGGGTTCAATGTATTGGCCTTGTTGTACATCTTCCTCCTTCACTATGCACTCAGCATGATCGTACGCCATTGTGGACTTGACAATGAGTCTTATCATACGTCTCGAAGAGATGTCACATCATATGGAATTCATAATCCATATGGTACCATCTTGTATGACAAACTCACCGCAGGGTGAGCTCACCTTCACCGTATGGTGGACTCATCATATGGTCAAGCCTCCATACTTCATCACTCAACAAATAAGACATGCAAATCCTTTAAAAGGATTCATAGTTTAAAAATGTGTCATTATGTGGAATGTGTAAGTAGGAATATACACATGATGGATTTTCAAGACTTTATAAATTCAACAAATGAGAACAATAAGTTAAAATTCAAGAATCATGACCATCACTATTTCACTGGCAACGAATCCTCCTATTTTGTAAAAGGAAGTCTGGGAAATATGCGATATTGAGATTATTGAAAAATATGTTTTAAATAAATTAATTTGGTGAATAGACATTTGACACTTCATAAATTTGAGAGGACTTTAATAATGAGTACATTTGGTGGAGGTGGTTCCCTTGTTTCCTTCAATTTAGCAGAACATAGGATATCTTAAAGAAATTACTCTAAAATGCAATGAAGAGGTTAATGGAGCTATCTATAAAATGGAAAATACTTTTCTAATCATGAGACATGATAAAATATTTTCGTGTAGAGTATAAGTGATTTCACAAAGAGAAAAATGAGGAAGAGGTAAAAAGAGATGGCAAAAAGGAACACATTAATTATTGAAATAAAATAAAATATGGAGAAGGGAATTATTTTCCAAGGTAAACTCTATTCAAAGAAGTTGAAGATGAGAAGTATTTTTGTCAAGGAAGAAAGATGAAGGGTACAAATATTTTGAAAAGACGGGCAAAGTGGAATTAAAATAGAAAATCATATTTTCTAAAAAATCAGGGTTCCATAAATATTTTGAGGATAAAAGTGAACAACCATAGAGAAAATGACAATGGGAAAAATGACTTGCAAATGGTAAATATATTAATGGAGAACGAAGTATGGAAGTATACATATCATTTTGACATGTGTATTTTACCAACAAAGGCATTATATGTAAAAAGGGGAACAATTTTTATTTGAGTAAATGTTATAGATTATAATGAGGAGGCTATTTTTCTTTGAGAACATGGTTGTTAGGGTTGGATAAAAATATCGAAAGATAAAGAAATACTTACGAGTGGAATCTAGAATATGAGGGAAAGTTATTTTCTCATAATTAGAAGACAAGAAGGTGATATGATGCATTTATACAACATATTATCTACATGAGTACAAGATGGAGATTAAAACTTTAACAATTAAATGATAAAATATTTTAATACTTTTTATTTAGTTAGGTAATTAATGAATAATTTTTTTGTTATGAAGCATTGTAACAGTCTTAAACGCTCTCTTGTTCTTATAAAAGGGAAATCAAGAAAGGGTGAAGGGGCATCATATCATATCTCAATGTAATTTTTTCATCAGGAGCAATACAAAGATCTAGTTCTTTTTCTACACTTGTGGTATGAAGTTATTTTCTTATCAAATTATTCCTTTGTGATTATTGATTATAAGCATAAATTGCCATTTTTAAAACTTGTGTAAAGAGTTATTGATCCTTCACACTAATTTGAATATCAAGAAGCATTTGTGAAGTAGTGTCCTTATTTTTCTTGTTTGATTGGCTTTATGAAAGATAAATTAAAATCAATTAGATTGGTTGGTGTGTTGTGTACTTTATCATCTTGCATTGATAGGATCGGATGGTTGATAGTTTATCTAAAGGATAAAATATTATCCCACAAATTTGTACATGAGGGTTTGAGGAGGGGTGACTCTATGCCCAATAAGGATAAGGGACTAGTCTTATTCCTTTTAAAAAAAATATTTAACAACGTCAATTTTAGATTTAGTAGAAGCAAGTAGGAACAACATAAAGTAATAGAAGTAGAAGTGCAGATAGAGTTAAGTTAGATGAGTAAAGGCATAACATTAGGAGAAGAAGTAAAGTAGAAGTAGAAGTAGATAAAATTAATTGATTGATCAACAAACTAATTATTTATTTCAAGCACATGCCACTTTGAAGTGAATATTGGAAGAAGAGGGAAGATCGCAAGTAATCTACTATAAAAAGCTTCAACTTGGAGATACAGTTGGAGAATAGGTCTAGCTACCTAGGTCCTGTAGAGCCTAAAGTACAAAGGATCTCAATAAAGTTTTGATTGATCATGTTGGTTGGCCAAGTTAGTTGGAGAGTTTGAAGACAAATCCTGACATACTTTGAGAACTTTCTAATTTGTTGATTTGGGAACCAATTGATTGGCGACTTTGCTGGGGAGTTATTTGTAAAAACATATTTGGAATCTTTGGTGAAACAAAAAGTGAACTCTTCTTGAGGTACAAACCTAGAAGAGCAACAAACATATTCCTCATTTAGAGGTGGTGACTCTGATAGTTAAAAAGTAATCAAATCCATGTAATTGTTGTAAATCAAAGTGACTCTTCTGAAGGAGCAGACCCAGAAGAAAAATAAATAATTTTATTCCTATTTAAAAGAGGTGGTGACTCTATTGAAGGGAACCTAGTGAAAAAATTAAGAAGTTACAATAATATCAAGTATTCAGTATGTATCATAATACATGTGCAAATGAAATCTCAAATTTTTGTGATTCACAACCATACACAAAAAGACATGTATTATCAAAGCCTATGAGCCATTGAATTTCAATAACATCCCTAGTGGTCAAAAATATTTTTCTCCAAAGTTGAAAAAATATATGCCAAAATTTTGTGGAAATGGATCAGAATCACTAGTTGAGCATTTGCAAGCATTTTTTAAGTTTATTGAGGATTATCATGTCTATGAAGAAGATGTGATTATTAAACTATTTGTAATATCATTGATGGATCATGCAGGTTTTATTTTTAGTATGACACCTGAAAAAATATTTCATCATGGGAGGAATTCAAAAAGTGGTTTTAGGTTTTTTTTTGTGATGATATTGAAGACAATACACATGGAATTGATGTTACAATTTGTTAACAAAAATATTCTTCATGCCATAATCAACTCCAGCCAAGTTGTGAATATGTGGTTGATCCTACAATTTTTATTCAAGATTTATTTGATAGGAGAGTGGGAAATAATAAATCTATATTTATTTTAAAATATGTTGAACACATATATCCAAACACCTGTTATAATAAGGATTGATGAATTTTTATGATTTGAACTATTCATGAGATCATATAAACCTAGATCGGTTGATGGGCCTAAAACTCTAGAGCAATTAACGGCATTGGTTGTTGCTAAGGAGATGATCAAAAGAGGGTATACTAAAAATGAGGAGATACTACTATTAGAGGAAGTATATGCAAATCATCCTTCCTATCATAGTGGTTTAGGTTTGGACATACATGAATATGCATAAGAGTCATTTCTCCCTCCGTGAGAGAATTATAATATTGAAATGATGATGATACTATGTTGTTAGAAATATATGATAAGGATCTTGAGGAGAACAAGAAAATAGAGAAAAAGGCATACCTTGATGATCAAGATGCTCATAGAATTAATAGACTTGAAGATAATGAAGATTCTAAAAAATTATATCCTCTATAAGAAACATGGGATGTTATGGAATTTTTCTAGAAATAAATGAAAAAATCCATATGGACAGATTAGGGTTTCTTGATGTTCCCTTTTGCTAGAAGGAACTACATTTTCATGACCAATGTTGTTCTATTAATTTGCAATCTAAATTTCTCTCAACTCAAGTAGAAGGTTTTAATGGAAGCCATGGTGAAAATATAGTGAATATGGAGACAAATATCAGTGACAGGGAAGATGAAGATGACACTTTTCTCAGCATAAAACAAATTTCAGATTTGTTGGATAAAGAATATGAAAGGTGTGTCTGTGGGGATGAAAAAAATAATAGAGAAATAATAAATATATGTCATGAGAGGCTAGATGAGCCAAAGGAAAATTCATCCATACCTAAAAATTTTAATAGTTGTAATGATAAATGGGAGGCCAATGATAAAATTGAAGAGGTAATTTTTTTTCAAAATGATGATGTATTTGATGAGGGTGTGCATTATAAATAATTATTGTATATGCTCAAATCTTCTATATGAGGATGCTAAGGTATTTTCACAAAATCAAGAAATTATGTCAGTTGAGTAAATTAATTTCAGCACAAATGAAGTTAATTCCTTATAGTATTTTTGTGAGGATCATCCCGTGGTAGAGCCCATATGGGGTGTCAAAATTGAGGATAAACTTCTTTCTGAAGTAAAAGAAAATAGTTGTGAGAAAACTTTAGGGTTGCTGGAGAATATTTTCAAGAGAAAGATATAGTTAAAAAATAAATAAAAATGTGAATTTTCCATTTTA
The DNA here is from genome assembly GCA_027943335.1 of Chamaecyparis obtusa. Classification (NCBI taxonomy): domain Eukaryota; kingdom Viridiplantae; phylum Streptophyta; class Pinopsida; order Cupressales; family Cupressaceae; genus Chamaecyparis; species Chamaecyparis obtusa. The sequence goes on along the minus strand of BSBK01005367.1, from coordinate 134,881 downwards.
CATAGGTCACAAAGAAGATTGATATAAATTCCTAAATATGATGCATATGTTTGCAGCAAGATTAAACTTGATAATTCAAGAGGTGCGAGACAGATGAGGTATTGTTTTCCAATTCATATGGGATTTTTAGTAAAATATACCAATAGTGATAGAGAAAATTATAATAAAAAATCCTATAATGTGAGCATCCAAGTGAATAAGGAAAACATTTTCAAAATTATAATGTTATGTGGGGATGAAAATAAAATTTTTGACAAAGGGAGAAATTAATTTTCATTTTGGGAGCATGGGCCTCCTAATGAAATTTTGAAGAATTATTCAGAAGTAAAAGAGTAATCCCATTGAATAAGGTAACATGGTCTGCTTCTCCTAGAGATAGTTGGGTTCTCATTATGCTCATTAGAATCATACGTCCCCAAAAATACCCACTGTTGGAGCTCTAAATATTAGCAAAATTTACAGTTCCATATAAAGACAAAACCCTAAAAATAGCTACTGTAATTCCACACTCAATGAATAAAATTCCTATGAAATCATGTTTACCATCTAAAAATAAGCATATGCTTTTATTTTTAGCCTCCCAAAATCAAAACTAACATATCTATCAAATGATAAATTCTTAGGGTATGTAGGTGGTTTGCATATCACAACCCTTTCAAGTACTTATTTTTTAAGATGAATATTTCAATGCCTATGGTCTTTCTTGCTAATCCAATTGCTCCTCTAAATTACCCATATCATAATGAATCTCTATGCCAATTTCCATTGTCCTTTGACCTCGTTTACTATTTTTACAAAGCCAAATCAATTTGTAAATTATTCAATTTTACTTACATGACCAAGGAACTTAGCAAAGCGACCTTTTGATCATTAATATTTCTTATCCTGTTGACTCCCATTTAAAAACAATTATTCCTTACGATTAACTATACTACAAAGAATTAATGTGAAAAATTTCAAGTCCCTATAAGTTCATTTGATATTTTTCCTTGATCAAAGCTAAGTACAATTTTTGTAGATTTGATAGTTGCAGAATTACAGAATCAATCAAAAGGCCTACTTTGAAAATTCATATTTCTTAGTTAGGTGATTATTACATCAAAAAATTTGGAATCCACAATTCCTTATGGACCCGTTTGTTTGAGGGGTGGAATTGGAATTTGGGAGAGAAAACCTAGTTTTGACTCCAAATCCTTCGTTTGGTTGCTTACATTGGAAAACATGAAAACCATAATATAATTTTGATCTTCCAATTTTACCTCCAAAACAAGGATTTGCAACTTCCAACTAAAAGGTGGAATTCATTTGAAAACCTGGTTATGGTATTTTATTGGCTCATTTCCCAAAATTGGCTCATCTTCCTAAAACTTTCTCATCTTCCCAGTCAACCAAACAGTCCAATGCAAAACCAGAATCTCAAAACCTTATTATGAGATAATAAGGTTTTGGGCCAAATCCATTTTCCCCAAAAAAATGGGCCCTATATGAATGTACACTGGTGTGTTAGATTGTAAGGCCTAATTTGAAATGTTTTCAAAAGAAAAAGTAAAAGCAGTCTGTCTAATCTCATACTCCCTGGATAAGATTTAGTTAGTTTTTTAAACCAATTCTGGATGCACTGTGTTCAGTTTAGAAGGAATGAAAGAATTTAAATTATTGAAATCGTATGATTTAAATAATAATATATAAAGAGAAAATATGAACCTCCAGGATAAAGCATGCACTGTGTTAAAGGATGGTGTCCAAAAAAAAAACATTTTCTATACATGTGAAGGGGGGTGTCATCTTATATCACTTAAAAAGAAGGAAAAAGGCCTTTTATACTAAATTATATTTATTCCAAAGGAAATATATTTTATACAAATTAGTTCTAGAATAATGACAAATATAGATATTATGTGGTGGGCCCCATGATTAATTAAAAACTTTATAACACATGCCCAATGTAATTTTGTAGAGAAGGAAAAGGAAAGCTACAAAATAGCCAATGCATCGCTATTTCACAAAGTTATTGAGTTTGAGTTGCGACACAGTGAATGCAGAAAGGATTAGGGTTGCAAAGAGATGAAATTAGCATATAATGAAAAAATAGACATGGTGTCAAAACTATTTAATAAAGATCCTTCAGCAAATAGACATTCATCAAAACCATCATGATATATAAATCATACTAAATTTTAAATTTTATGATATTTTGATAGCGCTGAAAGAGTTGGAGGTTGTTAGTCATTCCATAAGCATAGAAATAAATGTGAATATCTCCTTAACATTAACTTCACAAGAGGATCTATAGGTTAAACACACAACAATACACAATATAAATGAAGTTAACAATGGGTGTTTCTAATGTAGATAACATGAATCTTGATTCTATGCATCTTCATTGTGTTTAAATATAAGAATTGTTAGAGAACTTCCAAATATCAAAAGTGCTAAAGAATTTACAACTAGTTTTTTGTTGATCAAATGGTAAAAATTTTGTCCTCAATGGTGGCATTAGTTGGTGCACAAAATAGGTTGGGAAACCATCAATCAAATGAAGATAAATGTCAGATAAGAACAAATGAATTCTATGAAATGATCTCAATTAGTACCAAATTATATGTTGGTTGTGCTTGATAGTGGATATCTCCTCACTGAAATCATTGTGTTTGTCCACATTTCAGGCCATTGATGGATCCTATTGAGAATATTGACATTCTAGGATGCATAGCTATGGAGACCACATACACTCATCTTCTCATAGCTCTTCTTGCTTTGCTTGCCTCTCCCAAAGTAGTGTTCGTCTGAGAAGGCAGTGTACAAATAGGTAAACAAATAAGAAAAGGAAATAATTTTAATAGAATGGTTATTCATTCCAATGATGTGGATTGTCATGATCAAATTCGCATGAGTAGGGGAGCCTTCTTTTGTCTAGCTAGTATCCTAAGGCTAAAAGGAAGCTTGACAAATATGATACAGTTGAAGTTAGAAGAACAACTTGTGATGATCCTCCACACCCTTGGCCACAATCTGAGGAACCACAAGATTTCCCACAACTTTGGGTACTCAGGAGAGAGTGTCAGCCGATACTTCCACAAGGTGTTAAGGGATATCTTAGCACTCCATGGGGATTAATTTATACCACCTAGTCCAAACACTCCTCCTAAAATTCATGGGAAGGACCCTTTCGGTTCGTTCTTCAAGGTAATTCTTGTTTTGTTACAAATTTCTTGTATGGATTTGTATCCATATCATATTATTGGTTGACCATACAATTGATGATTGTATCATATCGTATAAGATTGTGTTGGAGCTTTCGATGGAACCCATATACCAGTCACCATTGATGTCGACATGCAGGGTAAATATCATGATAGAAAATACAACTTGTCACAAAATGTTATGGGTGTGTGTTCCTTAAATTATAAGTTTCAGTACCACCTTGCTAGTTGGGAACGGTCTGTTGTGGATAGTCATGTTCTAGCTTCAGCTCTGTCAAGTGAAGATCCACTTTTTGTTCCCCTCGATAAGCCAAAGCATAGTTTAATATACTCAAGGGTACAATCAATGTTTCAAGTTTTAACAATTTATGTAGGAAAATATTTTCTAGTCGATGCTAGATATCCCAATGCACCTAGATTTCTTGCTCCTTATCAGTGTACACGCTACCACCTAAAGGAGTTTTCAAGAGAAAATCCAATAAACTCTCAAAAAGATTTGTTCAACCATCGACAATCCTCTCTTAGAAATGCAATAGAGTGTATATTTGATATTCTAAAGAAGCATTTTCCAATCTTGAGGAATGCCACATCTTATTCTATCATGACACAAGACCATATTGTATTAGCATGTTGCATACTACACAACTTCATTATGATAGAGGATAACATTCCATTAGAAATTGGTGCCAAAGAGGAATATGATTGTGATGGGATAGATATAACAATGCTTGAGACATATGGGTTGTCTCAGCATGATAGAGAATAGTGGCACAGTTTCGAGATGATATAGCAAGTAGAATGTGGAAAGACTACAGATCCTAAGAATAGTTGTACTTTTATGGGTCAATGTGTTTTATTTGAGTAAACTTCAATGTATGTAGATACTTTGATATACATGATGGTTTCCTTTTTCTTTTATTTGTATCTAGAAGTATTGGACATGTTGGTTTTTATTTTGCTATATCATACCGATGTATGCAGATACAATGATACAATGATATGTCCATAAATATGTTCCATGTGATATGTTTATACCATTAAAAACAATATGTTTATACCATTAGCAACAATACGTACATTGTGAACAGCTAATCTAGACCATGGCATACATAGAACTAATGATGATCATGGAAGAAACTGGTAACATGAGCTAGATATCTTCTTCCTCAAAGAAGGTAATGTGGACAAAAGAGACGGAACACAAGTTTCTAGACTTTCTCCTCAAGAAAGTACAGCTTGGATGAAAAGGTGATGGGGGATTCAAAAAAGAAGTGTGGACCCTCATTGAGAGGAGGTTCAACATGTATATGCACCTCAATATAACTAAGGATAATTTCAAAAACAAGCTGAAAATATGGAAGCTTTCATATAGAGTGATGAAAGAGTTGAGAAATATAAGTGGTTTCGCTTGGAATGAGGCAACTCAATGCATGGATGTTGAGCATAGTGTGTGGGATGAGCTTTTAAAGGTAGGGTGGTTTCTACTATTTTGATTGAAATAATATTTCCTTCTTATAAAGTTAATAATGAAAGACAAAGAACCTAATCCATTTATTTATGCCGACATGGAGAGAAGAGAATTAAAAAATGCCAAAGTGTATAAGAGGTAGCCCTTCCAATACTTCAATGAATTGGGTGTAATTGTGGGTAATGACATTGCTGAAGGTAATGCAACTATGATGACCCATGAGACTAAAGAAGGGAACCCTATGGAAGAGGCATTTGATGTGCATGATGAAGAGGATATTGGTTTTGGTATACATCTTGACAGTGTTGCCGATTTGGACCAAGACCTTAATCATTCCAATAAATCCACTACAAGTTGTAGAGGAACTCCTACATCATCTATTAGATAATCAGTTCCTTGGATGTCATCTATGAGATAATCAAGAAAATAAAAGATGACCTCAACAATGTTCACCTTCACAAAATGGATAAATTTGATGATGATAATGTTTTGATTAGCGCGTATACCGCTCTCAAATCCATCCCTAAATTGACTCGAGGTGTTTTCGTGAGGGTTTATGACACCTTCATGGTTCAACATGAAAGATCCAAAGGGTTCTTGTTGATGAATGAGGAGGAGAGAGTGGAGTGGATTGTAATAATAGTTGGCGGATTGTAGTTATTTTCTATCACTCTGAAGACTTAAAATTTGATCATAGTTCACATACACTAATACAACTATGTTTTGGTTGATGATTTTTACGTTGATACTTAGTGTTTTTGTTATTGCAATCTGTAATGAATTAAATGGATATATTTTATGTATGATCCCAAAATGATTCAGGCAATGCCAAAATCTTCTATATGTGTTGTCATGTCCTCATCCATAAGAATGTTACTTGGTTTTATATCACAATGTACAATTTGTTGAAAATAATCATGATGTAGATATTCTAGTCCATGAATAACATCTATTTCTATGTTCAATATTTCTCTAAAGGTCAATGGGTTGTCCTTGGAGTGAAACAATGTGTCCAGATTACCTCTGGACATAAACTCTAGAACCAATATTTTTTGTCCAAATTCTAAGCAAAAGGATATGATTTTTACCAGATTCCTATGTCTAACTTCTTTGAGCACCTTGCATTCCCTGAAAAAGCACTACTATTTTGAATTTTCAAGAGAAAATAAAATGTGTTTTTTGCTTGGCAATAAAAACACGAAATGTATTTCATTGTTCATCTCCAAGAGGAAGATAACCAGTAAGCTATAAAGATAATCATTGAGAGCCTTCCTCATATTTATGATTTCTTTAAACAGTGTGCTTTCTTTTCCTTAAATTCCTATTATGACCTATTTTGTTTCTATTTTTCTATTTAATGCTATTTGTTATTAGAATTGGTTCTTTTGAGAGTATCATAAAAGGATTAACCTATTTTTCTTGAAGCCTTATAATTTTCATCAATTTACTTATCACTTGGCATTGCTAAGTTTGATCTTTGTGTTGATATAGTGTGATGTTTGGTAAACTACTTCATTTTGTGCACACAAATTTTTGTTATCTTTCTTAGATCATTTGGTGAAAAACACCATAAATGTAGAACCTCTGAATTGTAGAACCTGTAGAGATATTCTTGACAAATTTTATTATCTTTTTTTTCATATGCAACATGTTTGGATTTCAACTGGAATGTGGGAAGAAACCTTATATTTTTTTAGTTTTCACTTGTTACTTGTTTTATTCCCCTTGAACTCATAAATAATATTTCACTCATTTTTTCAAGAACACCAAATATTTCTATTGCTTCCACTAATACCATCAAAATGATATATTGTTATAAGTTATGTTTGAAACTTGAAAAAGGTAGTATTGTGACATAAAGTCTCACTAGAACCATTATTTGAGCCCTATAAAGAAATCCATATATAGTTTTCTACATAGTCATTCACTCTTGTTGTCCCTCAATAGGTTGTGAATGGATAGAAACAATTAATTGGCCAATTTACTCATAAGTCATACCTTTGAATTTGTCAGGCTCTTTTCTACTACTAGATTATAATATTTAAATTTGGAATTTAGTTACATTTCTTTCTTGTCCTACCTACCTCTTTGCCCATTATTAAAGGGTAAAATAAGAATTTGAAACCAAAACCAAACCTTCTTAATGATAGGTAGTGCAATTTACATCCAGTATACACTGTGTTTTGTACCTAGTTGTTTTGGATGAACTCTTTGGTAACCGTTAACTTTTCATTATAGTTTTCCACAAAAAGGGTTCATTTTAATCATAATCTCCCAATGTCGATACTTCAACTGCCGAATATCAAGTTTTAAACAATGATTATTTTGAGATTTTTGGAAACCTGTCTTCAAACATTTTTTATCGAAATGATAATAGTTCCAAATAGTTAGCTATAATGAGTGAATGAAAAGATAGGTTGGTTGTTGTGTATATGTTCAAATTTGAATAAACTACTTGTTGGTGGAAGCCTACATTCTATAAGTTGAAAAATGGGTTTGCAGAAGGCTTGCACTTCTTGGCATCATTGTAAGCAACTTCATAATGCCTTAAGAATATCCTTTCATTTCCACTTGGGATATGGTCATAGTTACTGAGAAACTTGTAGATTAACACTTGGTAATAGTTTCCTAAATCATAAATTCATCCTAATCTTAGAGACACATATGAGGATGTCTCAAAATGTTCAGAGACTTTGGATGAATTATTTGTTGACTTTTTCATTTTTCTTTTCCATTTAAATTAATGATATTTCAAAATATATTTGGAGAGCTATCAATATGTTGTCATGGAAAACTCGATAGTAGATAAAAAAAAATTAACATTCTATTCAAATATTCTAATCACTTGAACTTCAGCTCTAATCACTTGAACTTTAGTTGGACTGAAGGGGTGTTTACTTCATTGTGAGGTAGAATGTAGTAGATGAAAATTTGGATTGTAATGTTGATATTATAGATATTTGAGGTCAACATATGTGTAGGCATGTTGACCTAAAATATTTGTAATATCATCATAAAAAACATATGTTGAGCTCTGATCATTATTTTTCATTGTCTTATCAACACTCCAAATCCACATTTTATCAAATTTGATAAATTATGGATTTGGAATGTTAGTCATACTTTTGGTGGGCTGATGACGCCCCATCTTTGTCTACATCATCTGCACCATCTACACATATACCTATTGTGGATGAAGAGTCCAAGTCTTGCAAGATGCTCGAGACAACTATTGTCGCCCAGAGTGCATCAATGGCAAAAGTGGAGGCTACCTATAAAGCCAATGTCATGTTTCTATGATGTTATCTTTGAGCAACAATTGTAGTATTTTGTTGCGTCATTATGCAGAAATAGTTATATATATATAGTGATGTGGACTATAAGACTTGTTTATATTTTGATGTGATATCAAGCAATGCAATGATTATTTTCTTGTTATTTGTTTGTTTATGATAATCTATAAAATTATAAAAAAAGTTAAGTTTACTATTCAAAATATAAGTGAAAAAAAACTTAAATTTTAAAAAATTAATCTTGTTTATGATTTACTATATAAAAATATAAATTAATAAAATAAAATATAAATTAAAAAATGGATAAAATAAATAAAACATTATTCAATAATTAAAAAACTTAATTTATTTTTTTTGTCAAATTCCAATTCCAATTTTAAATGTAGAACCAAACACAGAAATGGATAATCTAATTCCAATTCCAATTTGAAATTGTAGAACCAAACACAGAAATAGAAATTTCTCAGTTCCAATTCTAATTTCAAAATTGGCAACCAAACACAGAAGATGGATTGTCTCAGTCATCTTCTGGGTCAACCAAACGGTCCAAACTATCTTCCGAATACACAAAACCAGAATTTCAAAACCTTATTTTGAGATAATCAGATTTTGAGTCAAATTCTAATTCCTCAACCAAACAAGGCTTACTAAAGATACATGGCATACAAGTCCTTAATGTATTGGCTTTTGTATTCTCTAATCTCTTGTCCAAATTGGAGTGCCTTAGCCTTTGACTAATTGAAGAAGGATAGGAAGATAGGAACTAAACTAAGGCCCCATTTGGTTGAGGAATTAGAATTTGACTCAAACCCTGATTATCTCAAAATAAGGTTTTGAAATTTGAATTTTGTGTATTCGAAAGATAGTTTGGACCGTTTGGTTGACCCGGAAGATGACTGAGACAATCCATCTTCTACGTTGGTTGCCAATTTTGCAACACCTATGTTTTGTGTATTAAATACAAATTTATGATAAAAACATACGTATTTTAAAGGAAATTTGTCATATTTAAACATGTATAATATTTACTAGCAAATTGGGGCATTCAGATACCAGATGCCAGCATAATAGGATATATTTCCAGTAGTTCAAAAATAGGTCACATTCGGATTTACAGGTGGTCGACGAGAGGAATTAGAGATGAAAAAAATGGATGTTCAACATGTGCTGAGAGCACCGCGGCACTATAGGGCACAAGCCAAACAATGGACCGATTATCCATGTGGGCTACGATTGTCCTAAGCTTATCTATTGCGATAGGGATGAGGGCTCTTACATTTGTAGGCCTCCTTTGCTTAGGCTTTCATCTCTTAACAAAGCCTACAAGTCTATGCTGAGGTGTCAGTATTCTGATATACAGATTGCCCATGCGTTCCACTTCCCTGCAGGCTCTAAATTTTTAGGATCATAGACGCTTCCCCATTTTATGAATTTTTTGCAGACACATAAATCCCTTTCGCAATGCATTTCAAAAAAAATGGACCCAACTGTAATACCCCAAAAATGGGCTATAGGTTCATTAACCTCCTATATCAACATATCGAATGAAATCGACATTGAAGTCCTAACCTAAGGCACATCTGAACATCATCGAATCCTAATTGATTATCTCAAATTCTACATCATGGAATATTCCTAGTAATATTCCTAATCATCATAATTATCTTTAATTTAATGATTATTTGGCAATAAATCCTATTTATCCTAAAGTTCAATTAATTGAATATTCTCAATAAATAATTAATTGATTTAATTCTGCCACTTAATTATTTAATTGAATTTAATTGTATTTATTCCTAAGTATTATTATTTAAATTTGACAATAAATCAAAATTCCTATCATTAATTGATTAAATTCTTATTTAATTAATTAAAGCAAGTTGTCATATTTGATGATATTATTTTTTAATAAAAGTTTGATTAAATGATTGATTAACCCATAAATCAATTGTTTTATTTCAAAAATTGGTTAAGTTGAGAATAAATCACTTTATTTATTTATTAATTCATAATTATCCATGTGCACAATCAAAGAGCAGTTAAACTCCAAATCAGAAAATCAATGCAAGTTATTGACTTTTTGGAACTCAACATCATTTTTGAGTTTTAAAGTTGATCTAAACTTCTAATTTGAGTTAAAAAGTTGTTTTTGCATGATTTGCATGTTTTTGTGAATTAAATTATCTTTATTCAAAAATAACTCAAAATCAAGCTGAGTTATTTGAGTGATTTATGGCTTTTTTCCATGCATCCTCAAAGCCCTGGATTTTTATAAATTAAGGCTTTAGCTCTTCACAAATCATCTCTCAAATTCACAAGAATTGCATAATCACGTTGTCAAATTGGAGACTGAAGAATCATCTTTGCAAATCCAAGCTTTGTGAGATCAATATTGCATAGTTTTTCATATCATATTAGTTTTCATTTGTTAGATCATTTAGCATATCATAGCATATCAGTTTTTTACATATCATAGATTCATATCAATTTTCATCATATCATTGCATAGAAAATCAAAAAAATAGATTAACTGTATTCGTATTTCATATCAGTTTTGCATTCAAATCCTTCGTTTAGGTGTCGTCAAGGTCACTGATCTCAGTAACAATCTGAGAACATCATACTTGCACCTATTAGAAGGCAGTAAATCACCTGGTTAGTTTAGCTTTCAATTCATTGCACGATTTCATTTTTGCTAACCTCTAATATTTTACTGAAGTGTTGTGTCTATAGATCAGGTACAAAATTCACACACACATTTCTGGCACCCACCGTGGGGCCCTAAAATGGGTTTCCGTTCATTTCTATCTTTTGAGGTTAAGGGTTTCAAGGGTCCGTACACTGCAATTTTTAATTTATTTTCGTACAGTTGGCGTACGAGTTTTGTCAGAAACTTGTATTAGGAGATACCCACTATCGTACGATAGTTGATTTGATCGAGGCTCATATCATTAGAAAAAAATTATCATTTGAAAGCCCGATTGTCATATGATTTGATACCCAGTGTCGTATGAGTTTTTGGACTATCATCTGGGAGGTAACCCAGTGTCATACGAGTTTTTGGACTGTCATCTGGGAGGTAACCCAGTGTCGTATGAGTTTTTGGACTATTGTTTAGGAGGTAACCCACTATTGTACGATAGTTTATTTGTTCAAGAATCATACCAGCAAGATCAAAGTGTCATTTGGAATCTCAACTATCATACGATCTGGTTCCCAGAGTTGTACGAGTTTCTAGACTGTCATCTGGGAGCATACCCACTGTTGTACAAGTTTCAGACTATCGTCTGGTAATAGACCCACTATCATACAAGTTTTGGCATCAGATTTCAACTATCATTTCATTTTTCAAGGCAGTTTGTCATATTTGGTTTTTAGATTTCGACTAACAGCTAACCCTAACAATTGAAATTCTCTATTTTTGATTGATTTTCACTAGTTTTGGATTGGAAAAAGTGCAAGAATTGCTAAAAATAGGTAAAAATCTACTAAGCACATTGCGAGGAATTCAGGTAATCTTCTCAACTAATAAGACTTCAATTTTGGGATCTAAAATGAACATCTCATGTGTTTAGCTTGAGTGACTTTTATTGCTTTCCTATCACAGACTTCATTTGGGCTATAAAAATGAACATAGTTTTCTTTCAGCATCTTTGTTACACATAGTAATTAGGCCCCATGAACACTATTTGTGGATCTTGAGAGAGTGGGTTTCCAGCAAAACTCTTCTCAATGAAGGATCCCTTGTAGGTGGGGAGGATACTGAGGGAGTCTCACATTCCACTAGATCCATGTGTCTTCAACTTTTGATCGAGGCATTCTCTCTCCAAAGAGGTTGATAGATCATAAGGGGTTGATGTCATAGATCTTTGTGAGATAATCTTGGTCTTAGTGTGTCAGATTAATCTGTCTACTTTGTTTGGGTTAAAAGTGAAAAGGCTAGGGGATTATGCTCTACTTCCTTTTTGGATAGTACCAGAAACCCAAATCCTTGAATCTGGAACCAGTCTCCATGTGGTATATCTTGTGAGTCACCTTTAGAGAGGGTTAACCATAGTGGACATTTCCTTAATTGGGTCAACCACATTGATGGAACCTCAAGCAGTAATAGCCATTTTCACCATGGTAGTGACAGCCGCTAAATAAATGACCTTGTGGAAGAAATCTTCACAGCTGTGGTCTCTTGTTGGGCTATTAGATCTCCCTAGCAAATCCTGAAGATTAAGTTCTCAGACTGTGTCAAAACTCTGATGCGCCTAGATTGGAGTTCACCCTCTTGGATCATTAAAGTTTCAGAGTCAAACCATTACTAAAAACCCTAGCGAGGCCAAATTTTCATTTTCTAGGGTATATGTGCATTATTGTAAAACATTTTTGGAACATACACAATTAGCACTTCTGAGGATTAGAATGAATAAAATCACTTGATTGTTCATGCGCAAGGTTGCTTTTTCCCTTGTTCATTATTTTTAGACATGCTTGAAATCACTTGCTTGCTATTTTGCGTGCTTGTTTATCTATCTAGTTATTGAAAATGAACAAATCTGTTACAATCCTCAAATCTTGACATTGAAATTTGCAAACAATCTAAAACTGAACACCCTAAATTTGCAAAATTTGAAGTGAAATTCCTTTCTGGAGTCAAAAGTCATCTCAGGAGGTCAAAAAGTCATACGAGTTTTTGTCAAATGTCATTTCATCACTTCCCGACTGTCATATGGTAAGGAACCCAGTGTCGTACGAGTCTTTCTGCCAGTCAAATTCAAAAAGTCAAATCCTGCTAGCAATTGTCATGCGAGTTTTTCAACTATCGTATGAGCTTTTCAATTGTCACTTCATAGCATACCCACTATCGTACGAGCTTTTTCAACTATCATTTCATAGCATACCCACTATTGTACAATCTTTTTCAACTGTCATTTCATAGCATACCCACTGTCATACGAGTCTGCAGAGTGTCATTTGGGAAATTTTTGAAAGTTGTCAGAAAATTGCCAGAAAGTTGTCAGAATTGCTAGATATCCAACTTTTTCAGCCTAGTTCCAGAATCTGTCATACAAATCACTGTGTCAAGAACATAGCAGTAGCCATTGAGAATCAATACACATGTCTCAAAGAATTAGTACACATGAGGAAGAAACTCTAATCACCACTATGATGAAACAGATCCATGCTATGCAAGTCAAGCTTAACAAACTTGAGAAAGAAAAGGAACCTAAAGAGTTCTCCATGGAAGCTCTATGCCCTTTTCCATTTGATAAAAATAAAAGACATATTCAAAGGTGAAAACCCCTCTAAGGTGCCTAAGGATGAGATATTTGATGTCCTTCTGAGTCATTTACAAGACAGATCTCCAGTTCTAATTGAGCCCACTCAATCCATCAATTTGGGTACAACAGAGGAACCACAATTGGTACATGTAGCACAATCATTATTAGAAGAAGAGAAACAAAAATTTACTACATTCCTAATAGAGAAAAAGATCAACTTTGCATGGAAATACTCAGATATGCCAGGATTGGATCCTAATCTTATAATGCATCATTTATCTATAGCTCCAGATGTAAAACCTGTCAAGCAAAAATTGTGAAAGATGCATCCTCATGTTGCACTCTTGGTAAAAGTTTAATTAGAGAAGCTCCTAAAAGCCAAATTCATCCAAGTTATTGACTATGTAGAGTGGATATCTAATATTGTACCTATTTCTAAACCAGATGGTTCAATTAGAGTGTGTACAGACTTTAGAGATGTGAATAGAGTGTGCCCTAAGGATGATTTTCCACTACCTAACATTGATATGATAGTGGACATGACTGTGGGTTTCGAGATTTATTCCTTAATGGATGTTTTCTCTGGATATAACCAAATAAAAATTTCTCCAAAGGATCAAGAGAAAACTACTTTCATATGTGCATGGGGTACCTTCTGTTGGAATGTCATGCCATTTCGGCTTAAAAATGCTGGTGCTACATATCAAAGAGCAATGACATCTATTTTCCATGACATGATGCATCAAACTATGGAAGATTATGTTGATGACACATTAGCAAAATCTATGATCAGAATTGAACATCTAAAGGACTTGAGCATGATCCTAGACAGAATGGAAAAGTTTAGTCTCTGATTAAATCCTAAGAAGTGTGCTTTTGGTGTCACTTTTGGAAAGCTCTTAGGATACATCATTTCAAAGAAGGGCATTGAGGTTGATCTAGCTAAAGTAAAGGCTATAATGGAGATGCAACCCCCTAAGAATATTAGTCAGATGAGGACATTGCAAGGAAGAGTTCAATCTATCAGAAGATTGATATCACAGCTAGCGGACATATCACAGCCTTTTACAAAAACATTACATAAAGGTGTGACCTTTGCATGGAATGAATAATGTGAGAAAAACTTTGATCATATCAAACAATATCTTTCAAATCCTCCTATCTTGATGCCTCCTATTCACAGGAAGCCATTGATCGTATATGTCTCCGCCACAGATACATCACTAGGGGCATTGCTAGCATAGCATGATGAAGACAAAAAGGAAAGGGCTATATACTACATCAATAGAACATTGGTGGCATATGAAAAGAACTATTCAATGATTGAGAAAGCTTGTCTAGCTATGATCTTCACATCATAGAAACTGAGACACTACATGTTAGCTCATACCACTCAATTGGTAGCCAAGATTGATCCACTAAAGTACCTACTAAGAAAAGCTACCCTCACGGGTAGATTAGCTAAATGGGTCATGCTATTGAGTGAATTTGACATTGAGTATGTTGAGAGAAAAGCTATAAAAAGATAGGTCATTGCTGATCAATTGGCTGAAGCACCATTGTTTGATGACACACCACTACAAATGGAATTTCTAGATTCCTCTATCATGCATCTTTCTTCTAGAGAATGGCAATTATTCTTTGATGGCTCCTATACACAGAATGGATCTGGAGTAGGCATATTGTTCATAACTCCTCAAGGATACTCAATCCCAAAAGCATTCAAATTAAAGTTTCCTTGCACAAACAATATTGTTGAATATGAAGCCCTTTTGAATGGTATGAAAATAGCAATTGAATGGAGAGTGACAGAGCTACACATTCATGGAGACTCTCAACTTGTTATTCATCAAGTCAATGATGTGTACCAAACTAAAGATGAAAAGCTCATTCCTTACAAGAGAATGGTAGATGATCTTAAGAAGTATTTCATATCTATCACATTTGAGCAAATTCCTAGAATAGAGAACAAGGCTACCGATGCAATGGCCACATTATCTACTTTATTACAACAGCCTGAACATGAGCTACGCAATGAGTTCCTGGTGGAAGCACTATCTTATCCTATATATGACTCCCCTAAAACCTACATGATCTACACTATTGTAGGTCATGATTCATCCAGATATAAAAACCTATTTTCCTATCTCCAAGACCAAATCATTCCTGATACCTTCAACCAACATGAAAAGAGATACCTTATCCGAAATGCCTCCTGATATGTCATCATTGGTCATGATATGTACAAACGAGGTTTAGATGGTATGCTACTTAGATGTTTAGAACGGGAAGAGTCACAATGTGTGTTAGAGAAAGTCCATGATGGTATTTGTGGATCACACTTGAATGGTTTAACACTAGCTCAAAAACCTATTAGGGCTGGGTACTATTGGCCTGAGATGGAGAAAGAGGCTATCAAATTTGCTAAGAATTGTCAAAAGTGTCAAGTACATGGCAACCTAATTCATGCTCTAGGGAGGGATCTAATCCACTTTACAACACAATGGCCTTTCCATCAATGGGCATTTGATCTTATCGAGATGATTCATCCTCACTCTTCTAATGGACATACCCATATAATCACAGCTATAGATTATTTTACAAAATGGGTAGAAGCAGTCCCTTTGACACAAGCCACTGGAAAGCAAATATCTATGTTCATATTAAACTATATCATATGCAGATATGGGATACCTCATTCCATAATCACAGATAATAGTGGACAATTCAAGAACAAAGACCTAGATGATCTATGTGCCAAATTCAAGATCACACAACATTGGTCTTCTATCTACTATCCTCAAGGGAATGGACAAGAAAAGGCATCTAATAAGAATCTACTAAAAATCTTGCATCGTACAGTTAATAAAATAGGAAGAGACTGGCATCTCATGATCAATCCAGCTCTCTGGGCCTACAAAATAAGTATCAAAACACCTACTGGGGCTACACCTTTCACTTTAGTTTATGGGTCTGAAGCGGTACTACCTATTGAGGTTGAAATCCCATCACTAAGAATCAGAATGCATGGTCTCATAACTGATGATGACTACAGAGTGTCTAGGTTGCAAGAACTTGAACTACTAGATGAGCGTAGACAAGTAGCATATGATGATCTTAGAGTATATCAGAAGAGAATGTCCAGAGGCTACAACAAGAAAGTCAGACACAGAGAATTCCAGGTTGGTGATCTAGTCTTGAGAGAAAATCCTAAAAATCAATCACATCGAGAATGCAAGGGGAAGTTTGAACCCAACTAGCTGGGTCCTTTTGTAATCACTGCTACTTTTGGCTTTGGTTCCTATCAATTCTCAATGACTAAAGGAGAACAGCTCCGAGAACCAATCAACGTTCTCCATTTGAAGAAATTCTACGCCTAAGGCATTCAGTCTATGGCAAAATGTCCTGAAAAAATCTTTAAAATTGGAAAAAGTCTTGAAAAAAATGAACATCTTGGTGAAAACCTAGCATAGGCACCTTGATGATTCACAAAAAAAGTAAAAAATTCAAAAAATTCAAAAAAAATTCAAAAAATGAAAAATACAAAAAAATGAGGAAAAAAAAAAAGTGCCTTGGTGAAAACCTGAAAACAGGCGCCTTGGTACCAAAAATAGAATCTCTACCAAGATGGTGAAAACCTAGCAAATAGGTGCCACTTGTTTCAAAATGCTCCATCTATCAGTGCAATCTTGGTCTTTCCCAGCTTTTAGTCTTGCTTTAGTTTGTACATATCTCCTGGTTTGTTTCTGCATTTCTAGTTTCCAATAAGTCAGTTTGTACACCAATCTGCTCAAGCGTCTATATCCTATCAATGTTCAAACTTGGGGGCAATCAAAGTCATATCCTATGGCCTCCAATGTATCTTAGACGTATCATATCCAGTCAAAGTCCTTTGAAGCTTCATGTGAGTCAGTCAGTCAGTCTTGTCTCCAACAAGAATTTTGCATCTACAACAATGCAATCAAATATCAAACACAAACTGAAAACAATCTATGCTTTTTACATGCTTTTATCTCCTTGTATGCTTACTGATTCACATTGAGATTTTTTCATATTGTGTCCCTTCGATCTCTTCAATGATGTCCTTTATAGGATTTAGAGAGTGATGACTAGGGGCATAATCTTTTCTTTGTTTTCTTCTTGTATGTGAAAATCTAACAACTTTGGAAATGCTGGATTGAAATGGTGTCCGACTGTAAGAGCCTCTATCTCGAATTGGATGGCCATGCGTACCTCGACCATTGATACCCAGAAAATTCAAGGACATTTGATCTAACTATTGTCTTTTTGAGTGATTTCTTTCTCTTATTGTGAAATGTGATCTTACCTAAGGATGTGAATGATAAAGGGTCACTACGGGTCATTCACATTGGATTTAGAATGATCTCTTGACTGTTTGATATGTTTGTTAACTGCAAGGTGTATTCTGGTCATCATGACGTTTATGTTTTGATTCTTATACAAATTTCTATATCAAAATGGACATGATATTCAGGTCATCCTAGCATTTGTGCCTTGGTGCTTATATCTAATCTGACATTCCGAAAACAAAATCAATATTCATATATCCATGATTTCCTAACCAGTGGGTGTTATATTGATTCCTACACATACAAATCGATATTCATATTTCTATGGTTTCGTAACTAGTGGTCATTGTATTGATTTATCTGGTTACCTAAAAGTTCAATGATGATAACAAATCGACACATGATCAGTGACTAGGTCCTAGGTCTTAGGTTGCATTTCATTTTGCATGTTTCTTTGCATTTTGCATGTCTGCATGATCTCACAAATGATTGGAAACACTTCAAAGCTTAAACAAATCTTCATATGATTTCTTCACATCTAACAAGAGTTGAGTCTCACTCAAAGGTCTCTTCACCGAACCGCAAGCAGTAATTCTCCTAGGTTAAATATCCTTTTGACATAAGACCGAGTGCTTGTCTTCATCAACCTGCAAAAACATATCATGTGTATAGCTACATTTACATCTCATATCATTACCATTTGTTGCATTACATTACATCCAGTGCATAAGCATAAATCATACATACATCTTTTCATAATCCATTACATTTGCATAACATCCATACATATGAAAGAAATCATTGCATTGCATTGATCCATACATACATTCTACACTACTCATAACATAAACATCACATGATATCATCATAAATCAAAATATGACAAGTACAAATGAAGTCACAACTAAAAAAATCAATCTCATATATATCATAAACTTGAAATGTGTCAGGGGTGCACTACTGGCAGAGTGTACAAAAGAATGAGCCCCAGAGAGCCATCAAAGTCAGAACAGTATATCAATGATCAAACAGAGTATATCAAAACATAAGAATAGGAATCAACTATCAGCATGCTCCTCAGTATCTAGTGGAGGAGGGGGTGGTGCATCTAGTATAGTCTCTACTCTTGGTGCCCTAGCTCCCTCTGAGGCTGCCATATAATCTGAATACATGGGTACTCTCTATGCAGCAGGGACAGTAGCATAATATGCAGACACATAATACGAATCCCAAGAGGTCTAATGGGTCACCTCTGTCTGTAATCTCCAAACCTCTGAGTGAAACTCTGCACAAAGCTCTATGCACTACCTATCTACCTCTAGATAGATCTCCTCCCACCTAGCACTCTGTACCTTCAGGTCTCGGATCTGAGCTCTGAGATGTCTCATAGTCTTTGATGAAGTAAGAGGAATAGTAGGATCTACCTCAGCTGTTGGCATCTCTATGTCCTGTATTGGTTGCTCGGGCTGCTAATCAGTGGTAGCTGCTCTATGCACCTTACAGCGTCTAACCTCAACTCCTAGATCAAAAGTGGTATCTACCTTTAAGGGATCTCCATCACCACCTACAAACTGCTTAGCTACTATGACATTATCTGTAGAACCAACACCACCTAAAGTTCCCCTCTCACCCCTGGTCCATCTCTGTGAACCTATGGATGTACTTGCTGAAGAAGTAGAAGGATGAGGGGGCCTCATATGTCCTGGTGGTCTCTAAAGTGGAGCCATCACTCTCTATCTAGGTGGTGTAGGATGCACTGTCTGAGGTCTCGGACCCTATATCACGGGAGCACCTGTAACATCCATCACCTCCTCCATGGAGGGTATCAACTTAGTAGGATCCAAGAATCTATGGATAGGGTGGTCTGCAAACCAAGCGATGTATCCATCTATGACCCCTACATCAACTACCTATGGATGATAGTCCCAATCTCTACCAATGATCCTACTGTACTCCTATGAACATAGAGAATAAGTGAGCCTCTGTGTCCATCTGAGCCCAATCTCATGAACAATGTGAGCATATGCAGTATACTCTTGTGGGACATCTTGTCTGCGTCCATACTAACGCCACACTCTAGTAATGAGGAATCTCTCCAAAATAGTGGAGGAACGACCAATGAGTACACGACTCTAAAAAAGAAAGTTGTACTGCTCCCTCACAGTGGGCCACGCCTCTATCTGCAAGTAGGGTCTCCAATGCACAAATGTCATATCATCCAAACATCATCTGAAATACTCAGTATGACCCATGCAGACCTGTGTGACATAACCAACATACATATATATCACTGGCTCCTATGGCTGTCGCTGTGTCTGGAAAATCGGTCTCAACACTGGGATATGCTCCCAGGCCCATATCTATAATACAAGAGCTCCAGAAGCAAAGCTCTTGCAATCCTAATATATGACCTCATGCATCTCTGAAAACATGTGGGCCAATAGGCACTAACCCCAGGCAAGCTCAATGGGAGTGGCCATAAGAAGGGCTACCATCAGAGCCCATCCCATCAAAAAGCCATTCTACTGATGGCCTAGCATGATGAGCTCCCCGATCATCCCAGCAATAATGCACTCTAAACGGTGCATCTAACCATATCTCTATACAAGGGTCTCCCAGGAAATGGACCCCGTCAACTATGTATCATCCCCAAACAGACGCCTAAAGGCATGAAGACCAGTCTGGCTGGAACTCACATACTCAGGATGCCGACTGCTATGGAATGGAATGTGTAGTATCCTATAAATATCCTCTGGAGTCATAGTCTTCTCTCCAATCGATAAATGAAACGTCTGTCTCAGAGTGGAATCTCTTGATAAGTGCAGTCAACAGGCCATGGTTTACCCTAATATTGGGTAAATAGATCAAATACTCGAACCCACATGCAGCAAGATGAACCCTCATAGGGTCAGGAAGTGAGACACATAATCTCTGGGTTGCCAGGTATGAAAGTCAGACATGAACATCTAGATATGTGACCTATATCATTGATATGTGACCTATATCATACAAAAATAGGGAATTCTATTAGAAATTGGGTTCAATAACAGGCTAATAGTACAGAAATCGGACAGTTGGGTACTTCAGAAGGTAGGTTAAGAGGTCAGCTATCAGCATCAGAAATTAGAAAAGTCAAAATTTGGCCCTAAATATCAGTTTTAAGCTCACTATTTTTAATATGAAAGTCTAGATTGGCACTGAAAGTCGTACGACACTCCACAATAGACCATACAACAATCCATGGTCATACGACACTGGATTCAGTATCATACGAGTTTCCAGGGACTCGATGAAATATCGTACAACACATGGGTCCCCTTCATACGACATTGGGTAATGTATGAAACAATAGAGAAAATGAAAATGGAATGTCGTACGAGTCTGGGTTGGGACTCATATGAGTTTTCAAACATGCGAAATTCAAAAATAAAAATGCATATGGAAAAATTCAAAAATGCTAAAAAAAATAAAAAATTTGCATTTTCAGGAGAGCACAGAGGTCCACATACTGGATGTCCATACTATCAAGGTCTATCATGTCTTTGGCTATGCTCAAATCGATGCAAACTCACAGGTACCTTTGGTTCTCATTGTTCTACCATTTTCTTGCTCAGAGGGCTCCACAAGATCTCCAAAGTCAAATGGTTGAAATGATTTGAAAATGACCCTTCTGGCCTTTATATAGCTTTTGACCTAATTTTCAAAAGTGCTCTATTTTTCATGAAAATTGCACCCCTAGCTAATTTCAACGTTCTGAATCCATTTTTGGGATCAAAATCAAAATCTAAGATCATTTACTATGTCAAAATCATGATTTAAAATTTTTGGACACAGGACGGTCTACTGCTTGCATATTTGACCTTCGATCATCATAGGAATCCAGAATTCAACTTAACTGGTTATCTTACATCAAACTATTGAAATTTCAACTTGGTCAACCATGGTCAACTCATGGTCAAACTTAGTCAAACTTGGTCTCCAGGACCTCCAAATGATGCAGATTGCATTCTCGAATGTGTTTAACCACTTCTCAAATCAATTAACATGCTTCTAAACTATTAACGCTGCCTTCTCTTGTCAGATTTCAATTTTAATCCCAAAGGGGGCATGGTATTGCATATCATTCAAAGTCTGTAATCATATCTTTATTGATATCATATCTTTCCTCAGTAATCAAGATAACAACCACGTCTAGTTACTGATTCATCAAAGGTCCTCATCGCTTGGGGCAAATCAATCATCACTCGGGGCATATCAGATTCATCGAGATCCATATCGATTTGGTATTCTCTTAATCTTGTAAATTGTATCATTTTTTCGCAACCATCGATTCATTAGTGTTATTTCCTTGATTCTTCGGTAACTGAAGGGTTCAGATGTGATACCAACGTGGTTCTTCTAAGACAATCGAGTCTAGAATCGGTCACTCACTTCTTCGCAATCATAAGGTTCGGAATCAGGCATTTTGACGCTTTTGTTTCATTGGTTCATCGTTGCTATAGTTAACATTATCTTTGGTCATTCAGGACCTATTATCTTCATATCAATTTCAATCAATTTTTGTTTCATATCAATTTCAATATCAAATATCAGTTTCAAATATCATACACAGACTGTCTTTGAACCACTACGCTTCGCACAGTAATTCAAAGAGGGGCAAAATATAATACCCCAAAAATGGGCTATAGGTTCATTAACCTCCTATATCAACATATCGAATGAAATCGACATCAAAGTCCTAACCTAAGGCACATCTGAACATCATCGAATCCTAATTGATTATCTCAAATTCTACATCAGGGAATATTCCTAATCATCATAATTATCTTTAATTTAATGATTATTTGGCAATAAATCCTATTTATCCTAAAGTTCAATTAATTGAATATTCTCAATAAATAATTAATTGATTTAATTCTGCCACTTAATTATTTAATTGAATTTAATTGTATTTATTCCTAAGTATTATTATTTAAATTTGACAATAAATCAAAATTCCTATCATTAATTGATTAAATTCTTATTTAATTAATTAAAGCAAGTTGTCATATTTGATGATATTATTTTTGAATAAAAGTTTGATTAAATGATTGATTAACCCATAAATCAATCATTTTATTTCAAAAATCAATTAAGTTGAGAATAAATCACTTTATTTATTTATTAATTCATAATTATCCATGTGCACAATCAAAGAGCAGTTAAACTCCAAATCAAAAAATCAATGCAAGTTATTGACTTTTTGGAACTCAACATCATTTTTGAGTTTTAAAGTTGATCTAAACTTCTAATTTGAGTTAAAAAGTTGTTTTTGCATGATTTGCATGTTTTTGTGAATTAAATTATCTTTATTCAAAAATAACTCAAAATCAAGCTGAGTTATTTGAGTGATTTATGGCTTTTTTTCATGCATCCTCAAAGCCCTGGATTTTTATAAATTAAGGCTTTAGCTCTTCACAAATCATCTCTCAAATCCGCAAGAATTGTATAATCACACTGTCAAATTGGAGACTGAAGAATCATCTTTGCAAATCCAAGCTTTGTGAGATCAATATTGCATAGTTTTTCATATCATATTAGTTTTCATTTGTTAGATCATTTAGCATATCATAGCATATCATTTTTTTACATATCATAGATTCATATCAATTTTCATCATATCATTGCATAGAAAATCAAAAAAATAGATTAACTATATTCATATTTCATATCTATTTTGCATTCAAATCCTTCGTTTAAGTGTCGTCAAGGTCACTGATCTCGATAACAATCTGAGAACATCATACTCGCACCTATTAGAAGGTAGTAAATCGCTTGGTTAGTTTAGCTTTCAATTCATTGTACGATTTCATTTTTGCTAACCTCTAATATTTTACTGAAGTGTTGTGTCTATAGATCAGGTACAAAATTCACACACACACCAACCGGATAATTAAATGGGGCTCACAAAAACCCAAAACTAGAAGATGATTTTAAATTCTACCTATTGGGTGGGAAGATAGTGTCACCCATTTTAGTGCTTAAACCAGATTTTCATTGAGGAAATTCGAATTGAATTCTAGTGTCCCAAATGGTGGATTTGGTAAAAAAGAATAAGTCTTGCACCTAATTCCACCCCAATTTTGATAACCAAACGAAGCCTAAGGGAAGTGACTCATAAGCCTTCTTGCACAACTAAGGATGGTTAAACTAGAATTTTCTATAAAAGTCATGATTAGGGAGGAACATGATAAGGTGGAGTTATTGTAAAACCCAAGTGAGGTTCGAATTAGATGCCAAAATGGTAAAGAATAAACTAGAATTGAAATATTTCACACATTAATTTGGAATGTTGAAGTGCAAATTTCTTGGAGGCATCCTGTCAAGTAATTCACAAGCCTTGTCTACGCTTTGCATGCATGTCTAGCAATGCAATTATAGGTGAAACATATGACAAAATTCCTCTTTCCTTATCCTGTAATGAATGTCAATTTCTCATTCCAAAACTCTCATTTTGGCACAGGCAGAGTGAATGTTTGCAGATATTGTGCCTTTGACCTGCACATTTGGTTTTACCATTTTCAAACTCTCTTGTACTGCTGAACTTTTACCATATTAAAAATTGTTGAATCGTGATAAGAAGCAGAGCACAGAGACCTTATTTTACCTGCAACTCAATGAGTGCTTCGTAAAGAGATCAAGTTCCTTTCAAGACATATTGTCACGGTATCTCATCCCAAAACTCCCATTTTGGCACACACAGGGAGGATTCTAGGCAGGCACATTTGTACAGCTTAAATTCTAGATTTAGGTGTATTGATTGTTAGTTACCCATATGCAGTTTAGGTTTAAATTCTAATAACCTGCTTACAAATTCTTCAAATTCTTCCAATGTTTAAGAAGAAAAATTCCTCTTTCAACAAAGAAGACTAGTGTAGAATGATTTTCCTCTCCAATTAAGGAAGGATAGTGGCATTATGATTAACATTTTTTTACTTTTTTTTATTTAATTATTTTTCATGGCTGTAAAAATTTGAAGTCATTCTTTGTTTATACTAGAATTGAATTTAGGATTTCAGGTTTGGAGTTTAAGAATTCAAATTTGAACTTGAATCTTTCATCTTCGATACTGATTATTTTTTTAAAATAATATGGTAAAGATTTTATAAAGATCTTGTCAAAAAACTAAAACTTTAAATAATACTTAATAAAGATAAAGAAAACCAGAAAACAAAACAACATGCATTCCAGCAAGCATAAAAAATCACTGCTGCTCTTTGGTGGCAAACTAGTATGGCATATGTATAGTAAACCTCAGTCCACATGGTGCCAGATCATTCAGTAGAAATATCTAGACAACAATGACCCTACAAGAGTCTTGTCTATGTTGGATCCTCCAAAGGGTTCTCTTATATGGGATTTTATGATGTCATCAAGAGATATTGTTCTTAATTATGTCACTTGGGAAGTCAACAATGGAATTAAGGTTAAGTTCTAGAGAGACTCATGGAATGGTCAGCCTCCACTATCCAGATGCTAGAACTTTGAAGATATTATAGTAGTGTCAAAATCCCATTGGGGCACAAAAATTAATCAGTACATGTCAGTAGTCTACATATATTCAAGGAAAGTTACATGGAAAGATCCAGACCTTTTACCATTGACACTACAGGACAAGAATCATTTTCGTAGCATTTTGGCTTCTCAACATGTTTTTCTTTCAGGTTTTCAAGACAAATAATTTGGGCCTCAGCTAAAGATGGTAATTACTCAATTAAGAAGGGATATAAACTACTACAACAAATAGGGTCAGATAAAGTACCATCTAGAGCATTTTCATTTTGTTGGAAGCATGTTGTGTTACCAAAAGCAGGTTGTTTTGCATGGCTTACAATTAGGCACATGATCCTGACGAGTGATAGATTAAATAGATTGCATATTGCCCCACCATTCAATTGTTTATTTTGTAATACATGTGAGGAATCGGTGGATCATCTTCTTGTGACTTGCCCCTTTACTCATCAGTGTTGGACTTTCATCCTAAATAAACTAAACTATAGTACTCCACTTCAAGATAATATCTAGGATTCTTTTCAGGCATGGCCAATTCTTTACCCAAACTCTATGTTTGCTAATCTTTGGAAATATGTCCTGGCGATAGTCATATGGGCCATCTGGTGGGAAAGAAACAAATGAATTTTTAGGAAAGAAATTTATCATATTGACAAGGTATTAAAAGGTATTGAAAGATCTATATCAAAAGTGACTAATGTGAGCTTAAGCAGATGCAAATTTAATCCTATTGTCACTTCATGGGATTCTAAGGTGATTTAGGAATGGAAAAAATTAATTATCCCAGCTGGGTGGGGTACAAGCAAGTCAGTATCAGCATCAATAGCTCGGTTAGACGTGCATTGGCATCCACCTTTTGAGGGTTTTATGAAGCTCAATTTTGATGGAGCTTCTAGAGGAAATCCAAGAGTCTCAGGATTGGGGGCATGTATTCATGATTCTCAAGGTAATGTAGTTTCTCTCACTACCTCCACTTTACCGGTGGGCACTAACAACATGGATGAAGCACAAGCTCTATTCACAGGACTAATCCTAGCTAAGCAGGGAAATTATTGTCATTTGCATATATCGAAGGTGATTCTTCAGTCATCACTAATGCTTGCATTCACAGGCAACCACACTCCTAGAAACTCAAGTACATCTTAAATCAAATATGGAGGATTTTAGACAGGTGTCATGAGGTGTGTATTTTGCACACGCTTAGGGAAGGTAATAAAGTTGAAGACTTTCTCTCTAATTTGGGGTGTGATGGGATGGAGATATCTTCCCTAAATCCAAGGCACATAATTGAACAACATGAGGATCTTAAAAGACTAATCATTGCAGATATGGAGGCTTTCCATCACCAAAGCTAATGTGGAACTTATTGTAACTATCATTAACATTAAAAGATATAGAACTGAGCTTTTTTTCCATCGTCACTCCCTTGTGCGAACTGTGGTATCACTGATGCATGGGCTAGGAAGTACACATTGCAATGACATGAGAGGATAATTGTCACAAAGAATTCACATGGCACCTCATGTGCCAAATTATTTGTCTTGGGCCACTTCATTATTGGCAATTACGGGCTGGGATATTGCATATCCACATATTAATGACAACTCGCATAAGTGCAATTCCAGATTATAAGTTTTTCTTTCAGTCACATTTTGATAGCATAGTGTGAAAATGTCAAAGCCTCAGGATGTCTCTGTTCTGTGTGAAACTTTCCACAAGCAACATCGGTCAATTTTGCCAAAAAACTATCACATTTGGCTCTCACCGAGCCTTGAGGAAATTGTGCTACTAGTGCAAGTTGACGATGCGGCCTTAGATGCGTTGTTTGTCATCAACTCTCCCTCCATTTTTCAGGTGATTAAGCAGGTAATTAGGGAAGAATTCTTATCTCCATCTTCGCTGCATTTCCTCTATCCCTCAAACATGGTTTCCATTTTCCTATCCAATGCTATGGATATATTGCAATCACCTCAGCTCTTGCAGTCTTTAGCCTCCAAGGTAATTAGGGCTCATTTCCTCACTGACAGTAGACTCAACATTGCTATGCATCATTACGATTTGTGGAAAGGGCAAGCTCTAGTGGGTGGTTTGTTTTCTCATTCACAACTGCTACAAAAATATGAAGTGTTGGTTACATATGAAGCCCTTAAAAGAGCTACTGAGAAACATAGCCCCTCGCACATGAAAGCTACATTGTAGGTCGTAGCTTGGGCACTCATTTTTCAACTGGAGGACCGTGTGAGAAAAATAAGGTATGCGATATTGGATTTTTTGAGGTTTTCAAATGCACCTCCCAGTCAGTGCTCACAAGAAATTCCTTCAACTCGGTCGACACTTGCTGTGGGTGCTAAGTGGAATGTTTGGCTTTCTCCAATGCCTCTTCAACTGTAGGATCCTCAAACTCATGAATGCTCTAGGTCGGGTCGGTCCCCCAAAAATCTAGTTGAGCAGAGCTACGATTTGGGCTCAGATGTGCTCACGCATAGTGATTCCAGTTGGGGTATGGCCTCTGGTTCAACTCGGGACATGGTCCCACAGGTCAATTTGGACTGTGGGTGGAAAGGAGTTGTTGCTGGTGAAGATCTTCACAAACATATGGATTCTCGAGATTGTGCTGCCATGGAAGAATGAGTGATGGTTGTGAGGTTTTTTCTACTTTTTTTCTTTTTTAAGCTATGTGCTTAGAGGTAGTTCATACTCCATATTGTAAATCAAATGCTTTGGCACCTTCAAACTAGTTCTAAATTGTATATATTTGATTATTTGAATTTTTTTATTGAGCGACGATTCTGGGTTTTCTTCCTGATTCTTTCCTGGTTGAGCTTTTTTTAATCAATTTTATTAATATAATATTATAGTGGCTCATCCACTTTTTCCTTAAAAAAACAAAGAATTTTTCCATCCCAGAAAAATGAAAGATGTGAACCATCTATTCATGCTACACAGCTAAGAAAACCACTTGATTTCTTCTAATAACTCATGTACATTAAGGAGATAACCCAACCACATCTTTAATATCTTGAAGATAAGGTTTCTACTAAAGAATTTTAAACCTTCTATAATAAATTTAATAACCCAAAAATAGAACAAGAAAACACAATTTTTTTTCTCTTTTTAAATTGCTTGAACTTATTATTTAAGATAAAGTGCTAACATATGAAGATTTACATATAAACTTGACATGTGAGCAAAATGAGGTGAAATTGTACTTTGAGAAGCACAAAATACATTTATTGATAGACCAATAGATTATACATGGAAAACCATGTGTAAGGATGCAATACATATACATAGATGGTGACAATTGCAAAAACTAAAAATGATAATAACCATATTATATAAAGCATTCAATAACCTCCAAAAAGTGCACTGAGAAAAAGAAAACCACAAATAATAGTTAATAAAGATAAAGAAAACCAGAAAATAAAACAACATACATTCCAACAAGCATAAAAAATCATTGTTACTCTACTACAAAAATCAATTTTTCCATCTTAGAAAAATGAAAGTTGTGAATCATCTGTTCATGCTACAAAGCTGATAAAACCACTTGATATCTTCTAAAAACTCATCTACATTGAGGAGATAACCCAATCACATCTATACTATCTTGAAGATAATGTATCTACTAAAGAATTTTAAACCTTCTATAATAAATTTAATGACCCAAAAATAAAACAAAGAAACACATTTTTAAAAAAAAAATTGCTTGAACTTATTATTTAAGATAAAACACTTACATATGAAGATTTACATATAAGCTTTTCATGTGAGAAAAATGAGATGAAATTGAACTTTGAGAAGGCCAAAATATATTTATTGATAGACCAATAGATTATACATGGAAAACCTTGTGTAAGGATGCAATACATATACATAGATGGTGACAATTGCAAAAACTGAAAATGATAATAACCATATTATATAAAACATTCAATAACCTCCAAAAAGTGCATTGAGAAAAATATAACCTTCAAAAATTATAAAAATATTTTATAATTCAATACAATCAAATATCAATTTACATAATATATTGGAGTGTCACTTATGTCGAGAGACTTCCTCACTTCCTCCTTAGTTTTTGTCTCATATTCACTCCAGTCAAAAGGTGGTAGAATATATTGCATGTACAAAAATCTAACAGGATTTTTAAGTTTCATCTACTCTTCCCTTTCATTGCTTAACATTTTTTCTATAACAAACTCCCAAAATCCCTACTTCATTTCATCAAAATTGGACTAGTTTTCCTTCCAACAAATCTCTTCTTCATCTCATAAGCACTTGCATTCATTAGAACAATTCATCATATCATTTTCTTCTCCATCAACCATTCTTTTGCATTCTTGACAACAATTAGCAAATGAGTGATTTTGCTCCAAATAAACATTTTTCATGTCCCCAAAATACTTGCATTCAATAGAATAATACAACACACCATCTCTTTCCTCATGGAATCCTTTTTTACACACATTACAACTAGTTGAACAAGAAGATGATCAAATGGAGGAAAATTGTGAAATAAAAAATACCGTAGCACTATTACAAGTATAGGGAAAATTTTCATGAACATTTGATATGTGCAACTCAATGTCATATTTTTTAATGGAATCTCGTCTAAATTTTTTTCTAATCTATAAGATGGAGTGGGAACCATGGCTTTGACAAACACAATCTTTGCACAAAGGACAACTCTGTGGACAATCTTTGCAAAAAAATGTCTTCAACTTCTTATTCTTTCTAGTATGAACAGACCATTGTTCTTTATACTCATGAGAAATTAATGAATGTAACCATGATGCTTCTGCCATTGCAATTCACCTCAGTTCTTTTAAAAAATATATAAAGTAAATTTACAGAAGATAATTTTATATAAGAACCCATGCCATTCTTTTCCTAATTTTAAACCATCAAATTAAAAAAAAGCAACTTCTAAAAATAATAGACATAGTATAAAAAAAACTAATTGAAAAAAAACTTAATTGAAAAAAAAACTTTTAACTAATTAGTTGTTTTGTTTTATATTTGTTATATGTTCTCTTTTATATTTTAAAAAAATGATTTCTTTTATATATTTTTTATGGAATGTGGCTTTACAACTGCAAATTATATTGGATTGAAGATTTCTAAATCCTTTCATAAAATGAATTTCGTGCATCTTTTGCAATCATAGCATTCGATGAGATCAGATTTCTTGGAGGCATTATGTCAAACAATTCACGTGCCTCGCCTATGCATCCACATTTTGCAGACAAGTTTACAGAAAATTACCATTTACAGTCTCAATATCCCCCTTCCATTATGTAGAGATTAGTGTTTGTTGGTTAAGCCCATCACCACGAATTGTGGCAGTTTGTATATTTTTGGTGCTCTAAGGTAGAATTTGTTTCTGGTAATCTCCATTTGAATATGGAATTTGAATTAGGGTTTCTATTAAAAAAATGAAAAATTTGTGCTTGAAAAATGTGTGAACCTTTAGGCTTCGCTAGAGGCACATTTGTACAGCTTAAATTCTAATAACCTACCTACAAATTTTTCTGATGTTTAAAAAGAAAAATTCCTCTTCCAACAAAGAGGACTCGTGTAGAATGATTTCCTCTCTCCAATTAAGGAAGGATAGTGGCATTATAATTAACTTTTTTTTATTTAATTATTTTTTATGGCTACAAAAATTTGAAGTCATTCCTTGTTTACACTCGAATTGAATTTAGGATTTGAGGGTTTGGAGTTAAAGAATTCAAATTTGAACTTGAATTTTTCATCTTTGATACTAATTATTTTTTTAAAATAATATGGTAAATATTTTATAAAGATCCTGTCAAAAAAATGAAACTACAAACAATACTTAATAAAGATAAAGAAAACCAGAAAACAAAACAACATACATTCCAACAAGCATAAAAAATTATTGTTACTCTACTACAACAAAGAATTTTTCCATCTTAGAAAAATGAAAGATGTGAATCATTTGTTCATGCTACAAAGCTGAGAAAATCACTTGATATCTTCTAATAACTCATCTACATTGGAGAGATAACCCAATCACATCAATACTATCTTGAAGATAATGTGTCTACTAAAGAATTTTAAACCTTCTATAATAAATTTAATGAACCAAAATAGAACAAAGAAACCCATTTTTTTTGGTTAAATTGCTTGAACTTATTATTTAAGATAAAACACTTATATATGAAGATTTACATATAAGCTTGCCATGTGAGCAAAGTGAGGTGAAATTGAACTTTGAGAAGGCCAAAATATATTTATTGATAGACCAATAGATTATGCATGGAAAACCTTGTGTAAGGATGCAATACATATACATAGATGGTGACAATTGAAAAAACTAGAAAATAATAATAACCATATAATATAAAGCATTCAATAACCTCCAAAAAGTGCACTGATTAAAACATAACCTTCAAAAATTATAAAAAATATTTCATAATTCAATACAATCAAATATCAATTTACATAATAATTTGGAGTGTCACTTATGTCGAGAGACTTCCTCACTTCCTCCTTAGTTTTCGTTTCATATTCACTCCAGTCAAAAGGAGGTAGAATATATTTCATGTACAAAAATCTAATAGGATTTTTAAGCTTCATCAACTCTTCCCTTTCATTGCTTAGCATTTTTTCTTTAACAAACTCCCAAGATCCCTACTTCATTTCATCAAAATTGGACTAGTTTTCCTTCCAAAACATCTCTTCTTCATCTCTTAAGCACTTGCATTCATTAGAAAAATTCATGATATCATTCTCTTCTCCATCAACCATTCTTTTGCACTCTTGACAACAATTAGCAAATGAGTGATTTTGCTCCAAATAAACATTTTTCATGTCCCCAAAATACTTGCATTCAATAGAACAATACAACACACCATCTCTTTCCTAATGGAATCTTTTTTTACATACATTACAACTAGTTGAACAAGAAGATAATGAAATGGAGGAAAATTGGGAAATAAAAAATACCGTAGCACTATTACAACTGTAGGGAAAATTTTCATGAACATTTGATATGTGCAACTCAATGTCATATTTTTTAATGGAATCTCATCTAGATGTTTTTCTAATCCGTAAGACAGAGTAGGAACCATGGCTTTGACAAACACAATCTTTGCACAAAGGACCACTATGTGGATAATCTTTGCATAAAAATGTCTTCAACTTCTTATTCTTTCTAGTGTGAATAGAACATTGTTCTTTATACTCATAAGAAATTAATGACCGTAACCATGATACTTCTGCCATTGCAATTCACCTCTGTTCTTTTAAAAAATATATAAAGTAAATTTACAAAAGATAAGTTTATATAAGAACTCATGCCATTCTTTTCCTAATTTTAAACCATCAAATTAAAAAAATCAACTTCTAAAAATAATAGATATAGTATAAAAAAAACTAATTGAAAAAAAACTTAATTGAAAAAAAAACTTTTAACTAATTAGTTGTTTTGTTTTATATTTGTCATATATTCTCTTTTATATTTTTTTTAAAATGATTTCTTTTATATTCATTTTATGGAATGTGGCTTTACAACTGCAAATTATATCAGTTTGAAGACTTCTAAATCCTTTCATCAAATGAATTTTGTGCATCTTTTCCAATCATAGCATTCGATGAGATCAAATTTCTTGGAGGCATTCTGTCAAACAATTCGCGTGCCTCGCCTATGCCTCCACATTTTGCAGACATGTTTACAGAAAATTTCCATTTATAGTCTCAATATCCCCCTTCCATTATGTAGAGGTTAGTGTTTTCCGGTTAAGCCATTCACCATGAATTGTGGCGGTTTGTATATTTTTGGTTTTCTAAGGTAGAATTTCTTTCTAGTAATCTCAATTTGAATATGGACTTTGAATTAGGGTTTCTATTAAAAAACAAAAAAATTGTGCTTGAAAAATGTGTGAACCTTTACACTTCACTAGAGGCACATTTTTACAGCTTAAATTCTAATAACCTGCCTACAAATTCTTGCAATGTTTAAGAAGAAAAATTCCTCTTCCAACAAAGAGGACTCATGTAGAATGATTTCCTCTCTCAAATTGAAGAAGGATAGTGGCATTATAATTAACATTTTTTTCTTTTTTTAATTTAATTATTTTTTATGGCTGTAAAAATTTGAAGTCATTCCCTGTTTACACTAGAATTGAATTTATGATTTGAGGGTTTGGAGTTAAAGAATTCAAATTTGAACTTGAATTTTTCATCTTCGATACTGATTATTTTTTTAAAATAATATGGTAAATATTTTATAAAGATCTTGTCAAAAAAATGAAACTACAAATAATACTTAATAAAGATAAAGAAAACCAAAAAACAAAACAACATACATTCCAACAAGCATAAAAAATCACTGTTACTCTACTAGAACAAAGAATTTGTCCATCTTAGAAAAATGAAAGTTGGGAATCATTTGTTCATGCTACAAAGCTAAGAAAACCACATGATATCTTCTAATAACTCATCTACATTGGGGAGATAACCCAATCATATCTTTACTATCTTGAAGATAATGTCTCTACTAAAGAATTTTAAACCTTCTATAATAAATTTAATGACCAAAAAATAGAGCAACGAAACAGGCTTTTTTTAAAAAAATTGCTTGAACTTATTATTTAAGATAAAACACTTATCTATGAAGATTTACATATAAGCTTGCCATGTGAGAAAAATGAGGTGAAATTGAACTTTGAGAAGGTTAAAATATATTTATTCATAGACCAATAGATTATACATGGAAAACCTTGTGTAAGGCTACAATACATATACATAGATGGTGACAATTGCAAAAATTGAAAATGATAATAACCATATTATATAAAGCATTCAATAACCTCCAAAAAGTGCACTGAGAAAAACATAACCTTCAAAAATTATAAAAATATTTTATAATTCAATACAATAAAATATAAATTTACATAATATATTGGAGTGTCACTTATGTCAAGAGACTTCCTCCTTAGTTTTTGTTTCATATTCACTCAAGTCAAAAGGTGGTAGAATATATTGCATGTACAAAAATCTAACAAGATTTTTAAGATTCGTCAACTCTTCCCCTTCATTGCTTAGCATTTTCTCTTTAACAAACTCCCAAAATCCCTACTTCATTTCATCAAAATTGGAGTAGTTTTCCTTCCAAAAAATCTCTTCTTCATCTCATAAGCGCTTGTATTCATTAGAACAATTCATCATATCATTTTCTTCTCCATCAACCATTCTTTTGCACTCTTGACAACAATTAGCAAATGAGTGATTTTGCTCCAAATAAACATTTTTCATGTCCCCTGTTAGTCCATTTTCCTGTCAATGCAAAATCCTATGAAAATGGCCTCTTCCTTGCAAATTTTGAAGTTATGCCACCCTGCTACATAGTTTTAACTTGCGATGAAAATCCATAGTGTTTCATGGTGTGTGTCCTGCCCTATGTGCTCATTTTGTCACCTTGCTCCAGTTCAGATCGCATCTCCTAAATCACAAAACCTAGGGAGATATTCAAGTTTTAAGGTCTGCAGGAAATAATTTCAAAATCTGCCTAAGTGTCAAAAACCCATAATGTTTTTGAAAACCCATGATGTTTTCGGTCTCCCTGCTACCTTTTGGTCTGCATGAAAATCCTAGATGTTTTCGATCTTTTGCTGAAAACCCTGTGTGTTTTTGACCTTGCATTTCTTCTCTTCTGTCGACACTCCTTGTTCATCGGTCTTAAGTGCGCAAGTGCGATGGTTGGTGGGGCCAGATTCTTCAAGCAGCAGAGGGAGGAGATTGACGGTCGGCGTATGAGCGTAAGGAATATTCCATGTTCATGAGATCATGCACCTGTCATTGATCTCATTTGTCTCAAATGTATCTTTGGTGGTGGTCCCGCTGCCAGGTGAGCTGACTTGGCGGTATCTCATTGGTCCATGGGAGTATGAAGTGGAGTGTTGTTAGTGGGACTGGTCTTCTTGGCATTCAGGCAGATTAAAGTTTAGTTTAATCTTGTGGTTGTCGTTATACTATTAATGAAACATGCTCAACCTTTAATGCAATGGTATAGCGATAGCCATTGATTTTCATAAGGGAGGTAGGTGGGTCTGTTGACACATCTGCACAATTGGCACTATTTGATTCATCCATGTATTTGCATAGTGGCTTGTTGTCAGTGGGACCTGGTTTTCGGATGTGTCAGTGGGTCCTGATCCTGTCAGTAAATTGATGAATGGTGTATGATCTCATCAAGTGTGTCAGAGGCTTAAGATCTTGTGATGGCCATTGATTTTGTATCTTGTCAGAGGGTTGTCAGGGCTGGGGGAAGATTCTTCATCCGACGGTGGGCGTGAAATCTGATAAAATCTTGGAAGTCTTTGTGAACTTGAGACGGCCGTCGATCTTCCTATGTGGGCTCGGTTGAATTTCTCAGTGTCTTTGGCAGTTGTGATAAAATTTCTAGTAGCCTGAAAAATTTTCTTCCTGTTCACTAGTTCGCATAATGTTTTGGCGATGCCCCAGTTTATTTGGCGATTCAATGAATAGTGGTCATGTGATTGCTAAGTTTTTTAGCGATGGTGGAAAGTATTTCACGAACTGGAAAAAGTTCTTCGGTCGCCAATTCACCAGATAAACTGGGGCTTCTTGCTCGGTGATGTGCTCAATTTTGATTGGTCGGTGGGGTGACAAGATGGATGTTGTCAATGGGGCCACAATTTTCAAAGGAAGTAGAGTGTCTGCAGGTCTGCGAAAATTGGGTGGTTGTCATTATACCGCTGAGGTGAGATGCTTGACTTTTAGCATCGCGGTGTAACGATGACCATCGATTTTGTTTAAAGAAATATAAAACACGTGGAGCTTACAAATTTTTAAAAAGGAGTATCACCATTGCAGAGTTAAGGTGCTCCATGGTGCCAGTGCTGCTGACGTGTTTGATTTTGAATGGTTGTTGACTGCCAATGGGTCTAAGGACTTTTCAACAGGGTCTGTGATCGGCATTGCATGGCTAAGTGATTACGGTCGTATGATCGCAAGGGTGAGTAGGGTGTCTTGTGATCATGCGACCAGGCATAAATGTAAATTAGGATTCCTTTAGGGGCCACCCAATTTGCCGAGAAGGATGGATCATCAATGGCCATGTTTTAAAATGAGCTGGGCACCAAAGACTTGACTGTTGGAATTCAAATTCAAACTTGCAGATGGTTTTCATGACAGGAAGTACCAGAATTTATGATTTTCTGGTTGTTTCTTGATTTGGTTGGTGGCATCGATTGTTACAGTGTGGTCCAATGAGTTGGGTGGTTGCCTATGGGACTGGTACCGTGTGGTGATGGACAAATTTTGTTGCTCGAGGCTTTTTGCAGGTCTGTTTAGTTTGATTTGCATGGTAAATTTATGATCTTCCTGTCCTTCTCAGAGATTCTTCTCAAGTGCGAAGATCATCCTTGGTCTGATAGACATGTGCTTGGTTTTCCCTCCAGTGAGTTTTCAGATTTAGCTGTTGTAACCTATGCCCTAGCTATCTGTAGCTTGTTGCAACCTATTTTGGGTTTCCAAGGCAGCTAGTGGTATAAGTTGTAGCTTTTTTGACTAAGGGTTCTGAATTTTATCAGTTCCAGAGGTTCCATTATGTTTGGTTCCTATGGGAAGTAGTAAACTCTATCACATTGTAGGAGGTTGAATAGAATTTCTTTGCATCTTTTGCAGGTTATTGAAGTGGTTGCCTCATCTCTGGTATAGACATGTACATGATTCATCATACTTAATATAATTGTTTCAAGCTTTCAAGTCTCTCCTTGGTGTCAGTCTTATGAGTTCTGGATTTTCTTTTCCATTGCATAGGGTTACCTTTGCATATGTTCTAGTCTTTAGTTCTTGATCTAGGATCAAGTGAAAAATACTTTGGATAGGGCATAGATTCATTAGACTTGTCTACAGAAGGATCGTATAAGTAGTGGATGGGCTAGGATAGTTGTATTTATGGCTTTGAGTCTTTGACAGTAGTTGGTTCATGTTTCTATACTTGCATTTGATGATTTGCCCAATGGATAATGGCACTGATCAAGGATTAGTACATTCAGTTGAGTTCAGTGTTTGATGGGTTTTGGCTATTTCCTACATCTTTGAATATCAATACCATTTTCAAGTTTTAATCTGTTGTTTGGTTGATAGTAGTAATACCCTTCACAAGACCATTTTACCCTGCATAGTAGAGTTGATTCAATGAATACCTGGTTAGTATTTAGTAATCCTTTACTATGATCTGCTATATAAATCTAGAAGTATAAGGTGTGTAGTGAGTGGAGTTTTGTCTGGATTAGGTGCACCCGCCTTGGTTTTGCAGAGCCAGAAGCAGAAGAGGGCATATTAAGACCCTATAGTTGGTCCAGTTGTCTTGCAGAGCTCTCATACTTGGAATTAACCACTCCTAACATTAGTCTCAAGGCATATTGGCAGCCCTAAGTGGTGTAAGCATTTTTGAACACCAACATCTCCAAAATACTTGCATTGAATAGAATAATACAACACACCATCTTTTTCCTCGTGGAATCTTTTTTACACACATTACAACTAGTTGAAGAGGAAGATGATGAAATGGAGGAAAATTGTGAAATAAAAAATACGGTAGCACTATTACAATTGTAGGGAAAAATTTCATGAACATTTGATATGTGCAACTCAATGTCATCTTTTTTAATGGAATCTCGTTTAGATGTTTTTCTAGTTCGTAAGACGGAGTGGGAACCATGGCTTTGACAAACACAATCTTTGCATAAAGGACCACTCTGTGTACAATCTTTGCAAAAAATTGTCTTCAACTTCTTATTCTTTCTAGTATGAACAAAACATTGTTCTTTATACTTATGACAAATCAATGAACGTAACCATGATGCTTCTGCCATTGCAATTCACCTCTGTTCTCTTAAAAAAGATATAAAGTAAATTTATAGAAGATAAGTTTATATAAGAACTCAAGACATTATTTTCCAAATTTTAAACCATCATATAAAAAAGCAACTTCTAAAAATAATAGACATAGTATAGAAAAACTAATTGAAAAAAAACTTAATTGAAAAAAAAACTAACTGAAAAAAAAACTTTTAACTAATTAGATGTTTTGTTTTATATTTGTTATATATTCTCTTTTATATTTTAAAAAAATGATTTCTTTTATATTTTTTTTATGGAATGTATCCCTTTACTACTGCAAATTATATTGGATTGAAGATTTCTAAATCCTTTCATCAAATGAATTTCATGCATCTTTTACAATCATAGCATTCGGTAAGATCAAATTTCTTGGAGGCATTCTGTCAAACAGTTCACATGCCTCGCCTATGCATCCATATTTTGCAGACATGTTTATAGAAAATTTCCATTTATAGTCTCAATATGCCCCTTCCATTATGTAGAGGTTAGTGTTTGATGGTTAAACCCATCACCACGAATTGCGGCAGTTTGTATATTTTTACATTGTTCTAAGGTAGAATTTGTTTCTGGTAATCTTCATTTGAATATGGACTTTAAATTAGGGTTTCTATTAAAAAATAATAAATTTATGCTTCAAAAATGTGTGAACCTTTACACTTCACTAGAGGCACATTTGTATCACTTAAATTCTAATAACCTACCTACAAATTCTTCCAATGTTTAAGAAGAAAAATATATCTTCCAACAAAGAGGACTCAAGTAGAATAATTTCCTCTCTCCAATTAAGGAAGGATAGTGGCCTTATAATTAATATTTTTTGCTTTTTTTTTATTTAATTATTTTTTATGGCTACAAAAATTTTAAGTCATTCCTTGTTTACACTCGAATTGAATTTAGGATATGAGGGTTT
Organism: Chamaecyparis obtusa; assembly: GCA_027943335.1. Classification (NCBI taxonomy): domain Eukaryota; kingdom Viridiplantae; phylum Streptophyta; class Pinopsida; order Cupressales; family Cupressaceae; genus Chamaecyparis; species Chamaecyparis obtusa. Next base: position 95,973 of record BSBK01005367.1, on the reverse strand, counting down.
GGAGTTAAAGAATTCAACTTTGAACTTGAATTTTCATCCTCGATACTGATCATTTTTTAAAAATAATATCGTAAAGATTTTATAAAGATCTTCTCAAAAAAATGAAACTACAAATAATACTTAATAAAGATAAAGAAAACTAGAAAACAAAACAACATACATTCCAATAAGCATAAAATCTCTTTGTTACTCTACTACAACAAAGAATTTTTCCATCTTAGAAAACTGAAAGTTGTGAATCATCTCTTCATGCTACAAAGTTGAGAAAACCACTTGATATATTCTAATAACTCATCTACATTGGGGAGATAACCCAATCACATCTATACTATCTTGAATATAATGTCTCTACTAAAGGATTTTAAACCTTCTATAATAAATTTAATGACCCAAAAATAGAACAAGGAAACATTTTTTTTTTTTTAAATTTCTTGAACTTATTATTTAAGATAAAACACTTACATATGAAGATTTACATATAAGCTTGCCATGTGAGAAAAATGAGGTGAAATTGAACTTTGAGAAGGCCAAAATATATTTATTGATAGACCAATAGATTATACATGGAAAACCTTGTGTATGGATGCAATACATATACATAGATGGTGACGATTGCAAAAATTGAAAATGATAATAACCATATTATATAAAGCATTCAATAACCTCCAAAAAGTGCACCGAGAAAAACATAACCTTCAAAAATCATAAAAATATTTTATAATTAAATACAATCAAATATCAATTTACAGAATATATTGGATTGTCACTTATGTATAGACTTCCTCACTTCCTCCTTAGTTTTTGTTTCATATTCACTCTAGTCAAAAGGTGGTAGAATATATTGCATGTACAAAAATTTAACAGGACTTTTAAGTTTCATCAACTCTTCCCTTTCATTGCTTAGCATTTTTTCTTTAACAAACTCTCAAAATCCCTGCTTCATTTCATCAAAATTGGACTAGTTTTCCTTCCAAAAAATATCTTCTTCATCTCTTAAGTGCTTGCATTCATTAGAACAATTCATCATAACATTTTCTTCTCCATCAACCATTCTTTTGCAATTTTGACAACAACTAGCAAAAGAGTGATTTTTATCCAAATAAACATTTTTCATGTCCCCAAAATAGTTGCATTCAATAGAACAATAAAACACACCATCTTTTTCCTCATGGAATCTTTTTTTACACACATGACAACTAGTTGAAGAGGAAAATGATGAAATGGAGGAAAATTGTGAAATAAAAAATATTGTAGCACTATTACAACTGTAGGGAAAATTTTCATGAACATTTGATATGTGCAACTCAATGTCATTTTTTTTAATCGAATCTCATCTAGATGTTTTTCTAATCCGTAAGACAGAGTGGGAACCATGGCTTTGACAAACACAATCTTTGTACAAAGGACCACTCTGTGGACAATCTTTGCATAAAAATGTCTTCAACTTCTTATTCTTTCTAGTATGAATAGAACATTGTTCTTTATACTCATGAGAAATTACTGAGCGTAACCATGATGCTTCTTCCATTGCAATTCACCTCTGTTCTTTTAAAAAATATATAAAGTAAATTTACAGAAGATAAGTTTATATAAGAACTCATGTCATTCATTTCCTAATTTGAAACCATCAAACAAAAAAAAGCAACTTCTAAAAATAATAGACATAGTATAAAAAAAACTAATTGAAAAAAAAACTTTTAACTAATTAGATGTTTTGTTTTAAATTTGTTATATATTCTCTTTTATATATTTTTTTTAAATAATTTCTTTTATATTTGTTTTATGGAATGTGGCTTTACAACTACAAATTATATTGGATTGAAGATTTCTAAATCCTTTCATCAAATGAATTTTGTGCATCGTTTGCAATCATAGCATTCGATGAGATCAGATTTCTTCGAGGCAGTTTGTCAAACAGTTCACATGCCTCGCCTATGCATCCACATTTTGCAAACATTTTTATAGAAAATTTCCATTTATAGTCTCAATATCCCCCTTCCATTATGTAGAGGTTAGTGTTTGTTGGTTGAGCCCATCACCATGAATTGCGGCGGTTTGTATATTTTTGGTGTTCTAAGGTAGAATTTATTTCTAGTAAACTCAATTCGAATATGGACTTTGAATTAGGGTTTCTATTTTTAAAAAAATTGTGCTTGAAAAATGTGTGAACCTTTACACTTCACTAGAGGCACATTTGTAAAACTTAAATTCTAATAACCTGCCTACAAATTCTTCCAATGTTTAAGAAGGAAAATTCCTCTTCCAACAAAGAGAACTCATGTAGAATAATTTACTCTCTCCAATTAAGGAAGGATAGTGGCATTATACATAACATTTTTTGGTTTTTTTATTTAATTATTTTTATGGCTGTAAAAATTTGAAGTCATTCTCTGTTTATACTAGAATTGAATTTAGGAATTGAGGGTTTGGAGTTAAAGAATTCAAATTTGAACTTGAATTTTTCATCTTCGATATTGATTATTTTTTTCAAATAATATGGTAAAGATTTTATAAAGATCTTGTCAAAAAAATGAAACTAAAAATAATACTTAAAAAAGATAAAGAAAACCAGAAAACAAAACTACATACATTCCAACAAAAATAAAAAATCACTGTTACTCTACTAGAACAAAGAATTTGTCCATCTTAGAAAAATGAAAGTTGTGAATGATATAATCATGCTACAAAACTGAGAAAACCACATGATATCTTCTAATAGCTCATCTACATTGAGGAGATAACCCAATGACATCTTTACTATCTTGAAGATAATGTCTCTACTAAAGAATTTTAAACCTTCTATAATAAATTTAATGACCAAAAAATAGAACAAGGAAACAACTTTTTTTAAAAAAAAATTGCTTCAACTTATTATTTAAGATAAAACACTTACATATGAAGATTTACATATAAGCTTTCCATGTGAGCAAAATGAGGTGAAATTGAACTTTGAGAAGGCCAAAATATATTTATTGATAGACCAATAGATTATACGTGGAAAACCTTGTGTAAGGATGCAATACATATACATAGATGGTGACAATTGCAAAAACCAAAAATGATAATAACCATATTTTATAAAGCCTTCAATAACCTCCAAAAAGTGCACTGAGAAAAACATAACCTTCAAAAATTATTAAAATATTTTATAATTCAATACAATCAAATATCAATTTACATAATATATTGGACTATCACTTATGTCGAGAGAATTCCTCACTTCCTCCTTAGTTTTTGTTTCATATTCACTCAAGTCAAAAGGTGGTAGAATATATTGCATGTACAAAAATCTTACAGGATTTTTAAGTTTCATCAACTCTTCCCTTTCATTGCTTAGCATTTTTTCTTTAACAAACTCCCAAAATCCATGCTTCATTTTATCAAAATTGGAGTAGTTTTCCTTCCAAAAAATCTCTTCTTCATCTCTTAAGCGCTTGCATTCATTAGAATAATTCATCATATCATTTTCTTCTCCATCAACCATTCTTTTGCACTCTTGACAACAATTAGCAAATGAGTGATTTTGCTCCAAATAAACATTTTTCATGTCCCCAAAATACTTGCATTCAATAGAACAATACAACACACCATTTTTTCCTCGTGGAATATTTTTTTACACACATTACAACTAGTTGAAGAGGAAGATGATGAAATGGAGTAAAATCACAAAATAAAAAATATCGTATCACTATAACAACTATAGGGAAAAATTTCATGAACATTTGATATGTGCAACTCAATGTCATCTTTTTTAATAGAATCTCGTCTAGATGTTTTTCTAATCTGTAAGATAGAGTAGGAACCATGGCTTTGACAAACACAATCTTTTCACAAAGGACCACTCTGTGGACAATTTTTGCAGAAAAATGTCTTCAACTTCTTATTCTTTCTAGTATGAACAGAAGATTGTTCTTTATACTCATGACAAATTAATGAACGTAACCATGATACTTCTTCCATTGCAATTCACCTCTATTCTTTTAAAAAAGATATAACGTAAATTTACGGAAGATAAGTTTATATAAGAACTCATGACATTATTTTCCTAATTTTAAACTGTCAAATAAAAAAAGAAACTTCTAAATATAATAGACATAGTATAAAAAAAACTAATTGAAAAAAAACTTAATTGAAAAAAAAAACTAACTGAAAAAAAAAACTTTTAACTAATTAGATGTTTTGTTTTATATTTGTTATATATTCTCTTTTATATTTTTTTTTTAAAAATTCTTTTATATTTGTTTTATGGAATGCATCTCTTTACTACTGCAAAATATATTGGATTTAAGATTTCTAAATCCTTTCATGAAATGAATTTTGTGCATCTTTTACAATCATTGCATTCGATGAGATCGAATTTTTTGGAGGCATTCTGTCAACAGCTCACGTGCCTCTCCTATGCATCCACATTTTGTAGACATGTTTACAAAAAAATTTCATTTATAGTCTCAATATCCCCCTTCGATTATGTAGAGGGTAGTGTTTGTTGGTTAAGTCAATCAACACGAATTGCGGCAGTTTGTATATTTTTTGTGTTCTAAGGTTGAATTTGTTTTTGGTAATCTCAATTTGAATATGGACTTTGAATTAGGGTTTCTATTAAAAAACAAAAAAATTATGCTTGAAAAATGTGTGAACCTTTACACTTCACTAGAAGCACATTTGTACAGCTTAAATTCTAATAACCTGCCTACAAATTCTTGCAATGTTTAAGAAGAAAAATTCCTCTTCCAACAAAGAGGACTCATGTAGAATGATTTCCTCTATCCAATTAAAGAAGGATAGTGGCATTATAATTAACATTTTTTGCTTTTTTTTATTTAATTATTTTTTATGGCTATAAAAATTTGAAGTCATTCCATGTTTACACTAGAATTGAATTTAGGATTTGAGGGTTTCAAGTTAAAGAATTCAAATTTGAACTTGAATTCTTCATCCTCGATATTGATTATTTTTTTAAAATAATATGGTAAAAATTTTATAAAGATCTTGTCAGAAAAATGAAACTACAAATAATACTTAATAAAGATAAAGAAAACCAGAAAACAAAACAACATACATTCCAACAAGCATAAAAAATCTTTGTTACTCTACTACAACAAAGAATTTTTCCATTTTAGAAAAATGAAAGTTGTGAATCATATGTGTATGCTAGAAAGCTAAGAAAACCACATGATATCTTCTAATAGCTCATCTACATTGGGGAGATCACCCAATCACATCTTCACTATCTTGAAGATAATGTCTCTACCAAATAATTTTAAACCTTCTATAATAAATTTAATAACCCAAAAATAGAACAAGGAATCACGTTTTTTTTTTAAAATTCCTTGAACTTATTATTTAAGATAAAACACTTACATATGAAGATTTACATATAAGCTTTCCATGTGAACAAAATGAGGTGAAATTGAACTTTGAGAAGGTCAAAATATATTTATTGATAGAACAATAGATTATACATGGAAAACCTTGTGTAAGGTTGCAATACATATACATAGATAGTGATAATTGCAAAAAATAAAAATGATAATAACCATAGTATATAAAGCATTCAATAACCTCCAAAAAGTGCACTGAGAAAAACATAACCTTCAAAAATTATAAAAATATTTTATAATTCACTACAATCAAATATCAATTTATGGAATATATTGGAGTGTCACTTATGTCGAGAGACTTCCTCACTTCCTCCTTATTTTTGTTTCATATTCACTCAAGTCAAAAGGTAGTAGAATATATTGCATGTACAAAAATCTAACATTATTTTTAAGTCTCATCAACTCTTCCTTTTCATTGCTTAGCATTTTTTCTTTAACAAACTCACAAAATCCCTGCTTCATTTCATCAAAATTGGAGTAGTTTTCCTTCCAAAAAATCTATTCTTCATCTCTTAAACACTTGCATTCATTAGAGCAATTCATCATATCATTTTCTTCTCCATCAACCATTATGTTGCACTCTTGACAACAATTAGAAAAAGAGTGATTTTGCTCCAAATAAACATTTTTCATGTCCCCAAAATAATTGCATTCAATAGAACAATACAACACACCATCTTTTTCCCCATGGAATCTTTTTTTACACACATTACAACTAGTTGAAGAGGAAGATGATTAAATAGAGGAAAATTGTGAAATAAAAAATATTGTAGCACTATTACAACTGTAGGGAAAAATTTCATGAACATTTGATATGTGCAACTCAATGTCATCTTTTTTAATGGAATCTTGTCTAGATGTTTTTCTAATCCATAAGATAGAGTGGGAAACATGGCTTTGAAAAACACAATCTTTGCACAAAGGACCACTCTGTGGACAATCTTTGCATAAAAATGTCTTCAACTTCTTATTCTTTCTAGTATGAACAGAACATTGCTCTTTATACTCATGAGAAATTAATGAGCATAACCATGATGTTTCTACCATTGCAATTCACCTCTACTCTTTTAAAAAAGATATAAAGTAAATTTACAAAAGATAAGTTTATATAAGAACTCATGCCATTCTTTTCCTAATTTTAAACCATCAAATAAAAAAAAGCAACTTCTAAAAATAATAGACATAGTATAAAAAAAACTAATTGAAAGAAAACTTAATTGAAAAAAAAAACCTTTTAACTAATTAGATGTTTTGTTTTATATTTGTTATATATTCTCTTTTATATTTTAAAAAAAATGATTTCTTTTATTTTATTTTTATGGAATGTGGCTTTACAACTACAAATTATATTGGATTGAAGATTTCTAAATCCTTTCATCAAATGAATTTCATGCATCTTTTGCATTCATAGCATTCGATGAGATCAGATTTCTTGGAGGCACTCTGTCAAACAATTCACGTGCCTCGCATATGCATCCACATTTTGCAGACATGTTTACAAAAATTTTCCATTTGTAGTCTCAATATCCCCCTTCAATTATGTAGAGGTTAGTGTTTGCTGGTTAAGCCCATCACCACAAATTGTGGCGGTTTGTATATTTTTGGTGTTTTAAGGCAGAATTTGTTTCTGGTAATCTCAATTTGAATATGGACTTTGAATTAGGGTTTCTATTAAAAAATAGAAAATTTGTGCTTGAAAAATGTGTGAACCTTTACACTTCACTAGAGGCACATTTGTACAGCTTAAATTCTAATAACCTGCCACAAATTCTTCCAATGTTTAAGAAGAAAAATTCCTCTTCCAACAAAGAGGACTCATGTAGAATGATTTACTCTCTCCAATTAAGGAAGGATAGTGGCATTATAATAAATATTTTTTGCTTTTTTTAATTTAATTATTTTTGATGGCTGTAAAAATTTTAAGTCATTCCCTGTTTACACTAGAATTGAATTTAGGATTTGAGGGCTTGGAGTTAAAGAATTCAAATTTCAACTTCAATTTTTCATCTTCGATACTTATTATTTTTTCAAAATAATATGGTAAATATTTTATAAAGATCTTGTCAAAAAAATGAAACTACAAATAGTACTTAATAAAGATAAAGAAAACCAGAAAACAAAACAACATACATTTCAACAAGCATAAAAAATCATTGTTACTCTACTAGAATAAAGAATTTTACATCTTAGAAACATGAAAGTTCTGAATCATCTGTTCATGCTACAAAGCTGAGAAAACCACATGAGATCTTCTAATAACTCATATACATTGGGGAGATAACCCAATCACATCTATACTATCTTGAAGATAATGTCTCTACTAAAGAATTTTAAACCTTCTATAATAAATTTAATGACCCAAAAATAGAACAAGGAAACACGTTTTTTTTTAAAAAAAATTGCTTGAAATTATTATTTAAGATAAAACACTTACATATGAAGATTTACATATAATCTTTCCATGTGAGCAAAATGAGGTGGAATTGAACTTTGAGAAGGCCAAAATATATTTATTGATAGACCAATAGATTATACATGGAAAGCCTTGTGTAAGGCTGCAATACATATACATAGATGGTGACAATTGAAAAAACTTAAAATGATAATAACCATATTATATAAAGCATTCAATAACCTCCAAAAAGTGCACTGAGAAAAACATAACCTTCAAAAATTATAAAAATATTTTATAATTCAATACAATCAAATATCAATTTACTTAATATATTGGAGTGTCACTTATGTCGAGAGACTTCCTCACTTCCTCCTTAGTTTTTGTTTCATATTCACTCCAATCAAAAGGTGGTAGAATATATTGCATGTACAAAAATCTAACAGAATTTTTAAGTTTCATCAACTCTTCCCTTTCATTGCTTAGCATTTTTTCTTTAACAAACTCCCAAAATCCGTGCTTCATTTCATCAAAATTGGACTAGTTTTCCTTCCAAAAAATATCTTCTTCATCTCTTAAGCGCTTGCATTCATTAGAACAATTCATCATATCATTTTCTTCTCCATCAACCATTCTTTTGCACTCGTGACAACAATTAGCAAATGAGTGATTTTGCTCCAAATAAACATTTTTCATGTCCCCAAAATACTTGCATTCAATAGAACAATACAACACACCATCTTTTTCCTCGTTGAATCTTTTTTAGACACATTCCAACTAGTTGAAGAGGAAGATGATGAAATGGAAGAAAATTGCAAAATAAAAAACACCGTAGCACTATTACAACTGTAGGGAAAAATTTCATGAACATTTGATATGTGCAACTCAATGTGATCTTTTTTAATGGAATCTCATCTAGATGTTTTTCTAATCCATAAGACAGAGTGGGAACCATGGCTTTGACAAACACAATCTTTGCACAAAGGACCACTCTATGGACAATCTTTTCAGAAAAATGTCAACTTCTTAATCTTTGTAGTATGAACAAAACATTATTCTTTATACTCATGAGAAATTAATGAACGTAACCATGATGCTTCTTCCATTACAATTCACCTCTGTTCTTTTAAAAAATATATTAATTAAATTTACAGAAGATAAGTTTATATAAGAACTCATGCCATTCTTTTCCTTTTTTTAAACCTATATCATCTTAAAATGGAAGCACTTCCATGATAAGAGTGTTTAGCCCTCCAAGTAAGTGGTTTGGGGTCACATCAAATGCCTTGAATTGATCTTTTCTTTGATCTAGCTTTCTCCACGCTTTCCACTTCTTTTCTACTTCATTCTAAGTGAAATTAGGGTTAGGATCTTAAGGATTCTATTGATTTTCCCTCTTCCATGGCTCTATTTTCTAGGTAGGATGTAGAAATAGATCCTCTTAGCCTTCATCACAGTAATTGTAAGATTTTATGTCTGTCCCTGACATTCTATCATGTTCTGGCATCAGTTCTAGGTTTTTTGGCATCCCCTGGACCTCCTGACTTGGTTCTAAGTCAATCTAGGACCAGGGTCAGGGTCAAGGTCGAACCTGACTAGGTTAGGGTCGAGCTTGAACCTGACTAGGTTAGGATCAAGCTTGAACCTGACTAGGTCAGGTCCAACCTTGATTTTTCCCCCTTCCTTCAAATCTCCAATTTCCATAATTTTTGAGATTCGAGCTTTCGGGATATTTATTTTCCCGCCTCCGGGTTAATCATTTTAGGTTTCAAGATGGTACGTAAATCCTTTAATTGCATTTAATCTAGGTATATTTTCTAAAGGTTGGGACCTAATTGGGATTTAATTCTCCAAGGTGGTCCCTCTAGAGGAGTGTGCCCTAGTTCACTATAAAAGGAGGCCTTCCTCTCTCATTTACGCATCTCATCCTCAAGCAATTTCTCTCAAGCTCTCAAGGTGATCAAGCAAGCATCCATTCAAGCATTCAAGTCTTCTTCTCCATCCAATTTCTCCATTGAAGATCAAGGATTCAAGCATTTAATCCATTGAAGGGATTTGGTTCAAGCATTCAAGATTCATCATTCAAACCCTAGATCTAGCCATTATGATGGTGTGATCTTCCTTCAAGGTCCTTTGTTCATCTTCAAGATCCATTTCATTCTCTTACCAAGGTGGATTCCAAGCATACCATCATGGAGGTTTGATTTACATTTATTGTTTTGTTCAAGCTTTCATATCAATATACTTGTTTACATTCAAAGTACAATTGCATATCTATTGAATTGCATAGCTTCATTGTTAGATCCTTTTCTACTACTTGCTAGCATTCCTATTTCAATTCCAATATTAAGGTTGATTCCAAACAAGGGTTTGACCAAGGCAAACCCCTCAAATAAACAACAAAAATCTTCCTTTTCTTGCAGGTACAGGTGCTAAATTTTGGATCTAAGAGCGAATTTGGATACCCTTTTCGGCAAACTTCTGAGATTTGCAAATAGAATTCGAATCGGACTTCAAATAAAGAATGTAGTATTTGACCTTTTATGAGGATCAAACCCGAGCTGAGCCATCTTGGAGAAATATTTCTAGGTTTTCTTTGTCTTGACGTTTCCAATCTAGGACAGGTTTTAGATTTTCCTGAAAGAGTACACAGACATCAGAATTCAACATTTTCCAGATCTGCCCTAATTTGAGGTTAGTATTTGTATTTCAATTATTTCAGATTTCCAAACATAATATATATATCCTCCTCCATAGGGAAATATTGGATTTACTCTCTCTTCCATATTCTTCACAAAATTGATTCAATTGTGTATTAACCTTTTGGTTGATCAAATTGGATCTCTTCTTTGGGGAATTTGGTTTTGAGAATAAATCTCATATTTCCCCCTATACATTTGAATAGGGTTGAATCCATTTTACCTCTATTCATTTTGGTGAACCCGATGAGCTTACTCTCTTTCTTTTTGGTGTTAGATTGCTTTTTTAGATCTAGTTTATGCTCTTGCATTTCAACATTCAAAAATACAAAAAAAAAAAAAAATCTATATATTCTATAAAAATACAAAAATATTTTATGGTGATTGTTAAGATGATTTGTTGCATGGTTATGTTCTTTATCACTCTTCTTTTAGCATATCTTTATAATACTTATGATGTTTATGAGAGTATCATTCACTTCCTTATGTTCATGATTCTTCACTTTGCTCTTGCTTATGCTTTTGTGAAGTTGACTGACACTAGTCTGCCTACATTTAAAACTTTCTTTAGGGATTTATGTGGTAGCCTTATTCATCTTTTAGATTATGTGAAGAATTTGGTAGATGACACACCATCTCCCAATCTTCCTAATCTTAATCCTAATCCTATCAATCCTAATTTTAATCCTAATCTTCCTATTCTGATACCTCATTCTCTGTCTATTAATCCTCGCTCTTCCTGTACTTATGATGGGATTCAAGCTATTGTCCAGGATGCAGATGTGCAAGATTTCTTTGATTTACCTTCTCCTCCTATTCATGATGACATTAACGGAAAGGGTAAAGAAACTTATTCAAAACCTACTATCCCACCTTATACAACCTTTACTCATGAACATGATAAACAATCACCTCCTATAGATGCTTTACATAATATGTGCACTACTGGATATAATATGGTGACTAAACAAGGTTAAAAAGGTTTAGGGCTAGGAGTTAATGAACATGGTATTAGATTTCCAGTTCATATACCCCCTAAATCAAATATGTATGGTGTTGGTTGTTCGAAGTCTCACGTTAAAGTAGGTGATGCTAAACATCATCCTCCTCTTCACCTTCTTCTCCCTACACCTATATTAGATAACACTACTACTCGTCAAGAAATTGCTAAAAAGGTATATGTTGAGCTAATGAATTCCAAGAAGGAAATCTTTAGACCTATGCCGATAGATGCTTTATACAAATACAAATGTCCTTTTCATTATAGTAACAAACATTTACTTGATGATTGTAAACATTTCAAGTTATATGTTAGACAAAGAGCTGCTTTAGGAATTATATCGCACTCTCATGCAGTTTTAGAATTCCTTCATAATTTTGATATAGGGGATTCCCCTCCTTTAGATCTAATGTATATGTTCTTCTCCTATTGTCTCAAGACTGGGGGGCAAGAGGTGTATCTTCATCTAGTCTCCTAGGATCTATTAGGTCTTTTTATTAGGGCTTAATTGGTATTCTTTTTCTCCTATTTTTCTATGGCTTTGCATTATGTTGTTAACCATCCATCAAATCTATATTTTTCTTTTCAAGATATCTTTTCTAAGACATTTGTTTTGCAAAGGTATCCCTTGTCTCTGGGGGGCAAGGTACCCCCTCTTTTCTCTTTCTCTAGGAAACTACTTTCCTTAGCTTAGTGGTATTTGTTTATATTGCAATATTATTTTAACATATTGATAGATGTTTTGACTATGGATAACTTTCTTATATGAGAAGTTGTTGTCCTAGGTTGTCACTTCTTCTCTATGTTACAAATTATGTTCTTTATAAACTCTCACCCTTGCTTGGTGTTGGAGTTGTTTCCCTCATTCAAAGATTTCTCTTCCTCTTGTTTGCAGGGGGCTTGATGATTGAATCTTTGTTCCCGCCTTTTGAAAGATGATATTTTATTTAAAGCACTCCTCTTTGGTGGGGGTCTTTTTGATAAGATCTTTTTCATTGAGGATCCTTTTCCATGAGTGATATATCCTTATCACAATGATCTACATTCTTGGATGTAGGGTTCAATATCCCTCGCTAAGAATATGGTATACATTGTTGTAGGCAGGCTATCTCCTTGCATTGTGAAGTAGGTATCCTCTTCCATCTTTCTCCTACACTTGGGGGGCAAGGATTCTATTTCCTGATGTCTCTCTGGGACTCACCTCTTTCCTTGGGTAAGCAGTATCTATCTATTATGTGATATCCAATCCTACATAAAAAAAAATTGGTTTGCATTGAGGATCTTTGTCCTTGATCACAACCTATTTTTTTGTTTGACATTGGGTTTCCATGGTTGATACATCTCTCACCTTGGAAACTAAACAGTGTCTTATCCCTCATAAGGGTTACTTTCTTGTCACTTCTTGCATGATATCTCTTTACATTCATCCCTTCCATGACCTCATAGGAGCTATGACCTTCTTGGCTTGGACTAGGTGTTGTCTATGGATACTGTCTTAATGTTGAAGAAGGCTTTATCCTTGTTCTTTTCTTTCCTTAACATGACAAAATAGTATGTTTTTGCCATATTAAGGAGGGGGGCATATATAGGGCCTCCCTTGTACTATAGATTTTTATTTTTACATGCTAAATATTGGAAGGTAATGCACATAAGTTGCTAAACCCTGAAAAGACACGCATTTATATGCTAAATCTTCCGAAGGTAACGCACATAAGTTGCTAAATCTTGAGGAAACACACATTTTTCTAATTTTTCAAATATACTAAATCCTCTGAAGGTAACGTACATAAGTTGCTAAATCCTGAAGGGACACGCATTTCCAATTTCAAATATGCTAAATCTTGGAAGGTAATGCACATAAGTTGCTAAATCCTGAAAAGACATGCACCTATATGCTAAATCTTCCAAAGGTAACACACATAAGTTGCTAAATCCTGAGGAGACACGCATTTTATATTCATAGTGATACAAGAAGGTGGATCTATGGGTATTCCAGGAAGTTGTCAGAAGATGCATTACAATTGCAAGCACAATTTATGGGTGAACCTGTTGGGCTCTCCCTCCAGGGTGATTCATAGTAAGGTGGGCATCTCACTAGGCAAGGTAATCACTTTCTCCTTTCTCTCTTTTTTACTTTCATGCTAGTAGGACAGGATCATGAAGCTATGTTATTTATAGTGTTGCTCTTGTCTTTCTTATGTAAACATTTATGCCTTTATGATAGCTTTCCAAATATGATATTAGTATGAGGAATATTTCTTAGCGAGGTTTCTTATGCTAATTGATTTGGGTTGTTTAGTGTTAACCCTTGTTCTTTTAGTTGTCTTGTTTCGCACCCTCGTGTGTGTATGTTGAGATAGAATCCTTAGCCTGGGGGCTTGTGTCCCTAACTAAGTATCATTCTATCTCATTTTGAATCCACTTGGATCTCCTCTTTCTTCTCCTTTACCAAGAGTTTGCATCAAGTCCATACTCTTGCTAAAGTGGGGGCTTAATGTATCATCTTAAAATGGAAGCACTTCCATGATAAGAGCATTTAGCCCTCTGAGTAAGTGGTTTGGGGTCATATTGGATGCCTTGAATTGATCTTTGCTTTGATCTGGCTTTCTCCCCGCTTTCCACTTCTTTTTTGCTTCATTCTAGGTGAAATTAGGGTTAGGATCTTAAGGATTCTACTAATTTTCCCTCTTTCATGGCTCTATTTTCTAGGTAGGATGTAGAAATAGATCCTCTTGGCCTAAATCATAGTAATCATAGGATTTTATGTCTGTCCCTGACATTCTATCATGTTCTGGCATCAGTTCTAGGTTTTTGGGCATCCCCAAGACCTCTTGACTTGGTTATGAGTCAATCTAGGACCAAGGCCAGGGTCGAGGTCAAACTTGACTAGGTCAGGGTCGAGCTTGAACCTGACTAGGTCAAGTCCAACCTTGATTTTTCCCCCTTCAAATCTCCAATTTCCAAAATTTTTGAGATTCAGGCTTTCGGGATATTTATTTTCTCACCTCCAGGTTAATCATTTAGGGTTTCAAGATGGTAAATCCTTTAATTGCATTTAATCTAGGTATATTTTCTAAAGGTTAGGACCTAATTGGGATTTAATTCTCCAAGGTGGCCCCTCTAGAGGAGCGTGCCCTAGTTCACTATAAAAGGAGGCCTTCCTCTCTCATTTACACATCTCATCCTCAAGCAATTTCTCTCAAGCTCTCAAGGTGATCAAGCAAGCATCCATTCAAGCATTCAAGTCTTCTTCTCCATCCAAGTTCTCCATTGAAGATCAAGGATTCAAGCATTTAAACCATTGAAGGGATTTGGTTCAAGCATTCAAGATTCATCATTCAAACCCTAGATCTAGCCATTATGATGGTGTGATCTTCCTTCAAGGTCCTTTGTTCATCTTCAAGATCTATTTCATTATCTTATCAAGGTGCATTCCAAGCATACGATCATGGAGGTTTGATTTACATTTATTGTTTTGTTCAAGATTTCATATCAATATACTTGTTTACATTCAAAGTACAATTGCATATCTATTGAATTGCATAGCTTCATTGTTAGATCATTTTCTACTACTTGCTAGCATTCCTATTTCAATTTCAATATTAAGGTTGATTCCAAACCGGGGTTTGACCAAGGCAAACCCCTCAAACAAACAACAAAAATCCTCCTTTTCTTGTAGGTACAGGTGCTGAATTTTGGATCTGAGAGCGAATTTGGATACCCTTTTCGGAAAACTTTTGAGATCTGCAAACAGAATTCGAATCAGACTTCAAATAAAGAATGTAGTATTTGAACTTTTATGAGGATCAAACCCGAGCTGAGCAATCTTGGAGAAAGATTTCTGGGTTTTCTTTGTCTCGGCATTTCCAGTCCAGGATAGGTTTCAAATTTTCTCAAAAGAGTACACAAACATCAGAATTCAACATTTTCCAGATCTGCCCTAATTTGAGGTTAGTATTTGTATTTCAATTATTTCAGATTTCCAAACATAATATATATATATATATATCCTCCTCCATAGGGAAATATTGGATTTACTCTCTCTCTCTCTTCCATATTCTTCACAAAATTGATTCAATTGTGTATTAACCTTTTGGTTGATCAAACTGGATCTCTTCTTTGGGGAATTTGGGTTTGACAATAGATCTCATATTTCCCCCTATACATTTGAATAGGGTTGAATCCATTTTACATCTATTCAAAACCATCAAATAAAAAAAGCATTTTCTAAAAATAATAGACATAGTATAAAAAAACTAATTGAAAAAAAAGCTAATTGAAAAAAAAAATTAATTAATTAAATGTTTTTTTTTATATTTGTTATATATTCTCTTTTATATTTTTTAAAAAAATGATTTCTTTTATATTTGTTTTATGGAATGTGGCTTTACAACTACAAATTATATTGGATTGAAGATTTCTAAATCCTTTCATCAAATGAATTTCGAGCATCTTTTAGAATCATAGCATTCGATGAGATCAAATTTCTTAGAGGGATTATGTCAAACAGTTCACATGCCTCACCTATGCATCCACATTTTTTAGACATGTTTATAGAAAATTTCTATTTATAGTCTCAATGTTCCCCTTCAATTATGTAGAGGTCAGTTTTTGATGGTTGAGCCCATCAGCACGAATTGTGGCGGTTTGTATATATTTGGTGTTCTAAGGTAGAATTTGTTTATGGTAATCTCAATTTGAATATGGACTTTGAATTAGGGTTTCTATTAAAAAATAGAAAATTTGTGCTTGAAAAATGCGTGAACCTTTACACTTCACTAGAGGCAAATTTGTACAGCCTAAATTCTAATAACCTGCCTACAAATTCTTCCAATGTTTAAGAAGAAAAATTCCTCTTCCAACAAAGAGGACTCATGTAGAATGATTTCCTCTCTTCAATTAAGGAAGGATAGTCGCATTATAATTAACATTTTTTGCTTTTTTTATTTAATTATATTTTATGGCTGTAAAAATTTGAAGTCATTCCATGTTTACTCTAGAAATGAATTTAGGATTTGAGGGTTTGGAGTTAAAGAATTCAAATTTGATCTTGAATTTTTCATCTTTGATATTGATTATTTTTTTTAAATAATATGGTAAATATTTTATAAAGATCTTGTCAAAAAATGAAACTACAAATAATACTTAATATAGATAAAGAAAACCAGAAAATAAAAGAACATACATTCCAACAAGCATAAAAAATCATGGTTACTCTACTTCAACAAAGAATTTTTCCATCTTAGAAAAATGAAAGTTGTGAATCATCTATTCATGCTACAAAGATAAGAAAACCACTTGATATCTTCTAATAACTCATCTACATTGGGGATATAACCCAATCACATCTTTACTATCTTGAAGATAATGTCTCCACTAAAGAATTTTAAACCTTCTATAATAAATTTAATGACCCAAAAATAGAACAAGGAAACACATTTTTTTTTAAAAAAAAATTGCTTGAACTTATTATTTAAGATAAAACACTTACATGTGAAGATTTACATATAAGCTTGCCATGTGAGAAAAATGAGGTGAAATTGAACTTTGAGAAGGCCAAAATATATTTATTGATAGACCAATACATATATATAGATGGTGACAATTGCAAAAACTGAAAATGATAATAACCATATTATATAAAGAATTCAATAACCTCCAAAAAGTGCACTGAGAAAAACATAACCTTCAAAAATTAAAAAAATATTTTATAATTCAATACAATCAAATATCAAGTTACAGAATATATTGGAGTGTCACTTATGTCAAGAGACTTCCTCACTTCCTCCTTAGTTTTTGTTTCATATTCACTCTAGTCAAAAGGTGGTAGAATATATTGCATGTACAAAAATCTAACATGATTTTTTAGTTTCATCAACTCTTCCCTTTCATTGCTTAGCATTTTTTCTTTAACAAACTCCCAAAATCCCTGCTTCATTTCATCAAAATTGGAGTAGTTTCCCTTCCAAAAAATCTCTTCTTCTTCTCTTAAGCACTTGCATTCATTAGAACAATTCATCATATCATTTTCTTCTTCATCAACTATTCTTTTGCACTCTTGACAACAATTAGCAAATGAGTGATTTTGCTCCAAATAAATATTTTTCATGTCACCAAAATACTTGCATTCAATACAACAATACAACACACCATCTTTTTCCTGATGGAATCTTTTTTTATACACATTACAACTAGTTGAAGAGGAAGATGATGAAATGGAGGAAAATTGCAAAATAAAAAATACCATAGCACTATTACAACTATAGGGAAAAATTTCATGAACATTTGATATGTGCAACTCAATGTCATCTTTTTTAATGCAATCTCGTCTAGATGTTTTTCTTATCCGTAAGACAGAGTGGGAACCATGGCTTTGACAAACACAATCTTTGCACAAAGGACCACTCTATGGACAATCTTTGTAGAAAAATGTCTTCAACTTCTTAATCTTTCTAGTATGAATAGAACATTTTAGTTTATAGTCATGAGAAATTAATGAACGTAACCATGATGCTTCTGCCATTGCAATTCACCTCTTTTATTTTAAAAAATATATGAAGTAAATTTACAGAAGATAAGTTTATATAAGAACTCATGCCATTCTTTTCCTAATTTTAAACCATTAAATAAAAAAGGCAACTTCTAAAAATAATAGACATAGTATAAAAAATACTAATTGAAAAAAAACTTAATTGAAAAAAAAAATAACTGAAAAAAAAACTTTTAACTAATTAGATATTTTGTTTTATATTTGTTATATATTCTCTTTTATATTTTAAAAGAAAATGATTTCTTTTATATTTGTTTTATGGAATGTGGCTTTACAACTACAAATTATAGTGGATTGAAGATTTCTAAATCCTTTTATCAAATGAATTTCGTGCATCTTTTGCAATCATAGCATTTGATGAGATCAAATTTCTTCGAGGCATTATGTTAAACAGTTCACGTGCCTCACCTATGCATCCACATTTTGTAGACATGTTTACAAAAAATTTCAATTTATAGTCTCAATATACCCCTTCCATTATGTAGATGCTAGTGTTTGCTGGTTAAGCATATCACTACAAATTGAGGTGGTTTGTATATTTTTGGTGTTTAAAGCTAGAATTTGTTTCTGGTAATCTCAATTTGAATATGGACTTTGAATTAGGGTTTCTATTAAAAAATAGAAAATTTGTGCTTGAAAAATGTGTGAACCTTTACACTTCACTAGAGGCACATTTGTACAGCTTAAATTCTAATAACCTACCTACAAATTCTTCCAATGTTTAAGAAGAAAAATTACTCTTCCAACAAAGAGGACTCGTGTAGAATGGTTTACTCTCTCCAATTAAGGAAGAATATTGGCATTATAATTAACTTTTTTTACTTTTTTTTATTTAATTATTTTTTATGGCTGTAAAATTTTGAAGTCATTCCATGTTTACACTAGAATTGAATTTAGGATTTGAGGATTTGGAGTAAAAGAATTCAAATTTGAACTTGAATTTTTCATCTTTGATAATGATTTTAAAAAAAAATAATATGGTAAAGATTTTATAAAGATCTTGTCAAAAAAATGAAACTACAAATAATACTTAATTAAGATAAAGAAAACCAGAAAACAAAACAGCATACATTCTAACAAGCATAAAAAATCATTGTTACTCTACTACAACAAACAATTTTTCAATCTTACAAAATTGAAAGTTGTGAATCATCTGTTCATGCTACAAAGTTGAGAAAATCACTTGAGATCTTCTAATAACCCATCTACATTAGGGAGATAACCCAATCACATCTTTACTATCTTGAAGATAATGTCTCTACTAAAGAATTTTAAACCTTCTATAATAAATTTAATGACCCAAAAATAGAACAAGGAAACAACTTTTTTTTTTAAATTGATTGAACTTATTATTTAAGATAAAACACTTATATATGAAGATTTACATATAATCTTGTCATGTGAGCAAAATGAGGTGAAATTGAACTTTGAGAAGGCCAAAATATATTTATTGATAGACCAATAGATTATACATGAAAAACCTTGTCTAAGGCTACAATACAAATACATAGATGGTGACAATTGCAAAAACTGAAAATGATAATAACCATATTATATAAAGCAGTCAATAACCTCCAAAAAGTGCACTGAGAAAAACATAACCTTCAAAAATTATAAAAATATTTTATAATTCAATACAATCAAATATCAATTTACAGAATATATTGGAGTGTCACTTATGTCGAGAGACTTCCTCACTTCCTCAAGTTTTGTTTCATATTCACTCTGATCAAAAGGTGGTAGAATATATTGCATGTACAAAAATCTAACAAGATTTTTAAGTTTCATCAACTCTTCCCTTTCATTGCTTAGCATTTTTTCTTTAACAAACTCCCAAAATCCCTGCTTCATTTCATCAAAATTGGAGTAGTTTTCCTTCCACAAAATCTCCTCTTCATCTCTTAAGCGCTTGCATTCATTAGCACAATTCATCATATCATTTTCTTCTCCATCAATCACTCCTTTGTACTCTTGACAACAATTAGCAAATGAGTGATTTTGCTCCAAATAAACATTTTTCATGTCCCCAAAATACTTGCATTCAATACAACAATACAACACACCATCTTTTTCCTCATGGAATCTTTTTAAACACACATTACAACTAGTTGAAGAGGAAAATAATGAAATGGGGGAAAATTGCAAAATAAAAAATACCATAGCACTATTACAAGTGTAGGGAAAAATTTCATGAACATTTGATATGTGTAACTCAATGTCATCTTTTTTAATGGAATCTCGTCTAGATGTTTTTCTAATCTGTAAGACATAGTGGGAACCATGGCTTTGACAAACACAATCTTTGCACAAAGGACCACTTTGTGGACAATCTTTGCAGAAAAATGTCTTCAACTTCTAATTCTTTCTAGTATGAATAGAACATTGTTCTTTATACTCATGAGAAATTAATGAACATAACCATGATGCTTCTGCCATTGCAATTCACTTCTGTTCTTTTAAAAAATATATGAAGTAAATTTACAGAAGATAAGTTTATATAAGAACTCATGCCATTCTTTTCCTAATTTTAAACCATCAAATAAAAAAAAGCAACTTTTAAAAAATAATAGACATAGTATAAAAAAAGTTAATTGAAAAAAAACTTAATCGAAAAAAAACTAACTGAAAAAAAAAACTTTTAACTAATTAGATGTGTTGTTTTATATTTATTATATATTCTCTTTTATATTTTTAAAAAAATGATTTCTTTTATATTTGTTTTATGGAATGTGGCTTTACAACTGCAAATTATATTGGATTGAAGATTTCTAAATCCTTTCATCAAACGAATTTCGTGCATCTTTTGCAATCATAGCATTCGATGAGAGCAAATTTCTTGGAGGCATTATGTCAAATATTTAGTGTGCCTCACCTATGCATCCACATTTTGTAGACATGTTTACAGAAAATTTCCATTTATAGTCTCAATATCCCGCTTCCATTATGTAGAGGTTAGTGTTTGTTGGTTAAGCCCATCACCACGAATTGCGGCGGTTTGTATTTTTTGGTTTTCTAAGGTAGAATTTGTTTCTGATAATCTCAATTTGAATATGGACTTTGAATTAGGGTTTCTATTAAAAAATAGAAATTTTGTGCTTGAAAAATGTGTGAACCTTTACACTTCACTAGAGGCACATTTGTACAGCTTAAATTCTAATAACCTGCCTACAAATTCTTCCTATGTTTAAGAAGAAAAATTCCTCTTCCAACAAAGAGGACTCATGTAGAATGATTTCCTCTCTCCAATTAACGAAGGAGAGTGGCATTATAATTAACATTTTTTTCTTTTTTTATTTAATTATATTTTATGGCTATAAAAATTTGAAGTCATTCCCTATTTACACTAGAATTGAATTTAGGATTTGAGGGTTTGGAGTTAAAGAATTTAAATTTGAACTTGAATTTTTAATCTTCGATACTGATTATTTTTTTAAAATAATATGTAAAGATTTTATAAATATCTTGTCAAAAAAATGAAACTACAAATAATACTTAATAAAGATAAAGAAAACCAAAAAACAAAACAACATACATTCCAACAAGCATAAAAAATCATTGTTACTCTACTACAACAAAGAATTTTTCCATCTTAGAAAAATGAAAGTTGTGAATCATTTGTTCATGCTACAAAGCTGAGAAAACCACTTGATATCTTTGATTAACTCATCTACATTGGGGAGATAACCTAATCACATCTTTACTATCTTGAAGATAATGTCTCTACTAAAGAATTTTAAACCTTCTATAATAAATTTAATGATCCAAAAATAGAATAAGGAAACACATTTTTTTAAAAAAAATTGTTAGAACTTATTATTTAAGATAAAACACTTACATATGAAGATTTACATATAAGCTTGCCATGTGAGAAAAATGAGGTGAAATTGAACTTTGAGAAGGCCAAAATATATTTATTGATAGACCAATAGATGATACATGAAAAACTTTGTGTAAGGCTGCAATACATATACATAGATGGTGACAATTGCAAAAACCAAAAATGATAATAACCATATTATATAAAGCGTTCACTGAGAAAAGCATACAATCAAATATCAATTTGCAGAATATATTGGAGTGTCACTTATGTCGAGAGACTTCCTCACTTCCTGCTTAGTTTTTGTTTCATATTCACTCCACTCAAAAGGTGGTAGAATATATTGAATGTACAAAAGCCTTATAGGATTTTTAAGTTTCACCAACTCTTCCCTTTCATTGCTTAGCATTTTTTCTTTAACAAACTCCCCAAATCCATGCTTCATTTCATCAAAATTGGAGTATTTTTCCTTCCAAAAAATATCTTCTTCATCTCTTAAATGCTTGCATTCAGTAGAAAATTCATCATATCATTTTCTTCTCCATCAACCATTTTTTTGCACACTTGACAACAATTAGAAAATGAGTGATTTTGCTCCAAATAAACATTTTTCATGTCCCCAAAATACTTGCATTCAATACAACAATACAACACACCATCTTTTTCCTCATGAAATAGAGGAAAATGGCCAAATAAAAAATATCGTGACACTATTACAATTGTAGGGAAAAATTCCATGAACATTTGATATGTGCAACTCAATGATATCTTTTTTAATGGAATCTCTTCTAGATGTTTTTCTAATTCATAAGACAGAGTGGCAACTATGGCTTTGACAAACAAAATTTTTGCACAAAGGACCACTCTTGTGGACAATCTTTGGAGAAAAATATTTTCAACTTATTATTCTTTCTAGTATGAAAAGAACATTGTTATTTATACTCATGAGAAATTATTGAACGTAGCCATGATGCTTCTGCCATTTCAATTCACCTATGTTCTTTTAAAAATATATAAAGTAAATTTATAAAAGATAATTTTATATAAGAACTCATGCCATTCTTTTCCTAATTTTAAACCACAAAATTAAAAAACTAACTTTTAAAAATAGTAGACCTAGTATAAAAAAAATTGAAAAAAAATTTAATTGAAAAAAAAAAACTTTTAACAAATTAGATGTTTTGTTTTATATTTGTTATATATTCTCTTTTAAATATTTTTAAAAACTTTTAAAATAAAAGACACAATATTAATAAAAGCTACTTAATGAAATTATAAAATCTTATCTAATAATTAATTTTATATTATATTATATATTTAAGTTCAAAATTTCTAAAATAGAAGGCATAATATAAAAAGCACTATTTAAGAAAACAAGAAATTTTATAATAATTAATTGTATATTTTATTGTATATCTCTATTAAAAAATTCTTAAAATAGATAAGTTAAAATTTAGCGCTTAATGATAATGATGGATTTAACTGTAGACTCAACTATTTTTGATAGATAGTTAAGTTGCAATGGACAACATGACAATGTGTAAAATTTAGTCCAAATTACAGATTTTTTTTGGAAAAAAAGGAAAGATTTGAAATAAAGTAGGGGTGAAAATTTATTCAAACTAAAAGAGAAACAAGAACAAACAGAGAAAGGGCATCAAACAGCCCTATCAAGATCAACCAAGTGATCAAATTGATGGGACAAGCCCATCAGAAGTTGAGTCTTATCAACAATGTTCCAATTACATATATGGTCAGAAGCCCACTTTGCCAGACAATCAGCAACACTATTCCATTCCCTGGGAATATGAGTGAAAGTAACAGAAAAGGAAAGATTCACCATTCACTATTTTCTTCATTTTTATTTCTCTATTTCTTTATGAAGCAAAGAAAATCAATTGGAACTCAACTATGCTATCCTTAAAAGTTTTTAAATCTTTGGTGGTTGTAGGTAGAAATTATTTTGAAATTTGATTGAAGGTAGAAATTATTTTAGAATTTGATTATATGTAGAAATGTTTTTAATTTTTGGGATTTTTTTTTCAAAGGTCATATTTGAATAATCATTAATTTATTTAAAGTTGGAAATCTCTAGTTAGACACCCAAATCTAAACATAATTAATTCATGCAATTAATTGTCTTTCTTTTATAGTCAAGTAGGTAAATTAATTCGTTTAATTAATCTAATGTCTCTGATTCTATTTAATTAAATGAATATCTTGCTTTATTTATGTAACATATAAAATGGTTATAAATGGTAGAAAACCACTTTACACATACATTAGAATACCAAATCTTACCCTTAGGCCAAATCTGATTTGTACAACCCAAAAGGATGAAAGGATACAAATGCAAGATCTAGCTTGGAAAAGGATTTAGGGTATTCATTATGTAAAGTAGGAATGTATGATGAAAGAAGAGATCTATGCTATGACTAAGATGATCATGAATAATAGTAGATGTGATCTAATAAACCAAAGTAAATGCAAGATACGAGGATAAGAATGTGTGTACCTAGAAAGTGAGGGTAAGAAGGAGTGATTTGAAGCTGATTTTCCATCTGTCAAAGTCCCAGAATGACTTCATTTCTCTACCTAGAAGCTAGAAAGCTATAAATATGAACTGGGTCACTCTCTGTTATATCTTGGGAATAGATCAACTTTCACTTGTACCTCACTGTACCAAAAACATAAATAATTTTTGGGTCTGGTAGATCTTCTACTGGGCTTTCTAGGTCTACAAATGAAAAGACACTTCTGAACTGTAGGGTACAGATCGACCTTGACATGTGTCTGACAGTGTCATAACTTAGAATAAAAGATGGATTTGGAAAGCGATTCAAAAAGGGTCTTTGGATCTTCAACTAAATCTGTGAATCTGAATTTGCACCTACACATCAAAGAGAGGGTAAATTGTTCGAGGGAGGGGGCTTGCCTTGGTCAAGCTCTTGTTTAGGAGTTAACCTTGAAAATGAAGTAAGTAAAGGAAATTCTAGCATGTACTAGAGATTAAGTCTAACAATAGAAATGTATCATACCAATGTAGATGTAATTTTTCTTAGTATGTGATCAATTATGTTGATACAATAGTCTTGACAAAACACAAAAAACCAAAATGAAATCATGTAAGACAAAACCTCATATAGTGGATGCTTGTAATTTGCCTCACTATAGGGTTGAAGAAGAAGAAGCGGGAGAAGACTTGAATACATGTATGTAGATCTCCTCCTTTGTCTCCAATGAAGAAAGAAGCTAGATCTATGGAACAAAATGCACACTTGATTAAATGAATGGATGGACATTTTCTTGAACTCCTTGAATGCTTGTACTTGAGATCTTGAGAGTGATTTCTTTACATATGTGTGATTGTGGATTGAATATAGATCAAAAAGTGAAGTGAGAAGGCCTCCTTTTATACTGATTTCAATCATCAAAATCAAAAGGGCATACTGCACTAGGCGGGAAATGGTCAATACTTTGCATCAGGCTCAGGATCCAAACAAAAATCAACTTCTAGGGTACAGATAAAATTCTACCTATACCAGGTATAGGTCAAGATCAACTTATACCTAGGAGTGTGAATTTTAAAATAAAACTCTCATTTCCCAAGAAGTATTGATGGGTTCGGGGGAAAAGTAGTTAAATAAGTGGGAAAATTGATCAAAAAGGCATTTAAAACAAGGTCCAAAAGGGGAGAAATGAATTTTGTGATTGGAGGGATAAATGGGAAATCATGCATAGAAATTAGGGCCAACTTAGAGTTTTGAGAAAGCTTGGAGGAAAAAAGAGGACCTTGATTTAAATTATGTATATAATTAAATGTAAGATGAGATCCTAATGTAAGAAACACATTAAGGAGGGCTAAAAGGGTCCCAAAAAGTTCATAAAAGAAAGTGCTTAATTTTTAGGACAATACATTTAGCCCCCACTTTAGTGGGAGTATGAGGCAAACTCATACTTACGATAAAGTAAGAGATAGAAGAAAGAAAGAGATAGAGATGATAGAGGTGAATTGTAAAGAGATAAGACATCACTAAGTTTGAGGACATAAGCCCTCAAACTAAGGATCCTAACTCCATATCTCTGAAAGAAAAAAACATTAAAATCAAAGGGATTAGTACTAAAATAAAACTCCAAATAAACTAGTGAAAAAGACCTCAATTATAAATGTTTGATCCACTAATATAATGTCTGGGAAGCTATTGGAAAAGAAAAACTGATTACATAGGAAGAACAAGAGTATTGGCCATGATGAAACAAAATCTATGATCTAACTTACTAGCATGAGAGAAAGAGAGGGGGGGGGAGTGGGGGTGTGATTACTTGCCCACTAAGATTTTTGTGTCTTACTATTGTATGCAATGAAATTAGTGTGCTAGGAATATAAAACCTAAGTTAAACATTCAACAAACTAATCTATTACAATATATAAAGATTAGACCCAAAAATAAAACCAAACAACCAAAAAGGGAATGCAAACCTCATACCCAAGTAGCCTCCTTTGTAGTGTAGATTTTTCCAATGCTTGGTTTGGTATGTGTACTCAATGCTTTCTAAAACTTTAAATGGTTTGGTTTTGGAATGATTTTTGCATTAGGATGTTGTTATGCTTATGGATTTGTGGGAAATTTGGCATGATAACAATGCATAAAAGGTGGATGAAAATGAAGGAGTGAAGGGTTCAATTTATAGGCAAGAGGAGGGTTGAATGGATGATTGAGATGCAAATATGAGGAAGGGTCAAGATGCATCCAAGAGAGAGCACATGAATTGTCCTTTCTCAAATGCATTGCATTGTGACAAGTGTCACATGGAGAGAGGCTTGGAAGAATGGAGGAATGTGACCATTTTGGGAGATGTGAGAGGGGAGAAAGGTGTAAGAAATGGGTGGAGTGTGTAAGAGGGATGTAAGAGCATTTAAGGTTGACATGAGATGTAGAGGTTGGGGGATGTGAGGATGTGACATGATGGTTGACTTGGGTTGGGTTAGGATTTTTTAATCTATGGATTATGATTGTACAAATGTTTAGTGGGTGATTAGGCTTGGATTAAATAGCAAGTGGGTGAATTAGGAGGATGTGATGGGAGGAGAGAGAATGAGTGGAGGGTTAGATTATCTAATCATAGGTCATTAGCTAATTAAGAAGGTTTAGCATGTGTAAATGGGTTGTGTTGAGTTGGAACTAGGGGTTTGGTAGTTGGGATAGGTTAGGTTAGGAGTTAAAGTTATGAAGCATGCATTCACCTGTTATGTTTCTCCACATCATGATCTTAGTGGATTACTTCATCAAGGGCTCTTTGTTTTACATGGTGATCTTAGAAGATTATTTTTTAATATTTTATTGTGAGAAACATAATAGGTCTCTTTCCTTGTCTTTCCACTTGGGCGAGAAGGTTTCTCTTTTCAATTCATTATCATTTCAAAGGACCCATCTTCCCTTTATTGACTCGTGTATTTTATAACTGTATATCTTTTCTTGCATGGAAGTCTTTGTTTTGCACAAGGATTTTCACTCTTGTTTACAATCTTTTTCATGCTTGAAAGTGCATATCCATTATAAACGGTCTATCACTTCAGGTGCATAATGTGTTGTCCTCTATTTTTTCCATATATTTATAAAAAGATCCATTATCTCTTTGTTGTTTGTATCAATTATAACATGATGTCCTTCATTGCAAGGACTTGTTTTATTTTGCATAGAAAAATTCATTCTTGTTTACAATCTCTTCTTTTCTTGGCAATGTATGTCTATTACAATTGATCATTAACTTAAGAGTAGGGTGAACCCACAATAGTGGGTTACACTTTTTTTCCTGAACAAACACTAGACTCTACATTTTAAAAAAAAATTCAGATTCGGATGCATATTATCGTTAAACCATTTGAAATCGGAAGATGAAGTAAATTAGAATATTTTAGCATTTTCTATCTAGATTATAAATATATTTTTTATTTTTATTTTTGAATTGATTTGAATGGTTTTTTCTTTCTCCCATAAAAACTGGTATGTTTCTAAAAATGTCATTTTCAAAGAGTTACATTGTTTTCATAGAGCATAATTTTTTTTCTAAAATAGATATCAGTGTGCTTATTTTGAATTTAGTTTTGTAAAATCCATACAGAGGGCATGCAATTTGTTTGATGACATTATCATGATTATTGCATATTTTATTAATGTTTGAAGTTGACTAAACCATAATTTTGACATACCTTGACTACATAGCTTATAACTTGTCGTGTATATGTCCAATTTCATTTTTATTTTTTTTTATAGAAAGAGAACTTTAATACCTAGGGCACAGATATTTTTTAGAATTTTTTTCTCTCATTTACTATTTTTCCATAAGCGTCAAACATAGAGGTAGTAGACATATGGTGAAATATCTATGTTTAGTAAAACTAAAAATACAAAGTCATAATAAACTTAATATATATTGACATTATAATCATTGGAAGGATTTTTCTTAGTAGTACCTTACTACATAGATAGGTTTGTCAAATGGATTCATTTGATCTGCCAAAAGATAAAGTCGAAGTGATTTTTTGTCAGCATTTTAACAGGTGCGAAGGAGACTCCATTGTAGGTATGAATGAGGAGTATAGATGTTATATCAATATTTTTTTATCTAAGAGACTTTGAGCTAACCATTTGTAATTAATTTTTTCAAATTGAACCTTTCAAGGCTTAAATCATCATATTTTATTAAAAATGTGTATATCAACAAAAATCAGCATGTCTAAAAAAGTGTAACCCACTATTGTGGGGTCACCCAGTACATAATGTGTTATCTTTTCCCTTGCCTTTACACTTGGGGGGCAAGGGGTTATCTCTATCTCTTTTTCTAAGGATCCACTTTTCTTGGTAGAGTGGCATTTGTTTATCATGTGACATCATTTTTTTATACAAAATTATTTGTCTTGATTTGGGATTCTCTCTTAAGAGGTGTGTATCCTTGATCATAGCCTCTTTCTTATTGGAAAAACGATAATCATTATAAAAAAAATTGCCTTACTTGAGGGCTTAAAGTGTGGCATCCTTCATTAACAATCTATTTTTCCTACCTAGCAATAGGAGGGGGTTAAAAGGTGAATTCTTGTTCTTCTTCCCCTCGTGGTCTCGAAGATGTTATTTTTGTTCGAGAACTCTTTTTGAGATAGATGTTTTGGAACAAAGGTCTCTTCCTCCTAAGGATCCCTTAACACAATGCGAGATATATCTTTACACAACTATCTTTCCTTGGCTCTCGAAAGAGGTATACCTCTTTTGCTTGGGTTATGCATAAATTATCACGTAAAGGATATTTTATTAGTGTTAAAGGTGGGTATCATTGTGCTTCTTTTCCTTAAGATCTCACCATAGTATTATGTTGTCATCCTATGGAGGGGACCATATATACGGCCTCCTTGTGTATTATATGATGGATTTTTAATCCTTTTGTGTCCCTATGTGTTCCTTTTGTGCTCATGTGCTTTACTTTTGTGTCCATGTGCATTATTTTGTACCCCTGTGCACTATTTTGTACCTCTATGAACAATTTTGTGCCCCTAAGCATTATTTAGTAGATTTTCCTAGAGACAATGCTTTCCTTGGTAATATTTTTGCACCAATTCACATTGTTTGCACCTTTTTGGATTTCATGTCCTTGGAGATGACGTTTCTTTGGTTATCTTTTTGTACTGAGCATTGATTTGTGGATGTCCTTACATCCTTTGGGATTGGTTAAACTAGCACAACACAAATTGCTAGAATATTTGACCTTTTTTGTTGCACCAATACATTATTAAGGTGGGATTGACTAGCATAACATAATTTGCTAGACTATTGATTCCTTCTTCCCACAAAATTCTCTTTTAGGATGAGTGGAACTAGCATAACACAACTTACTAGCCTTTATAATCCTTCCTCTTTTCTTCTATGAATCACCTAGCATAACACAATTTGCTAGCCTGTTGGATTCATGGTTTCCCTCTCTTCTCTATCCTCTCATAGCTTTGCTAGTGGGTTAGACCATGGAGTCTTGTCTTGTCTTTAGCTTGTGCTCTTGCCTCTTCCATGTGACCACTTATGCTTTTGCAATAACTGTCTGGACATGATACTTGCAATTAAGACATCTTCTCTATCGAGGTCTCTTACACTAGTTTATTTGGAGTCTTGTTTTTAGTACTAACCCCCTTTGTTGGTGTCTTTTGTCATTTTTCCTTGATTTCTTTTGTTTGTTTTTGTGTGCCCTTGCACATGGTTGTACAAGTTGATATCCTTCATTTGGGGGCTTGTGCCCTTAAACTTACTAATGTCTTATCGCTTTGCAATTTTGCCAATGATCATATCTCTCTCTTTCTTCTACTTTACCATGAGCATGAGGTAGCCTCATACTCCTGCTAAAGTTGGGGCTAAATGTACCATCCTATAATTGCATCACTATGTAGCTCCTCATTTGGCTTTGCCCCATTTTAGCAAGTATGAGCTCCCACATTAATTTTTGCTACTCTAGACCTAATTCTACTTTTCATTCTGGCATCCCCTCCATAATTAGGACCACTAGTTCAAATTTTGAGACTTTTTGGTGGGACCAAGTCATCCCAGATGACTATGCCCCAAGACATAGTCGTCCCAAAAAACTATGTTCCCAAAGTTTTCTTTGAAATTTAAATTGGGGGTAGGTCATAATGGTTTAGTGATAAATTCGAACTCTTGGTGGCTTCCTTCAAGTTTGGAGCTCTAAAATGTTTGTGTGAGGTACATAAGAAACCTATCCCTCCTGATTTTGGCATCACATGACATCATTGCATAATTAAGGCTTGAATTCAAGCACTCACCTATGATTGTGGCATCCTAAGGATTATATCAAGCATTTGAGGCATTTCCAAGGAACCTTGTCCATTGTAGCAAGCTTCTCTCCCTCATTAAAAGCCAAGTAAAGGAGACCACAATCAAGGAAGAAGATCATAGCACAACCATCCATTCACAAAGTCATTCCCCTTCTCCATATCAAGCATTGTGGAAAACTACAACAATCATTATCCAAGGCATGTCTTTCATGATTTCCTTTCAGGTTTTTGTATAGAGAAATTTATTGCATCAACACTTGTGATCACATTTGAAGAATCATTGCACCATCAAGGTATAAGATATTGTATGTTTCAGATCTAGCATCTACTTTGTACCGGCATGCTTTCAATTCAAGTAAATCTCATTTCAATTTCATGGTTGATTCAAAACAAGGGTTTGACTAAAGCAAACCCCTTCATACCCAACAATTCCCCTATTTTTGTATGCAAGAATAGGTGGCACCAATTTCAAGATCAAATTTGAAAAGTACAAGTTCTCAATTATAGTTTGCAACTAAAAATGTAACAGTGTCGGGACGTAGTCATCCCAAACAACTTAATATCGAGACATAGCCATCCCAGATGACTTAATCTCCGGACATAGTTGTCCCAGATGACTTGGTCCCTCCAATTCAACTCCAAATTGAATTTGTAAGTTAGTTACAGTCTCAAAGCCTTGTTTCTAGCAGCAAAATTGATCTATCTAATTTATGTCAGTATGTGTTTTCTTAAAGTCAATCTTTTTTTCCTATTTTGTCTTAAAGCTTGCATCTCCTCATCATTTATCTCATTTCCAATTTCCATTAAGTGAAGGATCATTGTACCCATTTAGCGCTTGGGCATTCTTAATCCTATTGGGTCATCTTCCTTCTAAATGTGACCAAAGAAATAGGACTACCACACCCCATTTCCCTATTTCTTGCATTACACTAGCATCTGTAATGATGTTTGGACACTAGAGTTTGATGGTAGTTGTGCCTCTTCAAGATCCAATGTAGGGATAGTCCTCATACCCCCGCAAGGTGAAATTTTCCTTTATCTTTTAAGTTGTAATTTAATAATACTAACAACATTGTTGAGTACCTCCTTCTTTGCTGGCTGGAAATGTTTGTCTGTCTGCTAGTCCTCTTCCTGATTCTTTGATGGATGGAGTTGGGGCCCCTATTGGCTGCTCGATGGGTGTTGCTTTTGTTGTCCCTGCTAGGGTTTCGACTAGTGCTAAACCTAATGTTTTTGATCCTCCTATTGTTTATCCCTCGGCTGGGAGTAATGATGGTTCTTTGTTGGGCGATTCGCGGGATGTTCCAACACCTCTGTTGAGTGTTGGTTCTTCAATCTCCATCCTCTTTTGATATGATCCTTTGGTTCCATAAGAAGGGATCAAAAGTTTAGTCCCCTTCCTTTGTTCTATTTTTTTCCATTGGTCTATCTTGTGTAGTAGAATGGGGTGTTCTTAGTGAGGGGTTTGGGGTGTCTAGGCCTCTGTTTTGGTTGGACTGTTGTATCTTTGGAACCCTTATAGTTTTATCTTAAGTTCCAGTTTTGTAAAGGGTTTCGAGGTCCCTTCAAAACCTATTGTTACCTTAATCAAAAACAACATTGTTGAGTACGAATTGTTGTTGGATATTGAAGTTGCGCATAAGGGACACATCAAGAATCTTCATTCTCAAGGAGATGCTAAGTTGGTAGTGTGCCAAGTCAAAAACAAATATCAGACAAGGAACAAGAGATTCAAGAACTACTAAAACTTGGTATGGGATTGCATTGAAGCATTTGATACATCAACATTTTGATGTTTCCTAGAGAGTTCAACAACAACTTACTCTCTCGCTACATCAGCCACACTCTTGATTCCTCACAAGGACTTCGATGACAATTTGTACACCATTGAGTTGATCTTCAAACCAAGTGTTCCTAACAACTTAGATCATTGGCAAGTGCTCAATGATGACAAGAAAAATATCAACTTTCTTTTATTTTTAAAGAGGGGTAAACACTTTGACCCACAGCTATGAACCAATGAGGCCACAAATAGGGGACCTCATCCCCAATGGGATTTGAACCTTGATGGGAAGAACAACACAACTTATCATTATTGCGATGTCTCATGATGTTGCAGTTGCGTGCGCGCCTTGGGCTCTTGGTGTTGTGTCGCCTTCCCTAGAAGCCTCTCATGGTGTTGATGTTGCGCGCGCACCTTGGGCTCTTGGTGCTGTGTCAACTGATCCAGCCGCCCCTTCTCCTGTTGCTGCTGCCACGCACGCACCTAGGGCTTCTGATGTTGTGTCGCCTGCTCCAGCCACCGCTCGGGATGCTTCTCTAGTTAACCCCTCTACCACAGTCCCTTATGTTGCTAGATGGGATTCTTTTCCCTCCAGCGATCCTTTTTCTACTATTGTGGGGACAGCGATAGGCATGTCTTCTAGGGCTCCTACCACTGTTTCTTCCCTTTCCTCAGTCATTTAGGTTGCTTTTGTTGAGGATACAGATGTTGCTCTTTTATTGGCCTCTAGTGTAACGACCCCCGATCCTGTGAGTGAGGGTGGGGTGAAGGGCCCTCGAGTGGTGTTTGCAATGTCCTCCTCTGATTCTAGGAATGTTGTTATGTTAAATCTGGGGACAGATCGTGGGCTTGTTCCTGTCTCTAATTCGTTATCCATTGTGGTGGACCAAGATGGAGAGGAGGATTAGATCACAACATCTCTGTTTTTTCTTCCTATGCCTTGATTTGCAGGTTTAGAGGTTTTTGGCCCAGTCTGTCGAAGCTTCATGATTGGATTTCTCGTCATTGGGAGCCTATCCTTGTGGATACGGTGCATATCTTTCCCTTGGCTAAAGGGTCTTTTATTACAAAGTTTGAAGATGCTTCGGACAGGAATAAGTTGTTGTGCGATCATTTCTTTAGCTAGGAGGATCGTTTTATGCTCATGGTTAAACCTTGGCATTTCGATTTTAACCCTATTTCATACTCTTTCACCCGGTTCCCTATCTGGGTTTGTCTTCCTTATCTTCCTCTGCATCTTTGGATCGATTCACTTTTTGAGGGGATTGGAAATGCTCTTGGGGAATTTTTGTTGGTAGATGGTGCTTCTTCTGATTTGTATCATTCTACTTATGCTCGCATTCTTGTTGATATTGATCCTTCTAAGGGTCTTCCTGCGGAGATAGTGATCAACTCCTCCAAAGGAAGATGGACTCAAACTCTGGATTATGAAGGGATTCCCTTCAGATGTCGAAGATGCTTTAAGACTGGGCATATGGCTTCTCAGTGTGGATTGGGTAAAAAGAAAATTGTCACGTCTTGGTGGAAGGGTGCTTCGAATCATCACTATTTGGTGAAGAAGAAGCATGTTTCACCGAAAAGTTTCTCTCAGGTGGTTGCGCAGGTCCCTCCTTCTGTTGTGCAAGATTTGGTTCTTGTTGGTCCTCCTATTAGTGCCTCTCTGGTTGCTTCGTCACCTGGTTTGATGGGGGCGGTTGTGCCTTTGGCCTCACCTGGTGTTGCGGGGGTCGTAGCCGCCAATGATTTTGTGGTCGCTTCTCCTGTTTGGTCTACTGGTTTTGTGGCTACCTCTGCTGGTAGCCATGATCGTTCTAGCTTGGCTGATGCTCCTCTGTGTTGGCGGCTAGAGTTGAAGAGGGCTAGATTTCTATCAAAGGAAAAAAAATTAAGAAGTCCTCTTCGTTTGACATGACTCTTCATTCCCATCAAAAGGGTGTTAAAGGAAAATCCTAGTTTTGGATTTCTCTTTAGTTAAGGGCATCTTGATGGCTTATTCATATTTTGAATCATCCAGGTTGTGGGTGCCTGTTGTAAAACCCTCGCTTTGGTCTTGACTCGTTCTGTTTAGTGGGCTTTCTTGAATATCTTTAGTGACAATTATGTACAAGGTTTTGGGGGGCCTTCAAAACCTGGTTTATCCTTAATTTAAAACAACACAACTTAACCATCACAACATGCCACAATTGGCAAAATTATCAACTTTCTTGAAACAAAAGAGTATTTTGATTATTTGTCTTTGAGGGTAACAAATCATATTCTTGAGAATCATTCTCAAATAGAGATCCTGAAGTTGGAGAAGAATTTTTACAATTACAAGGAAATATAAATCTCAAAGGATTGGGCTTACTTGAAAAGTTGTTTGACAAGCATGATTGTCATGTTAAGCGACAACAACAAACTGGGGTCGATTCCACTATGGAGTATGAGAAGTTCAATCTTGGGTCAGAAGTTGATCCAAAAGGATTAGTCCATTACTCTCTTGTGCCAATATATTGATAATTGGCATATTCCTTTGATGATCTCAAGTCCTTTCATCCAAAGGAAGTACAACATGATATTCCAATCAAGTTTGGTGTCATGCCATTTAGGTAGAAGCAGCAACAGTACAATCCTAAGATTTCAAGTACAATCTTATCTGAAATTCAAAAGATGTTGAATGAACAAATAATTTTCCTTATCCTCCATTCAAAGTGGGTAGAAAACATTGTTCCTCTACACAAGAAGAATGGGGAGATCCTCATTTGTGTGGATTTAAGGAACCTCAATCAACTGGCACTTGAAGATAATTACCCATTGTCAGTAATGGATCAGGTACTTCAAATATTAATAGGATCTCAAATGTTTTCTATCTTGGATAGTTCCTCTGGCTACAATCAAGTAGAGGTCAAAGAGAAGACCAACATAAGACCGCATTTACAACTCCATGGGGCACTTTTGTGCATCGCAAAATGTCATTTGGTCTTATCAACACAAGCACTACTTTCCAAAAGATGGTGGATCTAACTTTGCGAGACATTCTTAGCAAGTTCATCATTGTGTATTTGGATGACTTGATCATCTTCTCTAAGAAATGGCAAGATCATTTTTATCATTTGCAACAAGTCTTGGAGAGATGTCGACAACATGAAATTTCCTTGAATCCCAAGAAGTCATTTTTTGGGGGTACGAAAGGCAAGCTTCTTGGACACATTGTGTCTAAAGAAGGTATCAAGATTGACCCTGAATAGGTTAAATCCATTCAAAGTCTTTGTCTTCCTTCAAGCAAGATAGTTGTACACTCTTTCTTCAGAAAGGTGAATTTCTTGCAGAGGTTTGTTCCTAATTTCGAAGAGAAGACTCATCATATCATTGATATGATGAAGGGAAAAGTTGTTTTTTGTTGGAGTGTGGAAGGTGAAGCTACCTTCAATGAGATTAAAGAGGCAATTGCACATGCCCTAGTGTTAGTTTACCCAAATTACATGAATGATTTCATCATGTAGAGTTATGCCTCAGAGAATACCATGTTTGTGATTATGATGCAGAGGCGTAGTGAGGAGATTGAATCTCACATTGCCTTCATGAGTTGCCTATTGAAAACTCATGAATTGAAATATTCCTAGATGGAGAAACATGTTTTGTTTTATTGTCAAAGTACTGAAGCATTTCAGGCATTACATTCTGAATTCCCATGTCATTGCCTTAGTTCCTAACATAATGGTTAAGTCAATCTTAACAAGATTTTGGTACCAAGAGGGGCAACTAGATTGCCAAGATTTGGGATTATGGTATGGAGATCAAGCCTAAGAAACAAATTCATGAGAAAGGTTTGTCATCCCATGGTTGAAAATAAACCACATGAAGAAGAGGAGAGTTTTGAATCTCTTCCTATGGTTTTGTTTGTCAGTACAACTAATGAATGGTATTCCAACATTTCCTATTTTATCACTTATGTTGAATGTCTAGCACATGTATCATACAAAGAAAAGAGGAATGTGAAGCTCAAGGTGGAAAACTTTAATCTTTGGGATAATGGTTTGTACAAAAGGAGCTTGGATGGACCCTTCTTATGTTGTGTTGACAAGGTACAAGGTTATTGGAATCTTTCCATAACTTGGCTTGTGGGTGACACTTGTTCTGCTCTAGTGACAACTCACAAGATATTGAGGTCAAAGTACTATTGGCCCTCCAAGATGCGTACAATTGGGTACGCAAGTGTGATCTTTGTCAGTAGTTTGTTGGTAAGAAGTTAGCAACACAGCCCCTAAAGCCAATGGTGATCAAGGAACTTGATTTCGTTGGTGTCATAAACCCATCTTCAAGTGTGTGACATAACTATGTCCTCACGACAATGAACTATTTCACCAAGTGGGTAGAGGCTATACCAAAGAAGTGTGCTACTTCAAAAGCGGTATGTAGTTTTATTAAAGAGAACATTATTTCCAGGTGCAGTGCTACTCACAAGATTGTGGCAGACAATGCATCTATGTTTTCTTCGCATGAGAAAACTCAATTTTCTTTTGAACATGAAATCATACTTGCTCATTCATCTGACTATTACCATCAAGGTAATGGTTGGGCTTAATCAAGCAACAAGAATCAAGTGAGTATCATCAGGAAGTTGGTAGACGAGAACCAAAGGTCGTGGCACAAGGCATTGTATGATGCTTTGTGGGCAGACTGTATTACAACAAACCATTGGTATGTCCATGTTTCAATTTTTGTATGGTTTAAATGTTGAGATACCAATCACTTTGGAGTCATTTTCTCTAAAGTTGGCAAAGGCTATAGAGGATGGAACCTTTGGCAGTGCCCTAGATAAGTGTATCATGTTTCTTTTTGAATTGTAAGAGAAACATACATAGGTGGTGGATGGCATTGCAAAACACCAAAAGCAAGTCAAGACTCTCTTTGACAAGAAGGTAAAACAAAGAGAATTCAAGGTTGGAGACAATGTTCTGCTTTGGGATAAGAGACGAAAACCCAAAGGCATGCACAACAAGTTTGACTCTATGGCATGGATAGTTCTCAATTCACCAAGTCACTAGTAAAAATAATTATTTACTAGCCTACCAAGATGGGGCTCCCTTTTTGTTGTCTCATAGTGGACATCATCTGAAACTTTTTACATAGTGAAGTTGTAGATGAGTATTGCAAATACTGTACAAGTTTTGTGTTTTTGTCCTTTTGTGTCTTTTTGCCATTTTTAGTCTTTTGGTGTTGTTGTCACTTGACTCTATTCACCCAATGGATAAATGAAGGCACTTAGAGGTTTGGATTCTATTCCCTTCGACAATTTCAAATGATCATAGAAAGAAGTTCCCTGGTCAAAGCTAGCCATTATCCCTGATTTCAAACTAAGCAAAATCATCGGATAACCCACATGAAATCAGTTAATTTTGTAGCCTATGAACTCCAAGGCATGCTTTACGAGGCACTAGTCTAATACTCGTAAGCATTAAAATCATATTATGGTCAAAATGGTATGCTAGCTCTTCGATTTGATAATTTTTTCCCCTCCAAGAGTTAGAAATGTTCACAATTTACGCTAATTCAGGTTTAAACCCAACATTGCATATAATTTATGTTTCCATATGTAATTTGGGATTCAAAACTTGAATTGCATGCCATTGTTCCTCCCAATATGTTTTCAGGTCTTGGATCCTCGAATGCATAAAAGGTTGCATTTATTGCAAGGAATTATAGTTGTTTTAGTATATAAACTCATTTTTTAAGGCTTATAAACATGTTTTACTTAGTCTTTTAGACATACTTTGTTCTTGCATTCAACATTTTGCCCATGTGATCTTGCCATAGTATTTGGAGTCTCTTTTTAGGTAGGTTGGAGCCATTTACCAACAAATTTCACCTTTTTCATCAAGTTTGCAGTATTTTGATTTTATTTGTGTTCTATTCAAGTTTTTATGTTTATTTTTGTTTTATCTTATATAAGTTAAGGTTTGTGTTGGTTTATCACCTTTACATTCATGTAATCAAGGTCCTACACCCCAATTACATCCTTAAAATAATTGCCTTTTCCATCTAAAACTCACCATTTATTCCTTGAAGTCGGGTTCTCGATGCCTGACAACAAGGGCATTACATTGCAAGCTAAACAGACTTGCAATCAAGTTTATAAGACCTAATTGCAAGGTCAAAATCACAAACCCTTGCAATCAAAACCTTAAAACCCGATTGCAAGGTCTTGTGTTTACACATGATCTACCACTAGTGTAGATCAGGTCCTAAAACCCAATCTACAAGTTGTATTTCAGGTTTCAAGATCCAATCTACAAAATTCTTAAACATTGCATCTTCTCCATGCAATGTTATTTGCACTCACTAGGAAGTGTAATTGAATTTTAGAAGCCCCATTGCACAATGATCCTCCACACACATGGATGCGGTTGAATTTCTAAAACCCGACTGCACTCATACTTTGGCATCATACTTACTCGTGTAATTGAGATTTAAATCTCCAAATACACATTTAAATGCATTCCTCACATGCAATCGGGTTTCAAAAACCTGATTGCATTGCTCCCCTACATTCGCAAATATGTAATCGGGGATTTAAACCTCAATTACATACAAACCTTGTGCACTTCCTTTGAACTTGCAATTCAAGTTTTGAAATCCGAATTGCAATTGTTCCCACACTTAGTCGCCCTTACTTTCCTGCAAATCTTGCACACAAGTTCTTCAAATTTTGGTGAATCAAGGAAATAGCTTTGGTTTTGTAACACCTCTATTCTAATCAAGCTACCTCTAACATTGCGATTACTCATCACAATCCTATATGAGATACTTATGTGTGAAGAGCCAATTCTCAGCTCAAATAAAAAGATGAACTAGAAGTATCAAAATGAAATAAGACCTTATGCAGAGGCCTCAAACATCGATGAGATAAAGGACGCGGAGATAGGTCATGTGGACATGCAAGAGTTTATCCACAAAACCAAGAAGCCTCCATCCAAGAGAATAAATAAACTTCTTAATTCCAACATTCACAAGGTTGCTTCTTTCCTAGTGGCAGCTCTAGAACCTAAGTTTGTTCTAGTAGTGACTTAACATTTTGATAAGGAAACAAGAACAATGAAGGATGATGATGGAAATACAATACTGAGGCTTGATGAGGCTGCTTTTGATAGCTTGTTCCAATGTCCACACATTGATGCTTGTATTATCACAAAGGAATCAACTCAAGCTTTCTATAATGAGAACTTGGAGCTATGTAAGAAGATTAACACCATATGGCTCAAGCAACCAAGGTTTCATTGTTCTGATTTCAAGGAGGAAATCAATGAATATGATCACACTCCTAAGCTAGATCAAAGGACTGAAGAAGTCCTTTTAGGGGGATAAGATAAGATAAGATAATTTATTAATGTCCAACAAGAGACCACAAACAGGCCTAAGGGACTAAGAGTATAGACAGAGGCCAAAAGGCAGCAGGACCACCAAACGGTGCCCGAGAAAAACAAACCAAAACGGAACCAACAAAGCAAGAAACAAGGGAAGAAGAGTAGAATAACCAAGCATGGGGAATACGAAGCCGCACAGCTAGCGGTTCGTATTCGTGGAAAAGTAACTCAAAACAAAAGGGTAGCTAGCTGTGTGTGGAGAAGTCTGAATCTGGTGCTGGAGAGAAGATGTTTGCCGATGCTGATGGTGCAAGTGCGTGAGTGTGGTCTCTGTGTGGTCTCATCAATCTGGAGTGAATATAAGTGGACTGGCACCAGAGCCGTTTGGTTCCTCTAGGAGAGGTAACCGGAGTGAAAAAGGAAGTGATAAGCAAATGGAGAGATACAGACCTAGGGGGGATTAACTCCCTAAGAGTGTGATCCCAAAGACGGAAGGCCTCCTGAAGAAAAAGAGCAAAGCACCGCTAATCATCATACCTGAAGAAAGAAGACAGGGACATGCACTCTCTAAATAAGCAATGGAATCTCCCTCTAATCTCATAGTATATCAGACAATAAAATAAGAAGTGCATCTCGCACTCCACCACACCCATGCCACAACGCTGACAAATCCTCTCATCTCTGCTGGTCTGATGATCTATCTGAATACGGAGCCGGTGAGAGCCCACTCTGAAAGAGCCAAGCTTGATACGCAGGGCGTGGGGCCACCGATGGGAAGAGTAATAAGGCTGGACAATGATACCATCTTGAATGTCAATGAAGTTCTCCGCATAGAAGGCCATACGGGGATGAAGGCCACCTAGCGGGTCCACCCACGTAACATGGATAAACCTCCTGTAAATATCCATCCTAGTGATCTCGTTCAGCTCCAACCAAGGGGGAAGGAGATGAGCGGGGGCATCCAAAGAATACCGAAAGGGGGGAAGGTGGTCAATGTCAATACCAACCGTGCTGAGAAGCCTGGAGGCTTGAGCATACCAGCAGTGAGCACGCCTAGTAGGATTCGAGGCAGCAATCGAAGCTGAAGAACAATAAGCCAAGTAAGAATAACAATATCTGCCATCAACGAAGTCCACAAAGCCCCTGAGTCTATGAAGAGACCAAACTAAATCAAATATCGTACAGAGCTTGAAAGGATGAGCCCCGAACTCGGCAAGGATAATGCTGGTAGGAGTAATCGGGTGACAGCGGATGAAGTGCCGTAGAAGGAGGGTCTGAACTCTCTCAACAGCCGCCCAATCAGTGGTCAGAAGGGAGGGCCCCCAAATGGTCAAACCATAAAGGACAGTAGGTCTAACCAGGGAGTCTAAGATATGCATCTTAGACGTGGTATCCTAGAAGTGGTGTCTGAAGCACTGTCTCTCAAGTAATGCTAGTGAGCCCAGTCCCTTGTTGACCCGCAGAACCAAGGCCGGTCTCAAGCTAAATCGCAGTCCAGAAAACAATATGCCCAAATAGGTGTAATTGGATGTCTTCTCGATCTCAGTCCCTTTGTAAAAGAATTGGCGATCTAAGGTTTTCGAGCTATTGAAAACCATAACCCGAGTCTTGCCCAAATTGACTACCAGCTACCGAGAGTCACAAAAGAAGGCCAAACCATCCAAAAGGCGTTGTAACCCATTAGGAGAGGAGGACAGAAGCACAACGTCATCCGCAAAGAGAAGGATAGATATCAAAACCTGGTGAAGATAACACCCATCCTTAGGATGCGAGACACCCCTCAGAAAAGTCTCAAGCTCATGAATGTAAATGCTGAGAAGTGTAGGAGAAAGAGGGCATCCCTGCTTGACCCCAATAGAACTTTGAATGAAGTCAGATAAGCCCTGAGGGGTCTAAAGACGTCCGACCACACTCTCGTAAAGTCTCATGATGGCAATGAGAAGAATCTCGGAAACCCCAGTATCTCTAAGTCGCTGAAATAACGCCGCACGAGGAACCGAATCGAAGGCTTTGCGAAAGTCAACAAAGCAACAATAGACTTTGGAAGAGTGGTGTTGAGCCTCCTCAATAATAGCTCTAAGGGTAAGAATATGATCGGTAGTCTGAAAATCCGCTTTGAAACCAGCCTGGCCTCTAGCCCTACAACCCAAACTGTCCAACTGTCTTGTGAGAGTGATATGTAACACTGTAGCATAGAGTTTGGCAAAGGTGTGTCTGATCATAATGGTCCTATAGTTGCCCGGATCATAGGTCGGCCCAGCCTTGTGAATCGGGTGGATAATGTGGTAGGACCAAGAAGGCGGAAACCAGTGCAAACCACTCTGTTGAAAAGAGCAGCAAGATACGAGCCAAGAACCAAGATCCCCAACTTGAAAAGCTCCGCCTAGAACCCTTCCTCGTCAGCGGCCTTACTACAGCTCATGGTTCTAACGGCCTCGGAAATGGTAGAAACAGTAAAGATGTGGCAATGGTGGGGGGGTGTGAAGTGAAGAGGGGGTTGGTTGGGAATGTCATAAAGGGTGGTGATGTGGGAGAGGAGGGAGCCAAAGTCAAGGTCAGCGGAGAGAGCGGGGGGATGAGGAAAGAGCGTGCGCCAAAAGTGCTTTGGGGAGACCCGAAGAGAGGAGTTGAGAGACCGACACTGATCAAGGTAGAAGAGACGCTTCTTCCTGCGAAGAAAGCTATGGTAGGAGAGCCTGACCAGGGGAAAGGAGGGATCAAGGGTAGTGAAGGTAGAACGAACAAGGCGATGGAAGGACTTGCAATCATCATCAAACCACTGATTCTGGGGATAGGAACTGGGGCGGGAGGGACGGGCAGTGAGGGCAACGGAGGAATGCGGAAAGGAGAGGGAAGTCGACTCATGGATTGTCGTAGAAATAAGGTCAAACATGCTGGAGGTACAGGACAAGTCAGTGAGGGGAGCATCTGAAAGGAAGTGCCTGAGGTGAGTGATAAAGAGGTCAAGATTGGCATCGGCAAAGGAAAAGGTGGTGCGAGTAGGTGAAGGAAGAGCGGAGGGGTCGGAGGGGTGGGGATGAAGGGTGGGAGAGGAAAGGGGGTTAAGCGGAGGGGCACGGAGGGTGAGACAAAGGAGGGAATGGTTAGCCAAGGGAAGGTGGGCGACGGAGAAGCGGTTAATGAAGGGGATGAAGGAAGTGCAGGCCAGGACATAGTCAACAACACTAGCCCCACCACAATGAGGCCAGCAGGTAAATAAGCCTAAGTCGGGGAAGCAAGCAAGCCCGTTAAGAACCACAAGAGCAGAAGATTCGCAAAGGTGAAGGAGGTGTCGACCATACCGTGTCAGGGGGCCCCCGATGTCCTCAGATGAGCGTTGTAGACTAATAGCATCACTGTCAACCTTTGAAGTGCACATAGAATCTGTTTGCCGGTCATGAAACGGGGCTTGAAGATCTCTGGTGCGGACATTGAAATCCCCTAAAATGATTAAGTTCCCTAAAGCGGAGAACCTATCTATCCAGTCATAGAGGTCACCAAAAGGGTCTCCCTCGGAGCCGTGGACTGCGTAAGGAGAAGTAGCCGGCGGGAAGTAACAAACTGCAATGAACAAATCTCTATCTAGTCTGCCCTTAACGCAGACCCACATGTATCTAGCTAGGCTGTCAGAGTGCATAATGGTAGTCAAGTTGACGAGGTGATTGTGGATGAGACAACCAACCCCACCGGACCCCCTGACCCCACCAGAGAATCGAACCTCGTCCCGATACGCAGATAGCCAGTGAAATCCAGGAATCATGGGAAGAGGGCGGGTTGGGCTCTCGTGGGTCTCGGTAACAAGGATAATGTCAGCAATACCAATGACATCCATAAAAAGACTAGGTAGAGACCAAAGAGTGCCATTACCATTCCAACAGTGGATAGTCAAGGAGTCTCTGCACTCCTCCATCCCTTCCTGGACTTGCCGTCGTCATTTGGTCTTGGGGGCTGACCTAGAGACTCATCCTGGAGGAGGGTTGTCTCTAATAACCGCCTTGAGGTTATGGATAACCGCCCATTTGCCTTCAAGGCGGGCTGTTGCAACTACTGATCAGGCGTGTTTAAGCTCTGTGACCTGCGTTTTTGTGAGATCTTCATCAAGATATATTTTGGATGGTAGAGGGAAGAGTTTTCTATGAGCCCTTAGGACCTGCAACCTATTTGATGCATTGTGGAATCTGATGAAGAGTGTGGAGTCATAGCCAATCCATGCCCTATCAATGAGAATCTCGGAGAGCTCTAGCTGGTCACGGAGGAAGGCATAAACCTTGTCAACAGGGTCTGCAATGGAAGGTGTGAGGCCGCGAACTTTAAGGTTAAGTTCCCTAGCCCACCGCGCACGTTCGTCTGAGAGCTTAGATTGGACAAGCTCCACCACTTCCGTCAAAGGAGGTTGATGTTGTTGTTTTTGTTGTTCATTATTGCAGACTTCGGCCCAAGATTTTAGTTGTGACTCTGTGTTGTTTTTCAGGTTAAGGAGTTCGTCTTGCATGTCCTTAATGTCTTGAATCTGGGCAACATGGGAGGGGGTCTCCTCAAGGTGTTGCTTCTGCTGTAGTTTAGAAATAGAGGTACCATGCAACAGTATTTTAGTTTGGAGTTCTGTATTTTCAGCCTGTAAATCATCTATTCTCTGTTTGAGGATTTTCTTCTCCTCTTCCAAACTATCCAATTTGTCTACCATAGCTTCAAGTTTAAACATCCGCTCTATTACTTTCTGGAAGAGGAAGGAAGAGGAGACAACAGTATCTTTGAGGGCTTTATAATCATTCTCTACCAATGCCAAGCGGTCAACCATTTGCCGAAATGTGTCTGGGTCAAGTGAGGGATCCATCTAACCCAGCACAGTCTCAGTTCCCTATAATGAGTCTCACATAGTGCATACC
Source organism: Chamaecyparis obtusa (assembly GCA_027943335.1). NCBI lineage: Eukaryota > Viridiplantae > Streptophyta > Pinopsida > Cupressales > Cupressaceae > Chamaecyparis > Chamaecyparis obtusa. The sequence goes on along the minus strand of BSBK01005367.1, from coordinate 51,292 downwards.
AGCCAGCAAAAATACCTAAATGAGAGGGTTAGCAGTCGGGCAACACACCAGCACCTCAGGCATTTTGTCAAACAGTTTGCATGTGATTGTGCAAGCAACACATCAGCACTTCAGGCATTTTGTCAAACAGTTCACATGTGATTGTCTTGCGTGGAAGAGGTTGTGGGTTACAACAATCGAGCCCTGAGGTCACAGCTATGCTTGGATTTCTTGCGGGGAAGATGTTGTGGGTTACAGTCACCGCAAGAAGAAAGTGTCAGTCAAGCCCTAAGGTCACGGCACCACCTATGTGCCACACCCGCAAGCTGTCCATGGCAATGTAAAGCAGCAAACTGCCCTTGTCTGCTCCACCAATAGCCACCCACGACACACCCCAGCATGAGACCCTTACCTGTGACTGTAAATGGCATAGAGGATTTCAATCATATTTGATTGATCTTGTTCATTGGCCAGATCAAGTGAGAAGTTTGTAGAAGAGATCTTGAACTACACAACTAGAGGGGTTCACACCAACATCAAGGGGTGGAGTAAGGTCCGCTAGGTCTAAGGAGTCCAAATTTGCAGCAATGCTAAGTGGAATGGAGCAAATTAGTGATGACCTATGTGAACAATTGACTCAAGTGGGCACCACTTTGACTTTCTACATGAACCCCTACCTTGTATATGTTGTTGCATCTCAAAAGCAGTTATCAGGCCTTGAATTTGTAAATAAAAGGGTTCTTGAATTTGTAAATATCAAATGTGTTTATGGTTTCAAACATTTTGGTGTGAAGGTGTTATTTATGTGAGGGAAAAAGAGGTTGTAGAACTTGGATTTATGATAATAAATAGGCAGGATGGTGCAGCAACAGTCCCATTGTCTCTTTAGTATCTTTGGTTTTGTTAAAGGTTTTTAATGATCTATGATATTTAGTAGCCTTTGTATATGTTTAGTGTATAGGCTTTATGCATTATGTACAAGCATTTACCTAGGTGTGGAGCCATATACAGCCTAAAACTATATTATCTATAGAGTAAACGCATATGGAAAATCATTGTGAAAGTGTACTCAATAATCATTATAGCTTGGATGGAAAAAGGCAAGCCACTATTAAGAAGATTGGATCGATCCTCAAGAAGGTACATGCACTACGTAAAAAATTAAGGAAATTGTCTTACAAATTGCATTTGAGAAAAATAATTAATCAACAAATTTATTGGCAAATATAGGAACAAGTGTAAACCCAATATGACCTGCAATCTGAAGTTTTCCAAACAAAACATCATCATTGTTAATTGAAAGTAGCTTATTCATTTATAAATAAGAAAGTCAATTTTCAAATATACCAAAAAGTAGAAAGAGGGGGCAAGGAGAAACAGATAAAGGAAGAAAAATCTCCACAGTCCTGCCTCACCACGCATCTATCGTTGTGATGCATGTCATCACAGCCCAAATAAATTTAAATATAACATCTTTTCACCCTAGACCTTCAAAGAGGCTAAATGGTAGTAAATTGAGAAGTGTAAAGATGTAATACAATTTGTAATTCTATTGTGATGGAGATCATGTAGCAAATGTTGTTGGGATTTGAAGTTGTGGGAAGTGGTAAAAGCAAGAAAATGGCAGATGAATCCTTAAAAGGTACCATTTTAATCTAGGGCTCTTTCTCACCCACACTCAAATAAGACTTTCCAAGTTCAACCAAACTTCGGCTGTGAGAGAAGAGTTCCGAGGAAGGTGATACACATGATAAAAGCTATGTTCCACACTGTTGTTGGAATGTGCACAATAAAATAAGTGTGAATATGGTTTAAGGTCAATGGGGAAAATGAGACATTTTTTTGGAATGGTAGCAGACAAAAATTAATAAAATTGATAGATTTAAAAATTTTGAGAAAAATGAAATCAATTCATAAAAGACATTCATAATATTCATTGGAAGACCATATTTAATAACATTATGAAATGAGAATTCAGATGAAACTTGACACAAATCAACAGAATTTTATTGTTTTCATTGTCAATATGCATAAATAAAAAGTACAAGGTCTAGAGGCTACAACCAGAAAATGACAAAAACGGTGAAAATTATTTTCAATTCTCTCTTTTCTCCTCACAAAATGGCAACGTTTAATGTTTTTAACTTGTAAGCAGTTTCTGTTGAGTTTAGGCTTTTGACAAGTGTTGGTGTGGAGGCCCCAAACATCTACTTTCTTTTTTAGTTCATAGTGGTTGACTTCCAACAGAAGCTAGAAGAAAATTGTCAGGTATAAGGACAAGCCATTTCCCAGCCAGAATTGACTCAAGTAGGCACCCTTGACCAGATTTGAGTAGGGGATAATTACACTATGGCAGAATATTCCCGCAGAGTCCAAATCTTGTGTGCTGGAAAAAGTTAAAATGCTTTGGGGCAGATTACTGACACTAAAGAAATTTAAACTGCGAATAAAAGGTTTTAGGCAATGATATCACCTTTTCTGGGCTTTGTAGTTTAGATAACATGCAAAAGACTTGCTTCAAGTTCAACCACTCTCCTGTTCTTAAGCAATGTAAGGCAATGTAAAGGCACCAATAGAGTAGGTTGTTCAAGGTCGTGGTGCACTTCAACCCCTCAACAAGATGTAAGCAAATACAAACATGATGAGACATTGTTCTAAGACGGGAACCATGTCCACCATGCTACACCTGTGTTGGAATCTAGGACAGCTCTACCATTGGACATGGCAAGGATGAACCTCAAAGCTATAGTCTTCATTAATCAGGGAGAATAATTCAGGTGCCTAGAGGACCAGTCAAAGTCCATATCCTTGTCAGTTATGTTTGTGGATTAGCCTTGTTACACAACCCAGTTTGTGTTTTGCTTGTTTCATAGCCAGACAGCTACTTAAAGTAGTGACTGTTTTTTCAAAGTACAATGTCTAGTAATGGCAAAGGGTACAATATGTTGAATTAGTGTTGTTTTAGATTTGGATGGATAAAAATAGGAAAACACCCAGCTTTCATTTTTGTGAGTTTGTAAATGCAAAGAGGAAACAACAGCATGGAAATTCTTGGAAGTTGGTTAGGAAGGCCAACTGTGTGTGTCGATCACAACCTCCCTTCACTCTTGATTTCCATAGGATTCTAAAGGAGCACCTTGGATGAAATGTCGGGTGGGAATGTAGCTGTTCCTAAACAGAGTAAAAGGCAGTCTAAGATGTTTCTTCTCTTTGTAGATATTATCTAGGGTTTTCAAGATCACTCAGAATTATAATATCAAAAACTAATGTAATCAACTAAGTTGCCGGTTCGGATTCGGGTTCAGATGCGAGTTCCAGATTCGGGTTCAAAATTCGTTCAAAATTTTTTGGGGGTGGGTTCGAATTCGTTTTGGGTTCGTTTGTACAAAAACATATGCTAATATATATGTATGTATATGTATATGTATATGTATATATGCAGCAGCAAATAAGTTCACACATGTAAAGCAACATAACAAAATACACCACCATATATATTAATGTTTTAGTCCAAATGACATATTTTTTACCTTTTTGGCCTTTTTAGTGGTCTATTTTAGGGTTGGAGGGTTGGATTGACTAAAATAGACAAAAAAACTTCTTTAAAAAAGTCAGAAAAATCCATTTTTTGACCAAATTCGGCCTGGATCCTACCATAGATTTGCAAATTCGCCATAAAACAGCAAAATTTGTGCTAGGCTCATCTGACAGAATTTGGGCAGACTTTTGCAAGAATATGATAAGGACCAGACTTTTGCAAGAATCGGACCAGACTTTGGGGTTGCTAAGGAAGAATTTGGTAACATAGGTAATCAAGCATGCCCTCTTTTATCATTCAGTTGAATCCATAGATGTGTGGTCAATTGTGTGGCTTTTGATTTCTCTTATTTTTTTCCTACTTTTTATTTGGTAAATTCAACCCTTCAGGGGCGGGAAACCCCTTACAACCCTCAATTCACCGATCAAAACAAAGAGTAATATTATAACAAGGAAAAAGTTTTGACAATGTCTTTGTTGCTGTCATAAGTTCTCTACAGTCCATGAAGTAATGTGCATAATTACTTTTGGTTTTAACTCTGTATGTTTTTCCATTGGTGCATTGGATCACACTTAATAATCCACCATCAGGACAAAGTGTGTGATCCAAAACCTTGATTGAAAAACATACATAGTTAAAAGAAGCAATCAAACCTTTGTTCATTAGTATGATAAATTCAAGAGTAAGACATTATAGCAAGGAAAATATTTAGATGAAATCTGTACTTACAAATCCCAAGATTTTTAAATTCCGGTATTCTCCTAATATAATAATTTTGGAATATATAATTGAATTTTCAAGTGCAATTATTTACAAATTCCTCCCTTCAAGAATTATAAGATAAAAATGGTTTAATCTAATCCCAATAAGCTGCTTTACAGCAATAAAATTGTAAAAACTGTACATGAATTTCGCCTTCATAAATCCTTTTTCATTATAAATTAGTGTTATATTATGCCAAGGCACCCGTAATCCTGACATTTGTAATTTTGAAGTGCTTCTGATATACACATAAGTTAAATGGTAAGATGGTATCTGCCAATGTTATATACAGTTGAGCTCTGCAAATTATTTGCAGACATTTCTTTACTTTCTTTGACATTTTGAATTGTTGCATGGCGAAAGCACAAACTATTTGGAAATGAGCACCTGTGCAAAACATTTATTCACAAGAACTCAAAATTTGTTTGCTGTCAAATGAGACTGATGTGAATATGCATGCATTCATTGTTCGTTAGCATTCATTGTTTGTTAGCATGCTTGTGTGGAGGCATAAGATTTAAAGAGATAAACCTTACCAATACCAGCTGTATGATGGCACAAACTCAATTGATATCATTCATCAGCTAAGCATGCCTGGGGTGCCAGTCTGAAGCATTCTTTTGAACATATCCATGCCAAATGAAGAATCGGATGTGCTGGAATATCAAACCAAAAAGAAAGTTACAATAATTATAATTGAACAATGTAAATTTGCTTCATGAAACAGTTGATCCTGTGTAACAATTATTTCACTGCTGATTTCAGTTTTAGTCTCTACTATTTATTTAACAAAAGGCATCAAACAAGCAACAAAAAACAAGATGGAGGGCTAAAACTTGGCAAGAGAAAATGTTATTGACAAAAAAAGAAACTTACAGTGCTAAGACATTTGAAATGTTTTTTCGGTTTCATCAGTTTAAAAATGTTTCAAACATTTTGCATAAGGCATTTATGCTACTTGAACTCTTAAAATTCTTACATTTGGAGGAAGTCAATATGAAAACTTTCATTATATTTCTACTAAAATCTTCTCATTGTAAACATTGCTGGCCCAAAAAAAAGATAAATCTCACACACAACTGGTACTGTCTATAAATTTCTTCCCATAAGAATTTTTTTTAAAATTATTAACAGTTTGTTTTTATTTTAATCTATCTACTACAGAAAGCACCCATACATGGTTACTTTTGGCAAAAAAAATTGTTAAATTCACTTTAAGACAGATACCCAAGGTACGTCTTACCAGGGGGTTTATGAATTGGGCTGGAGGCAATCTGGGCACGGTAAGGGCAGAACATACCCTGCTTATCCCTTAAAAATTTGATAAAACAAGGGCATCCCCAGGATGTCTATCCAAGGTGGGGATGCCCACCTATTCATAAATCCTGAGTATGCCCTGCTGTCCCTGGCATCTCAGAGATGTCAGGACATCCACCAGGGACACCCACTTTAAATATTCAAAAAAATACAGTTAATAATAGTGAGTAGATTTCCACAATCCATGAATATTATTTGAATGCTGCTTCTGGATTCAATTGTGTGAGTATTTTTCATCAACATAATACAGTTAATACTATATGGAGGACCCACAAGGCCTTGAAGGCCACACATTCATTTTTCCTATGTAGCCAGATTCGTCTGGCTCCTGGCCGGATCCGTGTTTGGTTTGCACCAGATCCAAGTAGCACTACGATTCTTTTGTGGGTCCCAGCAAGGTGTGTGCCTTTGGTGCCTGGTCCATCTAGGGTGAACTTGGACGCACGGCGACAATTTCCTAAGCTTTTTTTCTTTTTTTAATTTTCTTTCTTTTTAACTTTGACTGGACACCCTCAGCCCAAAATGACCTCTAAAAAACATGAAACACCATAACTACTTCATTTTATAGTTCTTTTCTTCAAAAACAACAAATATCATTTCAAGAGGCTAACCATTTATTTTTGCTTGTTAGATTAATAAAGAGAGTTGAAGATTGATGCTTGAAGGTACTACAACGATTGCATTGTCATTCCTATGCATTTGCATGTTTTCATCACCTGCCAAAAAGATCATATAAGGATATTTTTGCAAAGAGTTGAGATTTTTCAATTTTTTTCTTCCATTTTAGTTTTACAAACTTGAAGCAGATTCTTTGGTTTGTTTCTCTATGTTTTTCCATTCTCTTATGAATGTGTCAATAATTCAAAAGAAGCAGGTATTCTATATCTATTTTTTGTGTTAAATTTTTTGTTTTTATTTTGAATGTGTTGCTTACAAAATTTAGTGTCATTGGAAGAGTCACAATGGCAACTAATTCCACCTCCACAGCTCAACCTAAATTCAAAACAGATCTGAATTCTCCTCTATGGAAATAAGTTCAAATGATACAACCGGTTCCAAGTGGTGGATATTCCATTTGGATTTGCAATGGATGTGATGTTCAATATTCTAGTTCATATAGTCAGGTGAAAGCCCATTTGTGAGGAGTACCTGGAAAACCAAGGCATCAAACTTTTCCCTAGAAAGAAAGGTGTACTTGTGCCCTAAGAGATAGTAATAGGATAAATAATTGAGCAAAAACAAGAAGATGAATGGCAGAGTCGTAATTCAAGTTACCCCTTAATTAAAAAAAAGATAAAAAGGAATTCATCCCTCTTCTAATCCTAAACTGCATTTCAAAATGAGAGCTGAGACATTGCCAATCAATGCGTAGCAAGACGTATTTATGTGAATGGGTTGGCTTTCAATGTTGTTCACTCACCATATTGGAAACAGATTTGAAAAAAGTTAATAAAGCTCCAAAAGGGTGTAAGGGCCCAGGTTATGAGAAGGTGTGTTGCAAATTACTAGAACAAGAGGTCAAGATGGTTGAAAATTCATTAAAGCCCACAAGGGATTCATGAGTTGAGACAGGTGTGTCCATTGATTTAGATAAGTGGAAGTATGCAAAATACAGCCTTTGATCAATGTCATAGAGGTGATCCCCAAATGAGAAATGTTTTTGAGAGTCATGGATTGTGGTGGGCAAATGAAAGATGAACAATTTATTGCTAATATTCTCACTGCAACCTTTGAGGAAGTGAAACCCCGTGGATTGGGAATAAAATTGATCAAATCAAAGAGTTGTATGCGTAGTTTGAGGACATCCAAATATTTATCACAAAACCAACACGTCTCAAGGCATTTTTCTATTACTTTCCAAACTGGAGCACCACATCCATGCAAAATAATATAAATTTTGCATTTATAAAATTTAATTGTGTAATTTTAATTCTTCTTTAAAGTTTTTTTTTAGAATTTTAATATTCCTTTTAATAGGTTGCAGAGATTCATTTCACCTCTAACACAATCGCCTTGATACAACTTGTGAAAGTTAGAGAGGCACTTTATAACATAGCAATTGGCTAAAATTGTTCTATATCGAGGCAAAGCAGCACTAACATGGCAACAAAAATTAAGCAGATGATATTAAATGACTCACATTGGGGTTGTGTGGAGGAACTCCTTAGTTTCACCAAGACCATTTTGAGCATGATTCACTATACTAACACGGGCAAACCTTGCATTGGAGAGAGATATGATGGCATCAACTCAATGATTGAGAAGATGAAGTGCATCATAAATGAGAAAGAGAAAGACCCCAAAGAGACTCGCTTCAAACAAGTGCACGCAATTTCTAAAAGAGGAGGAAAAAAATGACCACCCTATTACATCTTCTTGTCTTTGTATTGTCTCCAACAGTACTCAGATTCTTTCTGAGTCAAGAAGGCCTCCCACATTTAGAGATTTTGAAGTGATTGGAGGGTAAAAGGAAACATTCCTTAGACTCTTCTTTGAAACTAAATTGCGAGATATAATTACAAGTGAGTCGGTTGATCTTGTGCACTCAAATGGTCAAACTAGTGAGGCTCTTTGTGATACATTCTTTGAGGATGCCCATAGTTGGTGGCACTTCCATGGTCAATACAACACCTACAACCCCTTGCAATCAGAGTTTTATCACAAGTTTAATAAATTTTATTTTTTAGCCATTAAAGTTTCATTTATAGTTATTTTATTTATTATTAAATTTTATTTTTATGTGTAGCTTTAACAATTTATTGTCGTCATAGATTAATAGTTCATCTGCATCTGAGAGGAATTGGAGCACATATTCTTTCATCCACTATAAAGTGCAATAAATTGCACTCAAAAAGTGCAGAGAACTTAATATATGTGCATTCCAAGTTGCATCTCCTTTCACACAAACAAGACTATGAGGAAGGGAGACAAAGTTGTGGCATATAGAGCCAAAGCATTCTAAATTCTCAATTCGATGCCTTAGATTGCATTTGAGGAGTCTGAAAGCTAGCACACTTTTAATGCAAGTGGCATTAGCACTACTTGGAATTCCTCTAATGTTCCTACATCATCTAATGTCAATGATGATGATGATGATGATGATGATGATATTGATGATATAGAAATCCATGTGATGATTAAAAGTTTAAAAGTATAAAACTACGTTGTACTTGATATTATTATTTTAATAGTGAGCTTAAATTTAAACGACCTGTTGAAATATGGTAGCTTCGGTCAGATATAGAAATGATGATCGATTTGATAATGTGTGTATATATATGTCAGTATGTACTGACGTATGTATACACACATATTTAATGGTATATATATTCATGTCATCATTTGCAATAAATTCGGGAAATCGATGATCACTTATATAACTGATCGAAATCTACTATATTCCAAGTATATTACCGATCTGCATTTAGAGGTTATTACTTGCAGATTATTAGCATTTCATGTTTCATTTAGGATCCCGATCGAGCATCATTATCGGTGATCATTTCCGGATTGGATATTATTTATTTGTGCAAGATAAATACAAATCGAACTTGGTAAGCATTTATGTTTATTAAGTAACAACGCCGGTTAGAGATTGGATGTTTAGTTAAGATGAAAAGGCACAATTCATGAGACATCTCATGAACAGACATGCTTCCACTTTGAGGAGACATGTCCGCTCATGGGATGTGTCTCTTCCTTATATATTTAATGCAGATCCGATCCACAATTGGAGACATCGAAATCAATAAATGTTTTGCTCTTGTAGATCGAATACCATTATGGAAAAATTCAGACTTGTGAATTCATGATCAGTATTTCTCAATATTGATTTGGCATCAACTTCATATTTATCAAGTTCAATATTCTGATTATAATCTGCAAGAAAGTACAGTGATTGCAAGAATCATATTCTGCAAATAGAAAAGCCATAAATAGATCAAATCTGAAAGAAATTTAATCATATCTAACATGGTATCAGAGCCTTGCTAAGGAAGATCCGATTAGATTTGAGAGTTCAGATTACTCAAAATATAAATTCTATCTTGAAAGTATAATCACATTCCATTCGTCATAATGACAAGTGATCATCGATATGATGAAGTGCACCGGCTATATGGTTTCAGTGATGACATGGAATAGGAGTCTACGTGGAATAAGCGCCTGGCAGGATATATCATTTAAAATGATATATATATTTTTGTTTCGGCAGCGATAACACATGGGTGATATTTCTTTTAAAGAAAGACCAGAATTAAAACACATAGAAGTCTCTGTTGAACACAACTTAAGAACTGATAAATAAGAATCGGTTAATATTGTCAGTTTGTGGTTATTATAAAACTCCATCGAGTGTTGGGTTCTATTTTTTAGGTTCATATATGTGGATTATGGCATGAACTCAAATATTCTTTCAGATGTAATTGCTGATGGTATGGGCGATGGCACCATCAGCGTCTGGAATCCAGCTAAAATTATAGGTCCCAAGGACACCAAAGTTGCTCTAATGACACGACTTTAAAACACAATTAATGGATATACTTGATGATGAGTTCATTTGGACTGCTATTGACTTGTTGATCATCAAGATGACCTGTGACTTTGATATGACATTTGTCGATGGTTGTTCTCTTGCCAATAAGGTTGACGGTGAGACTCTTGTTGATGCTCGTGGTCTTTGTGTTTCTTAAAGGACATCGAGGAGACTTGGGCTATCGATTTGAGATCTCATATGTTCGTCGATAATGTTCCTCTTGCCAGTGAACTTGAAGGTGGACCATGGTTGTATGGGAGCTGACTTGGCTCGAGTACAATAAACTTTGGAGGACTATGCATAGTTGATAGTGAACTATTCACAAATGAAGTTCATATTAAGCACTAAGCATTATTGGGAGCCCTTGTATTACAAAGGAGAATAAAATAATATTTTGAGGGACTATAGTTATCATTGGCAAATATCTTCAATTGAGCATGGGACCCATCTATAATATGGCCGAACAAATTATTATTACAAGCGATAGATGTCAATTTGAGGGAAGTTTTGATCCATAAGTCATTGCAATAATTCAGATATGGAAAAGGATCAAATAATGCAAAACTTTCTTGAGTTGTGGGGGATTCGTATCGAAATATTCCAAGAAAGACTTGAAGCCGCCTAAGTTGTTTATACAAGCCTTGCTTAGAGTTGCAAGCCTCTTGGCCATTGCTGAAGTTTTACAATATCGTGTAATTTCTTATAACACAATCAACCGGCCTTTGAGACTCAGAATATTCTTGTGACTGACATTGAAAATATTATTGGTAGATAGTGGTCAAGGCATCAAAGGAATTTCTACTTCAGTGTGAATCTCTTCTAGAAAGAGTATGAGCATCAATTCAGTATTCATTACAGACCTTACCCATTAGTGTTGGGCACTGGATAAGTTTGTGGATATTAGTATCTGACACCACCTTGTTCTGGAAGAGATATTAGCTCAGATTTGGAAGCTCTTATGTTTGATCTGAAGCTGTAAAGTCTCTTATTTCCGGTGAGCAAGAAATTTGTTTTCATTCAAAAGGTTGTTTTCTTGACAAATACATATGTTTTCAAATACTGAATGAAATTCTACATCCTGGTCCTTAAGTAAATAATTAGAACTAGAAGTATGAAGGTATTTAACTGGTGTTTTCTGATGTAATTCAATGCATTTCCCCTGTAAAATAAAATAAAATAAATAAACATTAAGGTAATGTACCTCCTTCTACAGCTATATAGTATATAGTATATACAGTACTACCCCCCGACCATCCCCAAATTGAGGCCCTTTTGCCCCCATCCCCCTGTCCCCCAGGGCCAATGTAACACTGTATTAAAGGCATATACAGTGGGATTTACTTTTTCAGTATCTGCCATTAGTGCATTCCAGCATTTGTATATTTCTGTAGATAAAGGTGGAAACTACAGACACTGCCTTATACACTATCAGGAGAGCATAAGTTGTTACAAAATGCAGTTTTATGCTAGAATATCAGACAAAAGAGATCTTTAACGAAGGTAACAACAATTTTCTATTGTTGTGTTTTTAAGAGCTTTAATTTTTCTCCGGGCTATTAAATAAGATGAAAACACATACAAATGTACAGATCCATATTATTAAACATCACAACACATACCTTGGAATGGTGATGTCATAAGGAAAAGGTACAACATTAGAATTTTGTACAGGAGGAATGTGGTCCTTCTTCTCATTGACATGTTGTATTATTTGAAATAAAACATTCCTTAGAGCCTCCTCCAAAGCAGCATGACGGGAATTTCCATCTTCCATTGTGACCTCTGCATTGAGTATTCATAGAAATAAGATCAACAGGGTCTCCCAGAGCTTATAAAGATGAATATAGAAAATAACCAGATAGACATAAATAAGTACAAAGGCATCCTAATAATGACAAATACATATGTTTTCAAATACTGAATGAAATTCTATATCCTGGTCCTTAAGTAAATAATTAGAACTAGAAGTATGAAGGTATTTAACTGGTGTTTTCTGATGTAATTCAATGCATTTCCCCTGTAAAATAAAATAAAATAAATAAACATTAAGGTAATGTACCTCCTTCTACAGCTATGGCCTTCCCATGGTGAGATTTATTGCTAGATGCCTTTGACATTATAACGTTCATAGAAATATACCATTGTTCCCAGTAAAAGCGTTCAGGTTTATTACTGAACCATGCTGTCTGCTTGTTTCTAATCTCATAAAAGGACAGGCATATCTGCAATTATAGGAGCATAAAACATGGTAAAAGAACTACTTGGGTATCAAGGTCTTGCTAATAAATGCATTTGAGCATTACACATGGTAAGCAAAATTACTCATAATATTGAAGTACGACAAAATGCACATATGCATAATCTGTGAATGTATTTTATACTAAACGGTTGATTTATTTATATAAAAAATCACAAATTCTAGGGAGAGGAAATAGAGAACAACTACAAACATAAATACTTAAATTTATCAGATGTACGAAATAAAATTGCACTAAAGCCTAACTGGAAACAGAACAAGTAAAACAATTAAATTAAGCTTGCTCAAATTCATATTATATGATAAATTACGAAGAAAACCTGGCTCTTCTTATTTGGATGCTTTTCTACCCAGCTAACAAACTGATCAATCTTCTCCTCAATTTTCTTTTCAAGATCAGGATCTCCACATTGCACCTAACAAAAAATGAATGGTTTAGTAAAAATCTGCAAGACATTAAGCTTTAAAATTCACAATCTTAGTCTGAGGCAAAAATATAAATCAAAATGAATAACCTCAACTAGATGTGATTATATGTCTTTAAAGAAGGTATCAATTATGTCATCAATTTTTGCCAGTCAAACAAAAATCCAATACATTGGACTTGCCACTTGCCAATAATAAAGACAATAATTTTAGGGTCCATTAACATATTGATATACTAAGCATGTCTATCCATATCATTCTTCAGTTTTTCAATCTGAAGGAAGTAACCATATATAACAGAATTTTAAAATGTATCAGAAACAGTAGCCACAGGAGAACAGAATAATAGAGCAGCAGTCTATGATGACAATAATCACAGTTTTAAGCAAACAAATTAATCAACAGATTAGATCTAAAAAGTCATAAACTAAGAAGATTATTTCTCAAAGGCTTCTTGATTATATCTAAAACATCACAATAAAGAGTGAAATTTCCTTGTAAAAACCTCTTCCTTTCATGTTGATGACAATTTACAAAGCAAAAGGCTATCTCTTGAATTTTGTGTACATCAACCTGGTCATGGCATGCTTCCAGTTAACATTCAAAGTGTAAAAATGTTTACCCTAAAAAAATCTCAAAACAAAATCATAACTCGGAACTCATACTTGTAGAGATTAAGATTTAAGCTTAGTTTCAACTTAACAAAAAGAATGGGTATTCAATGCCTTTATGAACACATAATTGTAATCAAAACAAATGATGTGTGTCTTTAGAGGGGTGGAATTTTCGCACGAAAGCTAGTCAGTGAAACTGATAGTTTAAATTTACTGCAAACTGGCATCTACTTTACTACATTTAGCATGAATAGGAACTTAGACAAAAAAAAATGAACATAAGCATTTTTGCATGCCCAAAACATGTAAATATATACAAATTCATAAGATACTATATGTGCTTGAAAATACTTACATATGTTATTTCAAAGAGATCTAAATCAACATCCTTAGGCCTAACCAGGCCGAGAGCTCTATGAAATGCAACTGTGTGTAGTATACCTGTAAATTTGCAAAACGGTATTGAAGCATCAATATCAGCCACACAAAGAGAAATATAGGAGATCAGACAATGTATATAAAAATCCAATTTGCATTATAAATAGAGGAAATACACTATCAACCTATTGAAACTCTACAGTATCCATTAAACCACATTAAATTAAGTGTCCTTGCAAGATGAATACCCCAAGAAAGGTAGTTTATTGTAATGCATATAAGCAAACAAATACCACAATTCCCAGATTTATTGAACACAATACTAGGCCAATGGTGTTTAAAGGCTAATACAAAGTTTTCCCATCAACGCAGTCATAAATCACTTAATTCTAATCTTATTTAATAAATGTAGGGCGCTGTCATAAGAATTATTTGTGACAACTGACAAGCATTCACATGTAAACATATCTATAAATATTGTCTACTGTGCAGAAATTTATCTGAAACTCTTTAAGTAAAATAATGATGTGCTCCATAAGAAAATTTGGAATATGGCAAAGAGATGAATGCTGAGTAAGATACTCTAAGAAATTATGATCTCTGCATTCTGAGAAGAAATTCATTAATGGGCAATGACAAAAACCATATGCAAAGTCATTATATTGTGTGATTTAGTTATTATATGTTCAACCTAATGGGAAATTTTTTGCAATTCCTTCTAGGAAATCCTAAAACTACTAACAAGATACATCATAATTCAAAACTGCTCACAAAAACTTCATAATTAATCACAAAGAAAAATACCCACGCATCTAATCTTAATAAATGTAGTTACTTAATTGGCCCGTTAATGGGCATATTTGGATTAATCCATCTCCTAAGGAGGAATTGAGGGAGTCATCAGGAGGAATTGAAGGAGAGTTGGGAACCACCAGATAATGAATGGATCAAAATAAACTTTAATAGTGCTTCGAAGTTCAATATGGGACCCTCAGGAGCTGGTTTTGTGGTCCAAGGTTGGACAGGTAATATTCTTGTGATTGGAGCAAAGAGATTGGTTGAAGGGACAAATAACAAGGCAGATGTGCAGGCAGCTCTTACAGCAATCAAAGTGGCTAAATCACTTAATATTAACAAACTTCATTTGGAGGGGAATTCGCTGATCATAGTCAACGCCATCATTAAAGGGGAATCGGGAGTATGGTACCTGAATAAGTTCTTAAAAAGATCAATTCTTTAATTGGAAGCTTTGAAGACTTTAAAATAACCTGTGTCAAGCAAGAAGGAAACGAAGTTGCAGATATCATGTCTAAAGTAGGGGTATCTCTAAAAGATCAAGGGAGAAAATGATTGAGGACTTTCGCAATATTGATGGGAAAAACTTGGACTTTGCCTCATGGTTGCAAATCAACATCACATGTTGTTAGTAAACTGGACCATTGCTGTCACAGCCTTAGTAGAAGAAAGAAGACAGTCTTATTTCAATTGAGCAATAGCTGGAGAGGTTTTAAATTTTAAAAATATTGTTCTTTGCTTTCCCCCCATACCCACTAGCTGTTAATGGTAGATTTATGGGTTTGATGGGGAGCTCATCGCATTTGGATTAATGATTTGAAGTTAGGGGGATTTCCACAAGGTGCCATCATTTCTTGGAGCATATGGAATTTAATTTTTCACATGTCAAGGTCAACGTCGCGGGAGATTAGAGTACATTGGTACTCATTAAAAAAGAAGAGTCCGGAATAAGGCATCAGTTGGCTTGTGTGAAGTGGCAAAGAGACGTACGTAGGCTAGGAGGCATTTAGTGGGTTCATATTCTCTCCCAAGTGTTTTGCATAGGTCGGAATTACAAAATTAGTGCAGAAGATGGAAGCCAATTTCACTCTCCAGACAGTCAGATAGCAACAAACATTCTTGGGGAAGGTTACCAGGAAGAGGATGAAGGGCATTTTTTAGGTTGACAATCCTCAGTTTTGGCAAATTTTGGATTTGCTGCTGGGGGAGAAGTTCGTGCTTACAGACCACCGCTACCAATCAAATATCGGCATAGCCTCAACAGTGTTCACATGGGGACTGGAGTTGGGTACCAAAGAGGAGGCGCTCTAGGTGATGCGCTCGTGTGTGAAGCCAGAATGGACAGGCGGTATGATCCCAATGTTGGCTGTGGCAAAACCTGGAGTTGGTTTCAGAGTTGATGATGGAAATTGGCAGGAGGTTGAGGGCTTGCTGAAGAGTTTCAAACCATTTCTTATGTGGAGTGCAATGTCCAGCAGAGGAATAGGAAGGAAGAAGCTAAGGATGGATGGGGGTTCTTGAAAGAACGCTTGATGCAGCTGGAAATGGAGACAGAGGGAACGTGAGAAACAAGAGACTAAGAAAGCAAAGTTGGACACCAAAAGAGGGGTTTTTATCCCCAAGGATTTCAGGGCTTTCGGTGCAAAGGGCAAGGTTAGAAAATTGTGATTTCGGGTGCCAATATGGCAATGTATTTTGTTGAATGTGTTTGTCTAGAAACTGCTAATGTGCATGCCCAGTTTTGTTAATGAATGGGCATCTTTAGTATAGATTTTGAATAGTTTGTCGTCACTGGTGTTGATACCAGTTTTTCTGAGTGTAATGGTGAACACCCAGTTTCAAAGAAGGGCTTTCATAGTTTAGTTTCAGTATAGTTGTAGTTGCAGGGATTTTATCAGACAGTTCGAATTTAGAGGTAGAGGTTTAGTATTTGGGTGGCTGATTATGGTATGCAAAGGTTATCATGATAAATACTTTCTGTAAATGGAGAAGAAGCAGAGGGAACGTGAGAAACAAGAGACTAAGAAAGAACTTTTATCTAGACTGCTCTCCATATGGAACATCGCTGACTGAACTTGACACATTCACGCCTGACATTTTTGTCTCTAATTAGAACCCCTTTCCATTAGACTTTTCAACATAAGTTTATTGACATTGATCTAGAATGGAGGCAAGTTGATCAACAATTTTGAAGATCTCTGTTTACCTTCCATGAATCAAAGCCACAATTGTGATCACAACTTTTATCTAGACTGCTCTCCATATGGATGTCCATCACTTATACCCTTTTCTCTATAAAATTGGCTGACCGTTAACAATTTTTATGAAACAATGTCTTTACACTTTAGCCTATTGGCACTCTCAACAAGGTCAGGAGTACACAAGATAAAAAGTTATTAGACACGAGGAGCTTCAATTGCTAAGCCCTTCTCTAAAGTCAACTAAAGCATGTTGTGATAAAGAACAGGAAAATATGTGTAAAACACACATTTTACTTGCTTAATATTTGAAGAACATAAGGAAGCCTTTTAAAAAAAATTATTGAATTGAAAAAGCATTGAAACTCGTGAAATTTTACAGATTGTGAATCTTGAAAATGTATAGAATAATCATTTTGGTGGCAATGAAATATGGAGGTCATTAGTTTCTGAGTACTTTGCAATGCCATTATCTGCAGGAGAATCTATATACAACAGTCAATTACCACACATGGACCAGTTTTATGTCTCTACATTCCACAAAATCTTCAACAACACAAAGCAAGGCGATGATCAGATTTTGCCTTCTGTCAGATGGTGCCTAAAGCTTGTAGAAATGGGGTAGTTTACAGTGAAATAAATATCTGCAAACACATTTAATGCTCTTGAGAACAATGGAAGAGATGCTTATAATGTTGTATGATCTTGATAAAGGTTGGTGAGACAGCCGAGTACAATGACTTGCAGATTGTTTCCAAGTGATTGTGGTTGAAATCTGTATATTGCAGAAGAAAACCCACAAATCATTGGATATGTAGAGGTATTAACATGTCCAAGAATAGGACTTATTTTTCCCTAGAACTGATCTTAGCCCTGGTGGTGTTCTCAGCTAACCATGAAAACTGACTCACAATGTAAGCACAAGATACCTGAAGATGAGCAAATAGATGCCCAAAAAATTGGTATTTCACATAAATGTTTTATTAATGCTCCTAAATTTCAGCAAATTTAGTTTTAGTTTTCTATAAACACACACACACACAGAAGCTTCTGCTTTTGAGAAAAACATATCAATTGGTAGATCTAATTTTGAAAAATAATTTACAAAAAACTAATATTTGACTTATTATATTTTCCCTATTTTTATTCTAAAAGTCCAAGAAATTGCTACAAAGGCAAGAGCTGGATATAATGCACAGGTACAGAATTTATTTTGCTTCACAAATATTGGGCCACCTTTAACATGGGTGCCATGCACGCTTGGACCACATTTTTTTATTTTTAATCTTGTAAACATGGATCACACTCAGCCCCATAATTGTTGTGCCACAACCTCGCCATGTGTCTGTTGAGTTATATGACACCTTATCTTGGCAACAGCTATTTGAACCTAGCTCACACTTTTGCAAGGGCCTCCCATATCCATTGGACCATATTCCCTTGGACTGTAGAAAGGCCTAATAGAAAAGCAGATAATGTGCTTTGCTTCTCTGATACATAGATAATAGGGCAAGTTTTAAAATAAGCAAAAGGCAAGGGAGAAGAGAAAGTGATCATTGGACAACATTGATTGTAATTAAAAACTCAATTATTTTACAGTTTACACACACTGACAGGTAACAAATGCAAATAAAATCTACATATTGTTTTAGCTGCCTAACTAATTTTACCTGATATGTTTTAATATGTGTCAATACCAATTAAATGTTCAAGATTTCGCACACATGGGTATCCATTCTGTACTGCACAGCCTTGCATGGAAAATTTACATGAATAAAAAGCATCACATAAAGATGAGTAAAATTGCCTACATCGCAAAACTTCTCGAATTTGATGAGGCTCCACCTCCTGCACATTCCCAATGTAATAAGTTACACAGTTAATAATGACTATATGTAGATTAGAAAGGCCTATGATGTCAACAATATTGCAGAGTACTGTAATGCTATAAAACAAAGCAAAAATTAATGGAATTGGAATTTTTAATTTGTTTCTAGAAAACTAGGTTTGAAGATATAACCTTAATGTCCTTTAGAAAAAAAAGCAGGGTACAAAATTTGAAAAACCACAAGAGTACCAAGAACTAATGCCAAATAATACACACAATTGTTAACAGTGAAATTCATTCTAATAAAGTGATTTGGGATATTAAAATGTCAGAACTGTTTATCATACAGATCATAATAGAAATTTTCCAGAAGACTCCAGCGTTGGGCAACTGGCTAACACATTTTTCGGGGAATATCTAGCAGAAATTGGGATATAACATATGTATCTCATTAAATGTCCATTTTACAGTTCTTCCAGAATTATATCTGAAAATAGACCTATCTTAGCAAGCCATGACTTCCAGACTGAGTAAATTGTCTTAATTTGTATGTAAAGTAGGCAATTAGTTACAAGCTGTAAAGTTATATAACATAAGTTAAAAGGGCAATCAGCCTCATTTCATATAGCTGTATGATTGCTGGTTGTAAAAATGCCAATTAAATAATTTGTTATATTCACATCCACAAAATGGACTCTGTAATCTTAGAAGAAACAGCACTAATATGAGTTTTCAATAAGGCCTTTGATTACCAGATCTGCTTGATTTAGCCAATGACTTGTGCTGTAATGGAAAGCAACTACTTGGGCCATGAACTAACACCCCCTCATTGGCATGAACCACCAAGACCATCATACCATATAGATTTTTCTTTGGAGAAAAACACATGAGAATTCTCAAACAATAACAAGAAGAAAAATAAAATCATAAATGATAGGATTCTTCCTCAAATTGTTTATGCAAATAGTTACATTAAGTAATAAGGCAAGGAGCTCACCAATTCTTTGAGACGAAAAACTTCACAATTCATGATCTCAATACGTGTCTCAATAAACAAAATTCAATAGATATGATTGGTATTTTGGACAAATAGAAGAGCACAAGAATCCAGCATAGAACAAATTCTTCTCTGTTTCTTCACAATAAATCAATATAACTGGGCCCTTATACCCAGTAACACGATCATAGGTCAGAAGGCCCTGCCAACAAAAATACATAACCCAAAATGTTAAATTGTTAAAAAGAGAAAAGAACAAGAACAAATCACAACTTCAATAACAAGATTATAAATCAATTTTTCAAGTTAGTCACAGATTGCAAGTTTGAACAACAGATTGTAAGGCATGGTTATGTTATGTTATATAAGAACTTTGTGGGTTAAAAGGATAAAATACATGTCTAGACCTCTTCCTCATTGGTCACGATTGAGGTGGAATGCATTAGAATGCTTAAAAATGATTATATTAACACCAATATAAATGCTAGATAGATCTTTGTGTTCATTGCCCCCAAATATCTATGCTGGCTTATCTATCTTGATTTTTAATTTCCAATATTTGTTGCAATCAGGCTGCCTGCTGCAAAACTCTCCTGTGGTAAGCCCCTAAAAATATAGACATACTTGAGGGACCTAATACCTCAGACTTTCACAGTTATCTCTCAGAAACCATAAAACTTTAATCAGATCAATGTGGATGATATAATTTTGGTTCATCAAAACATTTTTGCAAGACAATTTTTGAAGGGTTAAGAACTAAAAATATTTAAATGATGATTTTGAGTTAAATAGGAATGGTAGGTTTATATGGGATTCCATGTTAATCAATGTTATAAGTTGCATTCGAATAGAATATGAGATTGGGTCAATGCAATCATATCCTTTTATTTTTAATATGAGATTGAGTTGATGTGATCTTATCATTTCAATACAATATGAGATTTGGTTGATGTGATCTTATCATTATGGATATGAAGTCATTTTAAGACTATATTTGTTATGTGTGATTAACAGATTGGTAATTATATATGTGTTTGTATTCAAGATTTCTCTGTATGCAAATTAGCATATGAAAATGAACATGTGAATTGTGTGGCCTGATATTATTGTACTTTGGCTATGAATTGTATAATGAATTCTAATATGTACAATGTATGCAAAGACAAGATTGGCCAACAATAGGCGTTGGATAACTGTCAGGAATTCCCCACCATCTTGCTCCCCGCCACGGAGCAATGAGACCTTAACTATGTTCATCTAGTTTTGTCAAACCATCTTGGTCGTATAGTTATAGTTATGTTTCCCTTGTATTTATAGAATTTTATTTTAGTATACATGGCATGGTCTATGTTTTCAAATGATTTAATTTTTATATATATAGTGAAACTCAGATTTGGGGATTTGGTCTTTCTGAAAGCATGTCAGAAGCTACTTTTTGTATTTTAGTGTTTATTTTGAATCCCTAGGCTGATTATCTCTTGGTAAGGTACTGTGAAAATATGTTCAGTGCTTTGGAAGAATTTGAGAACCCTTAGAAGCTCTCTAAGAAAAGCACACATTTATTTGGGAATGGGGAGCTTGAGTAAGTGAAACCATGCTTTGGTATGGTGAAACCATGTAGTTCACGTGGAGTATGGAACATTAACTATTTTTGTAAGAGTGTTATAGCTTGGTGTAATGGGGGTTATGGGGTTGCCATGTGGCTCCATCCCATCAGATGGATGGAAGTGACATGGTACTCTTTTTTATACCATTCCCATTGGTTTGGGAAATGGTTATGCATTTTAATTTTACATTTTCAAATTATGAATTTCGAGAGAGAGACTGAGCTTGGTGAGAATTATGAAGACACTCAGGAAAAAGAAGTAAGCTTATTTCTACCATTTTTGCAAGCTTGGAGTTGGTACGTAGGCTCCCACTTCTCTTGATTATTATTTGTGTGCCAATGCATCTTTAAAAGGGAGGATCAGGAAATGTATTTTCTTGGTTAACGGTGCTTTGTATGTGATAACATTTGCTTTCCTTTTTCACCCTTTGTGATTTATTGAGAGAATGGTGTTAATAAATGTTGATGTAATGTCCCCTGCTTGGGTGCCTTGGAATATCGGGACAATAGCTTCAATGTCTCATACTTCCTCTATCTTGATACTTGCACTTAGGCTAAGTAATGCACGATATCACCTTGCTATTCTGATTTAATCAACAATACATATGCAAAGATCATTTGGATCATATATGTATATAGTCTATATAAGTATAATTCTGATTTCCTTATTATATTTCATATATATATATATATATATAAGGATTCTTGATCCAGAATAGAATATAATATGCTGCTAATTGGTAATAATTCTTATCTATCTATAGCAATTATGAGTTAATTAATTTCTTTATCATCTTTTTCTGAAAAATATTACATATGTATCTTTATCTCCTCTTTGATCAAATACTCCAAATGTATTAACAACTTCACTCATTCTCCTGTTCGATTGACTTTCAATCTGGTGGATGTCTCGAGTCTTCTTAATGATATTCAATGCTGCCGGGATCTAGTAATGTACATCTCTTGTTTGCTGAATGATGAGATTGCCAATTGTGTTGTGTTCTCCTCCACATTCAACAGGTTGCTCTGTTTGATAATGTATTAGCAAACAGGTTGTCTTCTTAATTCATGAAAGTAAGAGATGTGAATAGGAGCTCTTCGTCCTAGATTCAGGCGTAGCTCAATAATGTTTGTATAGTTCTCAGACTATAAAAATGTAACATATGTGGTTATCATTTCAAATGTCGAACACCGGGGCACAAAGCCAGATAGAGATATCGAACATCTCTGTCAGTATGTGGCATTCACTAGTGACCTAAATATTATATTCAATCGATAAAATATAATATCACCGATTTGAATTGCTTTGACTATCAACTTTGGGAAAAAGAACACATTGTCTTTTGGAATTGCAAATCTTATTGACTCTGTATTTTCCTATGTCAAAAACACCATATTGGTTATGCAGATTATAACCTTCAATCAATAATGTCCCGTGGTATTGGTGAGCAATATCATTCAACCTTTATACATAAGTTTGGAATGTGCTGGGCTGTAATGAACTGCATTTCTAACTCTTTTCTTGCGTTGCAGGTGATATGAATGCCCCTGTGTTCATAAGTCTGCAGCGTATAGATATCCGGTACAGGAACAACTCTAATTCCCATTGGAATCAATTAAATGATGTTTGCCCTCTGTTGAAATGTGTACCTTCCTTAATTCTTATGCTCCACTCTTTTCTTCCTCTTCCCTTTCCCCCCCAAATGAAGTTTTCTTCTATCCCTTTTATGCCTCTCATTTTAGGGAGACACAACTTTTCTATTCATGTCTATTGACCATTTGTTTAAATTAACTAAATTTTAATTATTTTAAATTTTATTCTTTTATATTATAAATTAATTATTATTGTTTATTATTCAATCCTATTTCAAGAATGGGATATGACAGTTGATCTTGTGCTACTAATTCAACAGTATGGACTTGACTATGCTTTAGAGCTTTTTTATACTTTCTTGTGGTAATCCTTTGCTAGGCACAACCGCCTAGGTTGATATGGCATTAGCATGTGTTGGGTTTGAATAGGATGGGAAAAACCATGGAGAGCATGTGTGTTATTTATTTACTTGCATACTTGGAGAGATAAGTGGCATCATATTTGTTTGAAATGAATGATGACAGTGTGAATATTGGGAAATACATTATTATTGTGATTTTGAGGAGTTGTGATTGTGTGCGAAGAAGGATGGTGAGGAGTTGTGATTGTGTGCGAAGGATGGTGTTGAAGGGATGAGTGGTTTTGGGTACGTTGGATGGTTTTGAATATGATCATGATGCATTTGGATTAATCCTTAGAGGATTCAATGGCTTTGATTCTATTCTTTACCTTTGGGTATTGAGACCTTTGGACTTCATGTTCTTCCATGTAAAGTACTACCAATTTTCCCCTTACAAACTATTTGGTGCTTCATTGTGTTCAATCCTATCCTATGAGTGTTTGTATATTTGTGAAAGGCCAAGTGTAAGGTTTTGATGTTTGTTTGTGAGCTTTTGGGCCCTTCAGCAATCCTACTGGCCAAGAGATTGGTTGTCAAGGCCACTATGTGGTTAAGACATGGCTTGCTCCTATTGATCTCTATGTTCATCTTGTAGAGCATGGTGCCCACCCTTGCCAATAGAGCTGTTCCTTTTTGAAGAAGAATTGAAGAACTTGTAGTTTTGATTTCATTTGGCATATAGATTTGCAAAAGAATGTTTAAAATGGATGTAATAGTATTTCAGTTGAAGAGAGACGGTGAGATCTCTGTCCTTGTATTTGGTTAGTTTCTAAATTCGACAAATGGACATTTGTAAGCTTGCTCATTATAAAACTTATTCAAATGTTTTCAAATGGATGAGTATTTGTATCTCTGTGTTGCTGAAAGATATTGTGAGCGGAAAGCAAGAAGAAAATTTGAAGAGCGTTTTGGAAATTGCTTTATTTTTCTTGATTCTTGTGGAGATGGAAAAGAACATGTACGATGTTATTTCCCTTTAAGTTAGATTTCTCATAGTTAGAGCTTTGAAATGAAATTCTATTTTCTATATGTAAAGACACTTAGAGTTCATGTAGTTAGCATATTTGTAATCTTGAGAAATTTTTGGTTAGAGGCTCCTATTTTGGAAATGAAGAAATTTGGGTCATTCATGAGAACCTCACCTTGCTCCTACAATGCCAAAGCCCTCTTTCAGCAAGCAATTAAAGAATGATCTCCTCAACAATCACTACATTTGCTGCAATGATTTGTGTACTACCTAGCGAACTCTCAATTCGCCGCAATGATCACATGATTGCCATGGCAATCACAAGTTTGCCTCTTGCACATAGTGATGATCACATGATTGCCCTCTGAGAAAGAAGCAATTGCATGTTATGCATGATTTGGTTATTGCACTGATCTTACTATTTTTGTTTCTTGAAATTCTCTCACACACTGGGGATTGTGTTCAAGAAAAAGAAAAGAACTCAAGTGCATTTGTTTAAAGAGTGATACTAACCTTCTCTTGAACATATGCAATAATGTTGAACAAAAATAGGTACACAGCAATGAAAAGAAATTTGTCATAGGCCTACAAAGTGAAGACGCAAATAATATTTCTTCTCATTGAATCTACATTTACATGATTAGTGAATATTTATTGTAGATTACAGATTTATAACCTAGTTTTAGTAAGCATACATGACTTAAATTGTTAAGCATCTATTTAACCAAGGAAATGGAACATAAATAGAGCACAAACACCATGAAAGAAGACACATATAGGGTGGACATTCCTGTCATCAACTTAAGATTTTGTAACTGCGTTTAAGAATGCATACATGGCTGAAATTGGCAAGCATCTAACGAGAAAGGAAAAGAAGTGTAAATAGAGGACAAACACCATGAAAGTAGAGACGCATACTCTGGATAAACCAACTTTGCATAAAAATTCCAGCCAAAAAGGTCATAAAACACCCACTTATGAACTTCAACTAGGAGAATCCAAGAAACAACAGGAGGAGACCACAAAACATAGCTTTATCCTACTGAAACTAGCTCAAACCTCTCCAACACTTTCAATTCACTTCCCCTGCCTCCGCTATTTAACACAGTCCCAAACTTGGAGAAATAACAATGTTAATCTCTAACTACAGCCCTCAAAATGCATGCAAGAAACTAAGAATCATCCACAGACATCCCCCAGAGACTATAAATAGATTTGTATGCACCTGGGAGCTAAAGAGCAACAAATCACACCAAGAAGAGGAAAAACTGAGAAATGGCACATCAGCGGATGACAATTTCACTTATTTGCAGACCAGTGATTGCATTTTTGACCCAGTGATTTCAAAGTTTTAATTTTGCCACCTGCCCAAACCTGCATTTTGATGACCCATAAATCTGATACATTTTTCAGCATTCAAGAGACTGTCCTTGTTCCAATCACATGCAATTAAGTACAAAAAACAGATACTTTATGGACCGAAATGCATCCTTTGTTTATGAAAGTCATATATTGTAGCCTAAGGGGAAATTAAAACATGTTTACTATAAGGAAATGCTAGCAACCATGCATGCTCTATAAAAGAGGAGGAAATTGGACTTTATCTTTTCTATTTTGTATTAAATTTTATTTTTTATATTTTACATCAAAATTTATGTTTGGTAATTTATATTTTATTTATCTTAAATATTACATTTTCCCCTAAAAATAATCATTAATTATTAAAAATATTAATATTTTTTATGTTGACATTAAATCTTATATTATTCATTTGTATATTATAAATTACATTTTATAGTTTTACATTTTACATTTACATTAATATAAATATTTTATTTCTCATTTTACAATTTAATTATTAATTTTTTTTAATTTATATGTAACCCTACTATTTTAATTAATAAATGTATTATATTATACAATATATATTAATATTTTTTTATATTAGAAATGTAGAATTACAATTCCCTAATCCCATTCCTTCTTTTGTCCGTATGAGGACCTCCTCTTTTGACCACTCTGAAATGGGTTGATGCAGAAATCCAGAGTGAAAAAAGAGTAGCACGGTCATATGCAAGAGTAGTCGCCTCTACACAAAACAGGTCTATACAGAACATATCTGTAACAAAGGCAGAGATGGGCGAAGACGAATGCAAAGATTGTACAAGCGCTTGGATGTGTGGCTTTGCTTTCAGAGAAAAATTTGAAAGGACAGGGGGTTGCTCATCTTCATGTACAATGACGTCAGGTTCTCTTTAAGGTGGATGTCTAGAGCTGAAGAGGCCAATCATTGAACCAGTGTAGGTTGCTGAGATCCCCACCTCCCCTTGCTAATAATAAAGGTGATGGAGAAGCCATCAAATGCGTAGAGCCGCTCTGCAAACTCAGCTAGTGGGAGGAAATGACCCATTACCATACTGAGAGGGAAGATGGCGATATGGGTATTGGTTCCCTCACCTGTAAAATCCATCATGACTGCAATTACAAATAGCAGAATCGTGTATTGTAAGGAGCAATTGATAGCCCTGTTAATTCAAGAAGGATCTCAATGGCAACTATTGAACAAAGGATCTCTAACAAGGAAAGTGAACAGTCAAGCCAAATTTTATTGTCTTTGTTCAATTTACAGCATTGACTTGGGTTTTTATATTGTTGAATTATCTTTATAGAATGGTGAAAATCGCATCCAATGTTATATGCAAGAGTAGCTGCCTCTGCAGTGTCAAAAGTACCAAGCCAAAAACAAGGCCCCTGTTTGGAGAAATCCCTAGTCTCTGCAACTAATTTCCCGTTTTGTCACACAGTTTATGTGCATTGTGAATGTTTCTGCATTTTCGTACATGTCCCCAAGGGCACCTGCAACAACAGCATCTAACAAAAATCCAATTTACATTGATGGATGCCCATACCTTGTTCCAATGCTCCTATTTTAGGAGCATTCAAGGAGGATGCATGTTGCTAAAGGTTCTGGAATCAAGCTTTACTCCAGCCAATTTACATTTGCTAAAAACAAGGCTTTTCCAATAAAACCATTTTGTGCACATCCTACTATGATTGCAGTCCATGCAATCACATCTCTCGAAGACATTTTCCAAACAGCTCAAGTGCGTTGTGCATGCTTCCGCATGTTGCGTACATACTACCATGGTTGTTGCAACTATAACATCTGACAAAAACCCAATTTCAATTATCCTTTGATGGCACCCTGTTCTATAGCTCCCAATTTTTGGGCAGGCAAGGACGCTAGAAAAGGTTGTGGAGTCTAGTTTTACACTTGTGGATTGCGATTCTTTAAACATTCTAAAAGCCCTTTCAACAGCCCTATTTTGCAACCATGGTTTCTAGATTTGCTTCACCTACAAAGAGGGCGCATACGATCGAAACGATGCCACACAAATGTCAAGTTAGTGAGTGATTTTGCAGGAGGATTTGGTAGAATCGTCGCCTACATGTCACACCACTGTGCCAATGCAAGGATTGGAGTGATAGGGAAAAGGAAGATTTTATTCTACCTTTTTTGGCAACAATAAAAAACCCGACGTCAGATGTTGAATTCCATCAAGTATTTCTCACATATAATAGCCTATCAGCTAATTAACAATATCATACACCTAAATAATCAACCATATTAAGGAAGGAGAGCAAGTGTAGGGAGAGGGAATGGTGAGGCCTCACTAGGTATGCCACCTCATGAGATCAGTTAAGGACTGCATGAGGCCAAGGGGGGCCAATGTTGAGTTAAGGGCACCCTCTTGCAATCTTCCCTCCAAGCCTATATGGGTTAGTTATTAAGGTAACTAAGAAAGGGATCCTCAATCATAAGAAGAGAGAAGAATGGAGTGATGAAGGGTAATGGTGTACAGGTTCTGCTACATATGCCACTTCATGAGTATGCTTACGACCACGTAAAGCCAAGGGGGACAAAGTTTTCGTTCTTGGGCCTAGGGCCGAAGATGAATGTCAATATATTCTTGTAGACTTCATCTTTGTTATATCTATATGCTTAAAATAGACATATGCAACGTAAATAGATATATATATGTGTGTGTGTGTGTGTGTGTGTGTGTGTGTTAAGTTCTACTATAATCAAATTGCAATGAAGATATATATGTGTCATTGTTCAAAGTACTTCACACTTATCAATTTCGGTGCTAATACAGAACAGACCATTCAATATTTATATAGAAGTGAAAGGTCATAGGCGTGACTCATAGTCACACCCTATGATAACATATTGTTATGAAACACAGCTTCAATGTATATCAGTCGATATCGATTCATAGCCAAGTATAATAGGTTGATACCGATTCACTATAGATGATTATCAGGATTAATACAGATTCATGATAATCGGGTTTAATACCGATTCATGACTATCGGGTTTAATACCAATCCAATGTTAATTATAATTCAATACTCATATTTATCGATTCAATTCGATCATAAAGAGAATAATGTATATATATTATGATAATAACAATTATTATTATATATAAATATTAATATATATATGTTCTTTAATCTGATCAAAAGTATGTATGAATTTCTCTATTTATTATTATATGAATTTATCTGATCGTGGCTATATGCAACAACACTCCCTCTTAGCTAGGGAGGATAAATTATATATATATATATATATATATATATATATATATATATATATATATATATATATATATATATATATATATATATATATATCTCATTTCTCGTGAAGACAAACATCACATAACACGTGATGATAAGTATCACATAACTCGTGATAAGAAGTCTCACATATCTCGTGAAGACAAACATCACATAGCATGCGATGATAAGTATCACATAACTCGTGATAAGAAGTCTCACATATCTCATAAAGACAAACATCACATAGCATGCGATGATAAGTATCACATAACTCGTGATAAGAAGTCTCACATATCTCGTGAAGACAAACATCACATAACACGTGATGATAAGTATCACATAACTCGTGATAAGAAGTTTCACATATCTCGTGAAGACAAACATCACATAGCACATGATGATAAGTATCACATAACTCGTGATAAGAAGTCTCACATATCTCGTGAAGACAAACATCACATAACATGTGATGATAAGTATCACATAACTCGTGACACTTAAAGGATGATATGCTTGAGAATATTATATTCTCCTTATACATCCTAGCTATGGTATGTGCATTGACATTACATCACATAATGTCTACCATAACAGATCATGGCACATCCATGAATGATATCAAGTCAACATGATATCAACATTACAAAATCGTCATCTTATAATGTTTGAATACAAGTGTTCATTTCCAAAAGATCGTCACCTTTTAGAAATGAACACAAGGGGTAGAGCCCATAAAGTCATATATCAACACATATGACAAAAGAGGCTTATTTATCTATATTAATACAAATAAACAACTATGAGACTCAATCTCAATAGCTTACATTTCAACCCTACCAAGTTTCTTCCTGAAGTGTTCAACTTTTACTCTGGGGAGATGCTTGGTGAGAATGTTTGTTGTTTGATCACTCGTATTAATATACTCCAACTGGATCACATTCCTTCTTACCATGTCTCTTACATAGTGATAAGGAATCTCTATAAGATACAAAATAATGGATCACTGATGTTGAAACTCCATCCTATGAATCACAGTCCTCTAATTGCTGATCACTAAGGAACCCATCTTGACATGGTCTGCTCCCTCTGAATCAAGATCCTTGGATGCCCACTGATGCAAATCCTCTAGTTGCTCCCTCTGAAGCTCAAGTTCGTGCATCAACCTCCTGACCTCTTCTTCCAAGGTTGTCTATAATGGATTGTCAGACTCCCTCTGAATCTGATATCAACTCTCAACTCAGTTCCATAACTGCAGGCATTAAGTTCTTTCTCCCTTGAATGCAATCTCTTATGCTTCTTGATTTGTCCTCAAGGCACTTCAAAGAGAGATTACAATTAGTTCATAAATTATAGCATGAATTAATGACTCAAAATTTATAAACATTATTCAAGGGTAGAAATACTTATCTCTTATTGTCAAATATTACTACCCTCTGGCAATTTCTTCCACCAACTTGAATCATTATTGTGATCCTCCCGAAGCTAAATTCAACACTCCCTTTTAGCTAGGGAGGAATCCTTCTTGATAACTTCTGGTTTGTCCTCCTGACACTAACATCAACACTCTCTTAACTGAGGGTCTTCTCAGATATCTAAGTTATAGAGTAATGTCTACCATGGCTACTCCCACAAGGTGGCTCCATCATGGCTGCTCTCATGAATGAAAATGCAAACAAACACAAGTGTTTATCATGGAATCACTCA
The DNA here is from genome assembly GCA_027943335.1 of Chamaecyparis obtusa. Taxonomy (NCBI): domain Eukaryota; kingdom Viridiplantae; phylum Streptophyta; class Pinopsida; order Cupressales; family Cupressaceae; genus Chamaecyparis; species Chamaecyparis obtusa. The sequence goes on along the minus strand of BSBK01005367.1, from coordinate 20,766 downwards.
CGTGATGTTGTCATCTCACCATGACGTTCACCACAGCTACTCCCAAAGGGTGGAGCAAGGGCTTTCACCTCAAGCTCCTCTTTCACAGAGAAGAATGCATTAACAAGGGCTTTCACCTCATATCTCTCCATCTCAGGGAAATATACAATACAAGGGCTTGCACCTCAACCTTCTCTTTCACAAAGAAGAATGCATTACGAAGATCATCATGATGAAGTGGCTCTCTCTGAGATAGATATCAACCTTCTGACCCCCTCATCCAAGGTTGCTTATGATGAAATGCCAAACTCCCTCTAGAGCATCCCTCAACAAAATCTTTACATTGGACAGGTAATGCATCTTAGTTTTCCACAATTGCAGTGTATAAAGTCCTTTTCAGGGATTGGGCAGATTACGACAAACTGTCTTGTCCATAGTTGCACCACGCCGAATATGTTCACGATTGCAGTGTGCAACATTAATCCACCAATCTGCATAGATTTAACATAACGAAGAATCATATTCTCAATAGGACTGCCATGTATAGATCTGCACCAAGCAAATTGCAATGAGGGGTTCTTGGTGGAAATCACACAAACCAATCACTCGAGCCGGGAATATTGTAAACTTGTATCAGAAACTCAACCTTAAGCCTCAAGATTCTTTAATCATGAACAGTCCTTCGTTCATGTGGTGATATCCTTTAATGCATAAATCCTTTATGCACTATGTCGCCTCTACATCAAAAGACTGAGAACTCCTGCAAGCCGCTTCCCTGCAATGAGAGCAATATGCATATGGGCTCAAACCAAAACATTAAAGCACTAATCGGTCAATGTAAATCACCACCTGATTTGCAACATACAATCTTGGCGAACATATATCTTTGTCTTCTATAGTCGATCACATATACTACCAGCTTCATCATACTCTATAATCTGGAAAAGACAATAAGAAGTCGATCTCAGGAGCATTGTGATACATATCTCGACACATTCACACAACAATATAATTACATCTGATCCTCGACAACATCAGAAATTGCTATAATTCCGAAAAGCATACTAGGAATGGGTGGCAAACATAAATTAAGGTAAGGCATCATTAATACCAATCATTGCAATATGCATACTATGCATAATTGAGCTTCAACTCTGGCAGCCACAACTTCACCAAGCACACATCCCATCGACCACACACTCCAGATTGTCATCATATATAGTTACAAACTGTACAATGGCTACAATACACGTACAACACAAGCCATCCATAGTCAATTTTATAAGAGACAATATTATCAATACATAGACAAGTCGTCTTCATACACAGTGATCGCAATGCTCACGACATCAGATTTGTATGCATCATATACCTTAGAGTGATGCAAACATCTGATTATTGATTATATTCGTTCATTGATTATAGACAGAGGTTCTAACGATTAGTTTCACAGAGAAGATCATTGTCTGGGCTTGCATCTTAGACAGATCGACCCATCATCACAATGGGTGGATATGCCGTGTGCCTACTCAATTGTCATGCTCATAGATGAAGGATCTCCGTCACATACCTACAATAGAACTTGACGTATAATAATCTCCAGATTCAATATTATACCTTAGAGATCGATAATATGGATTGACATATATCCAGATTTTAAGCCTCGACAATCGCAATAAATCATTGGATGAACACGCATACTCATACATACTTCATTTCAGACAGTCTCATTTTATCGGATATCATGATAAAGTTTCGTTGACCAATACTACATCAATGTTCCAGTATCCTTCTTCATCAATCCTTGATCATTATTTCATAATTTTAATCACTGTGTATTTATTTCTATTAATCTCAATCTTGTCTTCTAAAGTGGTCGCTTGGCACTGAAGAAGTCGACCACTCTTAATGAAGTCAGTTCTAATGTACAGTCTGCCACAGTTAAGACTGCTGTGACACATATCAATAATTTGCTATATAAAATCGCTATCTATTCTGACTTTGTGAACACTTCAAATTTATTGAGTCTTGCCACCCTTTGTAATCGCTGCTCTATACATGTATGAGGTTCACTGTCATATTCAGATTGAGATCACTGCCTTACGTCTTCGTCTTTGCCTTTGTTTGATCGATGTCTTGCATGCTAGTAGATGCATTTGTTTACTGACCAGCATGTTAATTATTAATATATTTGATTTCTACTACTTGTTCATAGCCGCTGTGATACTTGGCATTTTGAGTCGCATATTTCATTATCGCTGATATACATGGTGTTGTGATACTCTGTTCCTATGCCCAGGTCTTTCCTTCAAGCAGTTAAGCTTTTACAGAAGGAACTTGGCTTTGATACCATGTTAAGTTCTACTATAATCAAATTGCAATGAAGATATATATATGTGTCGCTGTTCAAAGTACTTCACACTTATCAATTTCGGTGCTAATAAAGAACAGACCATTCAATATTTATATAAAAGTGAAAGGTCGCGTCTATGATAGACGTGACTCCTCAAGGAGTCACGCCTATTATAGGCGTGACTCATAGTCACACCCTATGATAACATATTGTTATGAAACACTGTTTCAATGTATATCAGTCGATACCGATTCATAGCCAAGTATAATCGGTTGATACCGATTCACTATAGATGATTATCGGGATTAATACAGATTCATGATAATTGGGTTTAATACTGATGCATGACTATCGGGTTTAATACCGATCCAATGTTAATTATAATTCAATACTCATATTTATCGATTCAATTCGATCATAAAGAGAATAATGTGTGTATATATATATATATATAATGATAATAACAATTATTATTATATATATATGTTCTTATTTAATCTGATCCAAAGTATGTATGAATTTCTCTATTGATTATAATATGAATTTATTTGATCGTGGCTATATGCAACAACAATATACATATTCATATCCACAAAATTAACAATACCATGCACCTAAATAATCAACCATATTAAGGAAGGAGAGGAAAGGAGGCAGAACGATGAAAACTCGCTAGGTACGCCACCTCATGAGATCAGTTAAGGACTGCATGAGGCCAAGGGGGACGAAGATTCCGCTCTTGGGCCAAGGGTCAAGTTAAAGGCACCCTATTGCAATCTTGCCTCCAAGGTAACTAAGAAAGGGATCCTCAATCATAAGAGGAGAGAAGGATGGCGTGATGAAGGGGAACGGTGTATAGGCTCCACTAGGCACACCACCTCATCAGTATGGTTATGATCACATGAGGCCAAGGGGAACAGAGTTCCTGCTCTTGGGCCTAGGGCCTGAGATAATTAGGGAGCCTCATCATGTCCTTCCTATCCAACAAGATCCCCAATCATAAAAGGAGAGAAGGATAGTGTGATGGAGGGGAATGGTGTATAGGCTTCACTACATACGCCACTTCAAGAGCATGGTTATGACCACATGAGGCCAAGGAGGAAAAAGTTTCTGCTCTTGGGCCTAAGGCCGAGGATAATTAGGGCACCTCATGTCTTTCATATCTCAAACCTCATTATGGTTAAGCCCATAAGAATTATGTCCTATAAGTATTTCTCTTTTAACCCTAAAAATGGATATACTGCATGTATTATGATTATGTTCTTATTATCTAATTTGGTTGCAAGTTCCAAGATAGGTTTATTTTGACTTATTCCTAGGTAAGTGTTGTATCTCTAACTATATTGGGGTTACTTGTTTCATTTGGATTTTGTGAATTTAGGACAGATTGCAAGGCAATCTAGGAAAGGGACATTACAAGTGGTATCAAAGCATTGATCCTGCCAACCTGCAGGGTAAAGATAAATCAATGAATCTAACAATACGTGCACTGTGTATATACTTTGTGTATGCTTGGTGTCTTCATACATTCATGTGCATACTCCATGTTTTAATTGTGTATGCTCCGTGTATGGTTTTATTTTTGGGTTGATCTATAATATGAGAATAACTAGAGTGAACCAAAAAGATATGAATTTATTGCATTTGAGGTCATAGATGCATGCCATGCTCCTAATTCTCATCTTAATATGTGAAAGCACACCCTTGATGCAATGTAAGGAGACATACATAGTACCAACCAAAATAGTTTCTTATAATTGATGAGAGAAAACTTGTCTTAAAATTACAAACATTGCAAATTCTCAACATGTTGATCAAGCAACCCAAATTAATAACCTGTGATAATCAGAATAGTGTAGTGGAAGTGGTTTATGTGATAAATATCATTGAAAGGAAATTACAAAGATCAAGCCATCCTCCAATTAACGAATCAAATTAATTTAAATATTACTTAAGGACAAGCAATTTTGGGAAGGGCAGACTGTCATATCCCCTGTTTGAAACCCTACTCACAGTAACCTAAAGGAAACCCAGAAATCAAATACTAGCAGCAGTGATCATAAAGAGATCACTAATATGGCAGCAACAGATATCTTCCCGGCTGACTAAGAGTATAATAAGAAATGTTTTGATTATTAGCATTTTTTAAAGGCAGCCAACTCATGAAAAGACAAATATATCGCAAGCAGCAAATCCATTTAGGGATGACAAAGTATTAGGAGAAACTTAAATTAAATTAATAAAATTTATATGCTGGCCAACCTATTCGAGTTTATATGCTTGGCTGACCAGCATACAAATGATCAAAGGCAGTAATCACTATATATGGCAGTGATTTGAACATAATTAGCAGTGGAAAATAAAGAAAAGATTATTATGTAGATTATGAAGGGATGTGATTTATGAAGCTTTGTGTCTACTCCTAAAGGGACAGCAACCTTCAAAAGACACCATCTTCCATAAGATATAAATAGGAAAAGCTACGATAGGAGGATAGAAGGCAGCAGACACACAGAGAAGGGCTTAATCAGATTAAAAAAATAACAGATCGATCCAACCAGCAACACCTATAAGAACAGATCAATCAGCAGCGGAAGAAAACATGTGTTAAACAGAGATGGAGAACCAAGCAACATAAATCCATAAAAAAAGCATCAGATAGACATTGAACAGAATACCATCTATAACTGATTAAATTGCAATAATAATTTCAGTCACCGTGGTATGACAGAACAATTATACTCTTGATGCATATTTGAATGGATGTGAATGTCAATATATTCTTGCAGACTTTATCTCTGCTAATTCTATATGGTTAGAATAGACATGTGCAATGTATGTATGTACGCACGCGCGCACACACCTAAATAATCAACCATATTAAGGAAGAAGGGGAAGTGCAAGGTGGGGGAATGGTGAGGCCTCACTAGGTACACCACTTCATGAGTGTGGTTAAGGACCGCATGAGGCCAAGGGGATGGAGATTTCGCTCTTGGGCCTACGGTCGAGCTATTGCAATCTTCCCTCCAAGCCTGTATGGGTTAGTTATTGAGGTAACTAAGAAAGGGATCCTTGATCATAAGAGGAGAGATGGATGGCGTGATGAAGGGAAACAGTGTACAGGCTCCGCTAGATGCGCCACCACATGAGTATGGTTACGACAACATGAGGCCAAGGGGAACAAAGTTTCCACTCTTGGGCCTAGGGCCAAAGATGAATGTCAATATATTCTTGCAAACTTCATCTCTGTTATATCTATATGCTTAAAATATATAATATCATACACCTAAATAATCAACCATATTAAGAAGGGGAAGTGCAAGGTAGGGGAGCGGTGAGTCCTCACTAGGTACGCCACCTCGTGAGAATAATCAACCATATTATGGAAGAAGGGGAAGTGCAAGGAAGGGGAGCAGTGAGGCCTCACTAGGTGTGTAACCTTGTGAGATCAGTTAAGGATCTGCATGAAGCCAAGGGGGACAGAGATTCCACTCTTGGGCCTAGGGTCGAGCTAAGGACACCCTGTTGCAATCTTCCCTCCGAGCCTTTATGGGTTGGTTATTGAGGTAACTAAGAAAAAGATCCTCAATCATAAGAGGAGAGAAGGATGCCGTGATGAAGGGGAAAGGTGTACTGGCTCCACTAGGTATGCCACCTCATGAGTATGGTTACAACCACATGAGGCCAAGGGGGACAGAATTTCTGCTCTCGGGGCTGCAGATGGAGATAATTAGGGCACCTCATCATGTCTTTCCTATCTAAATCCTAATTATGGTTGAGCCAATAGAATTATGTCCTATAAGTATTTCTCTTAACCCTAAAAATGGATACATGTATTAGTTTACTATCTTCTAATTTGGTTGCAGGTTCTAAGACAAGCTTATTTTATCTTATTCCTAGGTTAGGGTTATAGCTCTAACTATATCATGTTCCTTGTTTAATTTAGATTTTGTGAATTTAGGACAGGTTACAAGGCAATCCAAGAAAGGGGCATTACACCCACCAACTGATTCCTCAAACCCAAACCCAAACCAGTATCAGGACCAACAGCTTAGGTAAGCATTGTGGAAGCTTTTGGGTTGTCAATTGAGATTCTCTACTTGATCAATTGATAGTCAAACTGAGGCTGCCAATCAGACTTTAGTTCATGCTCTTTGCATTTCTATAAAAAGAGAAGGCAACAGAGCATCTATTTGCATGTCATTCAACATAGCTAGAACCAAGCTATTTATGTTTCTAGAGAAAAATCTACTTTCTTAGTTCATTATACCTTCCAATATTAGCAACTTAACAAGGTTTGGTTTGCTCTTTTGGCCCCAAATGTGTGCCACCTACAAACGAACAAAACAAAGCTTTGCAAAATTTACAATAATCTAAGCAAACTGAAGCTAACAACAAGGAGCCCTATGACCAATATCAAGTTCCTAATTGCTTTTCAAGTTAGTGACTTGTTTGGTTTCACATGGATTGACATAGGTTTCACAGTAAACTGAATCACCAATTGAAACCCATCATATAAAGAGCTTACACAATTCTCCAAGCAATTTTAATATATGCCTTTCAAATCAGTCTTCCAGCTAAACATGGCATCCATGATGTTATCAATGTAGTGAACCCAAGTTGTAAAAGCCATCTCAGTTAGAAGTGAAGGTTTCTATCACTCATCATGAGGCTAACTTCTCAATTTTCAAATTGTAATTGACAGAGAATACTTTGCTTGACGTTCACAGTAAACTGAATTACCAATTGAAACCCATCATATAAAGAGCTTACACAATTCTCCAAACAATTTTAATATATGCCTTTCAAATCAGTCTTCCAGCTAAACATGGCATCCATGATGTTATCAATGTAGTGAACTCAAGTTGTAAAAGCCATCTCACTTGGAAGTGAAGGTTTCTATCACTCATCATGAGGCTAACTTCTCGTTTTTCACAGAGAATACTTTGCTTGACATTCAGATGGCAACAACTGCAATAGAAAAGTGCTACCTTCTTGTCATGCAGAGAGGTATTCTACCAACACAGAACAAACTTTTTACCGGAATCACAAGTAGAATAATGCAGATAAAATATAGTTAGTATACTACAATTATCTATCAATCACATATATATGCAAGTGGGTGGATAGGAAAAAACTAAAAAGTAGGACAGCTTGAACAGTTATAAAGGGGATATTTATAAAATAATATGCTAACATCTGCAAAGAATGTCGATTAATACAAACAAATTGAAATTTAAAGGAATCCAGACTGGAAACACGAAATGTCAGGGTAAGATTTTTCCTACAAATACAGGCTCCTCCTTGGCAAATGATCATTCACATATAAGAGTCATATTTTCAATACCCGGACAAATTTAATTTCTGCACTGGTATGACAGTTCACAATCTTACAGAGATTTAAAATACTTGAGGGCACATTTATAAAACAAGAAACGCTTATGGCAGATCCATCTGAGAAACTATTCAGGGGTCCTGGAAACTACAACGATAAACGGCCTGGTACACACTCTGGTCTGTGGAAATATCTACTAACATACATGGCATGCCTTATTGCAAGTGACCTACTTAGAAATATAAATCTATTGTGATCTACCACTTATACTCACACATGTAGTAGGCATTGGATCAGACTCTCAGTAGCGTAAATCTGTTTTATCTATATGTCATGCAGCTAATACCAGAGTCAACTTACTCTACTCACCCTCAAATTGGTTATAAGCCCATTTTCACCTTAATACAAAGAGATCTACATCTTCTATGAGTCAATACATCTTTATTAAATGTATAGTTATTTAGAAGTGCAAATTATTTTCTGTTTAGAAATTTAAATCAATTGTAAAACTGTCTGGTTCTTCACACCACTTAATCACAAATTTTAGAGTTTTACTTACAGTTATTAATGAAACAGATCATAAGATAAGATAGAGCTCATGAAATATTTGCCAATCCATCCTTTAGAGATGAAGCCTTGATCTACAACTCAAATACAGGCATCCAAAGAACATGGTGTGCCATTCCAGCCTTTGTACATGTTCCAAATTCTGGAAAAGTATCAATCACCTTACTTAAACATCTTGTGCAACCATATGGATGTCACATAAAACAAGAAACGTGATAATTTAACAATAAATATAAAATAACTTCCCTATACCATTGTCAAAAGAGTGAATAAGTTGGAACACAATAAAGCAGCATACCGATGATATGAATAATTCACGGAGTCTAGATTAAGCAAGGGAGAAACTTAAATGCGAAGGTGTGTGAAAAAGGCAAATTTCTCAAATAATGACAGAGAGCATTTTGGGATTAGAGATGCAAACGAACAACATACAACAACAAAAAAATGTAGCTACAATCCAACTGCCCTGGATATGTGGTGACCATCAATAAACAAAAAGTCTAACAATAAAAAATGTGATTGAAACAGATCATAAGAGAAGATAGAGCTCATGAAATATTTAACAATCCATCCAGACTCCCATATTTGATCTACAAATCAAATACAGACAGACAAAGAACCTGGAGTGTCATTCCAGCCTTCATACATGTTCCGAATTCTGGAAAAGCATCAGTCACCTTCCTCAGACATTTTATGTAACAATATGGATGTCACATACAAAAAGAAACGTGATAATTTTAACAATTAACACAATTAAAACTTCCCTGTGCCATTGTCAAAAGAGTGAATTACTTGGAGCACAATATCAAATGAACTAACATAGGGATGTTGTGAGTAAGTGAAGGCGTGTCGAATAAGCAAGGCAGCAACCTAAATGCAATGGTGCATTAAAAAGCAAATTTCCCAATTTGATGACAGAGAGCATTGGAATAAGTGATGTAGAGACATCAAATTTCCACAATCTATTGGAATTAAAGTGCTTAGCTTCTGGATTTGATTGTGTTTGTGTGTTTAACATCAACGTTTCGGATCACACTCTGAAATCCATCATCACGATGAAAGGGAGCAAGAAATGCAAAAAAAATGTGATGATGGATCACAGAGTGTGATCCGAAACGTTGATGCTAAAAACACAAACACAACCAAATCCAGAAGCTAAGCACTTAAATAAGTGATGTAAACAAACAACATACAACAGTAAAAAAATGCAGTTATAAACCAACTCCCTTGGACATGTGGCGAGCATCAATAAACAAACGGTCTAACAATACAAAATGTGATAGTCAAAAGCTGTCAAATGGCTGCAGCAACCACTAAAAAGTCAAAATGCATGCTCTTTGTAACAAACTATCTCTAATAGCACATATTTCAGATATGAAATATGTAACGGCCTTTTTCTAACTAGAAAAAACCAGTATATACACAAACATAAAATAAGATTGTTGCTATCATTTCCATAAGAATTTATTTTTCAGACATATCTAACTTAATATTTTGTATTTTGTGAAACGCTTCAGGTCTAACTCCCATACCCCTCATCAGGGGCATATGAGTCACGAGTCTGATTTGTGCCAAAAGAAATTAGTTTCTATTTTTTAACACTTTTAGGAGAACGATATGATTGAAATGGCTTCCGAGAGATAGGTCATACCCAATTTATAAGGCAAACCCTATCGCTGGACATGCAGATGTGAGACTATTGAACCCTTCTTGTTCAAATCCTCTTGCCAACAAGCCCGCCACCAAAGACTTTGCCTCCACTGTCCTAGTGAGTGAGCGTTTGGCCCTCCAACGAGGGTAAATAACATCAAGTATCACACATTACTACAGTTCAGGGCAGAGAAAGGAAAAACTGCACTACATTACTATTTCAATTCAACCAACGATATTAATTCAATTCAACTAACAAAATAAAATGCCCGAAATCAATTCTCCGAAAGCAATTGCAACCCCCCTTGCATACCAATCGAAGGCTTGAGTTTTAAAGGTATGCTAATATTTACATCTCATAATCTTCTTCAACAATCCGAACTTCGTGAACATGTCAAATTAAGGGACAGAAGGCTTCCTACCTTGAGCTAGTTGGTCCCAGAGATCACAGAGATTGAATTGATCCAGTAATTGGTGGACAGCTTGAAGGATCGGCAGAGTCTTTTCAAGATTTCTACTCCAGCTGCCGTGAAAAGTTTAGAACTGTAACAATGGCTTTCTAGGGGTGGATTTTGCGTGAAGCGATCAAATTATTCCACTTCATATTATTGATATTTTATACTCCCTTAAAACTATCTTTGACAGCGGCTTCGCACTCCCAAAAGTACAATGGGACCTTGAAGGCACCCCACTTCGTCCAATTTGAAGACTTACAATTGTCTTAGTGGTGGCCTTCTGTGGTTGGTAGTTTGCAGGCTTTGTGTCTTGTTGGGCTGCTTTGCTAGTTTGAACCCTCCATAAAATATATATATATATATACTATCATGTTGAGTGGTTAATAAAAGGGTTAAAGGTTATGTTAATAGGTAATTTGAAGTGAGAATAATTAGACATACAAGGTATAATTATATGAAAGAAAATAGTTTCTAATACATAATTAGTATTTGTACTAAAAAGAAGTGTGATGGTGTATGCATCTTAAAATAGTCGTTTAGATTTTGGGCCCCCATTCAGTAATTTATCAAATCTCTGAATCAATATTTTTCAAAAATCAGTATTTTATTCATTATATCAATTTTCTTGATCAAATCTTATTTTATCATTTTTTATTATTTTCTATGGGCTAACCATTTTATTCTAAAGTTTTTATTTATTTAAAAAGAATTTTTTCCCTTTTTATTAAATAAAAAGCCCTCATTTTTCATCTTATCCTAAGTTGCACAAATAAAGCATTATTCTTATTTTATAAAAAGAAGAAAAATATTTTTTGTCTCATATGGACACAAAAGTCAACTCTTATTTTCTCATTGGAGGATATTTGTGCACATGGATTGCTCATCTTTCAAGCTCCATCGTTGATTATATCTTTTGTCTCTTAATCTCCATGGTCCATTCATTTTCAATTATTTTAAAAGGAGAGTTTTCTTTTCATTTTAGCATCCATCTTTTGAATACTAACCTTATGTTGTAGGATTGCTTGGAGACTTTAGAGCTTTTTGAAGACATTCTTACATTCTAGTTTCATTTCTTGCATCATAGCCTCATATTTATGCTTTACTAGATTAGCTTCATTTCTATGCTCTCAATTAGCTCACATAGCTTAATTAGCAACGGTTTGTAATACTTTCATTTCATATCTTAGCTTGCATCTTCATTCTTAGCATAGCTTGCATTGCATTCTCATTGATTCTTGAGGATATTGGCATTCTTGCCCTTGTCTCATTGAATCTCCCATTGTGTGGTTTACTAGCAAGGTTGCATGCTTCAATAGCTCTAGCTGAGAGCAATATTCAAACAATCTTGTGACTCCATGCCTAGGGAGCTCTACGTTATTTTTTCAAGGTTTCTCATTCATGGATTCCCTTGGAAGTAATGACTTAGAAAAGTGCATTATTTAGTGTGTACAGATGGTACTATCAATAGTAAGATACATATAAAATAATTTAGTAAAAAGTATAAATCAAAGAAATAGTGATAATAGTTTATAACGTGCTATAGTAAACATAAACAACAACTGGGATCTTCCTTATAAGTCTTTTAAGATCCTTGATTATAGTAGCTCGTTTACAATATAAGGAAATAATTAACTTATGAAATAGATTATAGTAAGTAGATTTGATCTTTGATCATTCATATATCTTCTTTGTAGGTAAATATTATGTTTAAGGTTAGAATAAGATCTAAACATAAGCTAAGCACTATAACTTTATCCTATAATAGTAATCTTGTACTTGAATTTTAACACGGACTCTAACCTTAACCTAACTTAATTTTAGCCAATCCTTAATCCTAAACTTACTTACACTAACCTTAACACTGACCCTAACTACAATTAAAAGATGGTGCATATTATTTAATTTTTGTATATGGTATTTGTAATAGGGGTAAAATATTCATATTAGTATGTGATTAGATCCAACCACAAAGATCTAGATTATTGCATATTGTATTCTTATTCAAGAGAGAAATGGCATAATTGAATGCATAAGATAAATAATTCAAATCAAATGAATATGCACGTGTCAAACCAATAAGTTCTCTATTGTCTTTTCTCCTTCTCTTTGCAATTGTAAGCTCTCATATTTGCTCTAATTATGATAACATGAGAATTCAAAAATTGTGGTTGTAAATAATGAAGAATTACCTTCATTATATATAGACTTTCCTTTGGATTTTAATAGACAGTCCTGATTGATTGATAATGAATAGTTAAGACTAATTTAGACTAAACTTGACTGAATAGGTTACTCAAACTAATTAAGATTTAATTGATTGCTTGACAGAATTGATTGATTAGAAGACTAAATAGATTGAACATAAGACTGGCCAGATTGAATAGAAGACTGAAAGTCAGTATTAGTCATGGAGGTGCAACTAGAAGAATAATTATCATTAAATAAATTTAAAATTTATTTACTTATGCAATATTAGGAATAATTAAATTGCATAATTTATTTATTTTAAGAAAACTTAGTTAATATCATGGAAGTGGAATAATTAAATAAAATAATTATTTCATTCAATTATAGAAGACACAATTACTAAATTAAATAATTAAAATAATTATTTAAGTATGATGACAAAAATGAGAAATGTTAGTTTAATTAAATAATAAGAATTATTCAATTAAGTTTGGAGAAAAGACATTAATTAAATAATAAAATTATTTAATTAGTATTAAGAAGAAGAATTAGATGAAATTAGATAAAAATTGAAAGATCGGTGAAGTGGATATCAAATAATTCATAATCAATTGTAATCATTCAATTAATAATTTTGGAGGGATAAGACAAATTTAAATTTAAATTAGGAGAATGACACAAATCAATTAAATAATTTAGATTATTTAATTAATTAAGACAAAATTTAGTGTTAATATCACACACATGCGATGGGACGATTTTAAATGTCTATATTTTGCCCCTCTTTGAGACAATACATTTTCAAATGTTGTTTCAAAGAATAATTAGCGAAAATGATATCCTAGTATGCCCCTGATGCTAAATTTTCACACTTGTTTCAATTTAGTTGAGACATTGTGCCTATCACGAATTAAGGTGCATCTTTCATTTAACCCTTATGTCATTACCTTCAATCACTTCAAAAGATTACAAGTACATGAAAGTAGAATAAATATGTTCTTTTGTATTAAACATTAATGTTTTTACATTTGTTTATACAACTAATCAGAAGTTAAGTGTAATCTACTAAATAAAATGCATCTCTCACACAAAACTATGAGAGTAGCTTTTACTTTTCTATACAAATGAAGAGCATGAGATGGAAAAGAACATAAGTATAAAATTAGAGATTCAAGGTAACCAATCATTGCCTAGTTATGACTGGTTGGTGTAGGTCTATGTTGCATTTTCCTTTGTGTCTAGTTTTAGATCTAGTCTTGCCAAGCCTCCAAGTGTCCCTATGTCATGCTTGTGTTAAAAAGGTACAAGATTAGATCCAATGGATCTAAGTAATGGTTGATTATACTTAACAGTATACTTATACATCTATGCTATTCAGTCATGATCTTAATGTGTAAAAAATAGAAAAGGTCAAATTAAGACATGAACACATCATAAGAATCATTTGTTTTGTTAATGTGTTTACTTCATGTGCAAGTGAATCCTATCTCTTATTGGCTTGTGGAATTAATTGTTGGCTCCCACGAGGGTTATTGATCCTAGCATACCTCTAAGAGATAAGATTGGTGCCAAGAGATGAAATCAGAGATACAATAAAAAATAGTTGTAAATATCAAGTAGCATTAAACATAAAAGGGACATATACCTTCATTTTGAAAACTTTTGTTTCATTTGTAGGTCAAATCATGCTTAAGCGGGTATTGTCTTTTCTTCAGCAACTTGGATTCATGCTAATAAAGTTAAGGAAACATTCGTGTTTCAATTCATAATGTTTCCTTGACTTTCCTCGGTATGAATCCAAGTCTGTTATGACCCCATGTATAGCAGTGTGGAAAAAGGGCAGCAAATATCGTTCAATCATTCATATTGATTCTACCAAATGCATGCAAAAATATAATAGCAATCATGATATACAAATAAGCCAGTGAATGAGGTGTAATGTAACTAAGAGTGTAACAATGTCATGGTTACTAATCTATAAGTTTGAATTCAATGCAAAAGTGGACAATATGATTGGTCATTTTTTATTCAGACCAAATCAAGCATAGAGAAATGATTACAGAATAGTTGATTCCCAAAAATGAGTAGTGAATTTCAAAATTTTAGGAAAATCAACACAAGTTAACATTGGAACAGTATTTATTCAATTAACATAGTATGTTTCATGTCAAGAAAGAATTGAACTGAAGAACATGTAAACATGCAATAGAATCAGGAAACATGGTTTTTCTCAATGAGCCCACTTATGGAGCAATCTTTCTAATAGCAAGGAAAATTAATTTCATATCAAACACAACAACATATGAGATCATATACAAAACAACAATGAAGGAGTCAAAACTAAGGGTGGCAAAAACATCATAGAAGGTGTCACAACAAATGGTGATCAACTACTTATGAATCAAATAAGAATGCACAGAGCATATTCAAAACAAATATTGATTCAAATAATCCAGTAATATGTTGCTACACAATATATTACTACAACAAATGGCTCAATTATTGAGAAACTTTCAAAGGCAGAATAAAGCATGGTATAATGAATGGATACAAGTGCAATGATATATATGGGTTGTTGGGTAAAGAAAATCAATTTGATTATGTGCTACAATAAGCAGTAACATGAACACAATGACAAAGTTTTTCCTAATGAAATGAAATGATTTGCTTAGATATGCATAATGAAATGAAATGGCCTAAATGAACTTACATGAAAATGATATGCATTATTTTTGTTAGTTGGCTCCTCTAATGCTAAGTCTTATATTAAGAGGTATAGGAGTAGGATTAATTACTAATATAATTTATTATTTTTGTTAAATTCCAATATATTCCATCTAAAGGAGAGTTTTGATGATTTGACCTTGATTAGCTTTGACCTCTCTTGAGAAATCCCATAACAATTGTCAGTGCAAGATTTAATCTAACATGAATGGAACATAGAAATGCAACTAAACTATTGTCACTTTTCACTGGATCAATTTATTTTGTTTGTTATCATCATTGAGCTCTTTGTGGATCATTTAAATTGGTATAACCCTAACTAGTTAGATTTCAACCATGATGGTATGAATATCTCTTTCATCGGATTCAATGTTGCAAGTGGATTTTGACATTATGGTATCGAAAACTAAAATGGTCAAGACATCCTCTGCGCAAATAGACAAAGAATTAATCCTTTCATATGCAAACGTCCTTGATGATTCTTTGGTGATCATGTCTTTAGAATAATTTGCATACTACTATGAATAACTCTACAACAAGAAAACAAATAAAATGTCATGCTTTATCATTGCTTCTCTAGTTCGAAGATATCCCGGAGTTGCTAAAAAGACATGATGTCAAAAAATCAAGGAATAGACATTTGAATATATTTTCCTTTGTTATTTAATCCATATTTTTAGAAAAAAAAAATCATCCATTTTTACCATTTTGATCTTGTTCAAGCTGTTTGATTTGATGTTCTAGTTTGATTTGATGCTCAACTTTGGATGTTTGAAATTGGATGTTTTGGATCGATAAAAAAGATTCAAATGTCATGGATCTTTGTTTTTGATTAATTTCATTTGTGTCATTCTTATGTCTAATTCATTGATGAGCTCACTAAGTTTGGATTATTTCCCCTAGTTTGATTTTAACAATGATAATGGAACAAGACAAATTCCCAAACCATGATAAAAGTTTTCTAAACAACTGAGATGTACAACTTTGAGGGTTTATTATGGCTATGTACGAGGATGGCATAAACGCAACTAGATATGTACAAGGATGGAAAAAATGAAAATACAATGCTTGATAGATAAAGGAGCTTAACATAAAGCAAGTAGTGCTTGTTTTTCAGGTTTTAACAACTTGGGTTTATTGCTTTTCCTTCTTTTTTATTTGATTTTTTTGTTACCAAGGTGCATGTTTGCCAAGTTTTCACCAAGGTACTTTTCTTCTTTCTTTCTTCTTTTTTTCTTCTTTTTTGTATTATCAAGGCACCATTTTGCTCGGTTTTCACCAAGATAATGATTTTTCCAGGACTTTTTCCATAGTCTTTTCTTTCTTCGAGATCTATTTTTACTATTTTTTACTTTTTTGGGATTTTCAGGATCACTTTATGTTGTACAAGCAAATACTCTCTCATATGATACTCTTTCGACTAATCAGGTATGGAACCTCTTAAGATGAATGATATTGATAGGATCTTCATATGATTCTCCATCACATGTGGCTAGTTCATAAGTTCCTGATCCATAAGATGATGTGATAACAAAGGGTCCTAGCCAATTTGCTTCAAACTTTTCTTTCTTTTCTCTTTCTTGTTGATTTCTTGGGTTTTCTCTTAAAAATAGATCACCAACTTGAAAACTCTCTAGGTTTTATTTTCTTGTTATAGTTTCTTGCCATCCTCTTTTGATAAACTTTTAGGTGATCATATGCTTGGTGTTTACGTTCTTTAAGCAATTATAGTTCTTGCAACCTAGAAACTCTATAATCTTCATCTGGCAATATGCCATGTACGGAAACTCTAAGTGATGGAATTTCTACCTCCAAAGGTAAGACTACTTTGAATATATAGACTAATGAAAAGGGTATATCTCTGGTAGGTGTTCAAATGCTAATTCTATAAGCCCACAATGTTGGATTCAATTGAATGTGTGAATCTCTCCCTGGGTTGTCAACTACCTTCTTAAGGATTTTGAGGATTTTTTTATTGGAATCTTATGCTTCTCCATTCCCTTGTGGATAATAAATTGAAGATAAATGTTGAATGATATGAAATTTCTCACATAACTCTTTGAAATCATTGTTCTTGAATTATTTCCCATTATCTGTTATGATGTAATGTGGGATACCATATATGCAAAATATGTAATTTAGGATAAACATCAATATTTGTTTTCTTGTGGTTGTTGAAAAGGAACAACTTCAATCCATTTGGTGAAATTATTATGTTGTTATGATTATGTACTTGTGACCATTTGAGGAAGGAGGGTGTATCATTCCAATCAAATCAAAACCCCATTGATAAAAGATCCAAGGTGTAGTCAATGGATGTAACTATTGTGCTGCAACATATATCAAGTCCCATGAAATTGACATTTTTGTTAAGTCTTCACAAACTAGCATGACTCTTTTCGATTGTTGTCCAATAGTACCCCATCCAAATGAGTTTCCTAGCTAAGGTAAACCCCACTTGACTGTGACCCACAATACCATCATGAACTTCTTGTAAGGCTATTCTAGATTCCTCACCCTTTAAACATCTAAACAATATCACGTCAAGACCTTTCAATACAATATGTCAGATATTAGGACATAGTGTGAGGAATGGTGTATGAAGTTTCTCTTTTCATTTCAAGATTGGTTCAAAGGTAAGATATTTTCTTTTAGGTAACTATAGATAGAACCATGCCGTGGGGAGCCCAAGACCAACAAGTAAACATATGACTTGGGATTTGGGATGGTCATAAGCAAGTTTTATCAATTATTCCACCAAGAACTTGTATCTTGCACTTTGGTCAAGTACTTGGAGAAGTGAAGCCAATAGTTCCATAGAATTTGCTACTTTGTTCTCTACTCTTGGGATTTTTCTCAAAAGTGATCATCACAAAATACTTATTAAGATCAACCACCATTCTTTATAAGGAATCAATTTTATCATCTTTGTTTTGATACTCCATCATTTATTTGATTGATGACCAATTGTGAATCTCTATAAATTTGTAATTATGTGATCCTCCATTCTAAAGCCACCTTGATTCCAATCACTAGTACCTCATACTCAGCTATATTGTTAGTGCATTGAAACAAAAAGTTTATAGGACTTTGGTATATGAAACCTTGAGGTGTAATGAAGATAATCCCTACCCTGAGCCATGTTGAGTGTATGACCCATCAAAATAAAGCTTTCTATTTGAGTACAACTATAAGAATGTTGGCATCTATAAATTCTACTTTTATTAGTTCTTCACTTGATATAGAAGCCTATGTTAGTTGATCTACTATGACTTGGCATTTTATTGTTCTTTAATCCAGATATTCTATATTAAATTTCACTTAGAACCATGACCCATTTAGCCAACCTTCCTATTAGAGCTGATTTACTAAGAATATATTTTAAGGGATCTATCTTAGCAATTAACTTTTCTTGATGTGCTAGCATATAGTAGCTTAGTTTTTGGGAAGAAAAAACCACCAGTAGACATGCTCTTTCTATGAATCTATAGTTAAGTTCATACTTAACTAAGGTTATGTTGATGTAGTAAATATCCTTCTCTTTTCCTTGTTCACCTTCTTGGGCTAATAAGGCTCCTAATTAATTCTTCGTTGTTGAAATGTAGAGTAACAAATATTTTCCAGGTATTGGAGCCATTAGTATTAGAGGATTCATCATATATTTCTTGAGTAGATCAAAGGCTTCATCACACTTGGAATCCCACTTAAAGAGATAGTGACTTTATGGAGCAATTGAGTGAAATAATGACACTTTTCTGCTAATTGAGATATAAACCTTCTAATTGATTGGATTATTCCTTGCTATATTTCTTGGAGGTCTCATTTCCATAATGGCTTTTACTTTTGTTGGATCAACTTTAATTCCTTTTCTAACACAATATATCCAACAAGTTTTCTTGATTTTACCCCAAATGCACACTTCTTTGGGGTTAGTCTAGCTTGGAAATTTTCCAACCTTGTGAAGATCTTATCCAATATTGTAGATGTTCTTCTCTTTTGTATGATTTGTCTTAAATGTTGTCTACACAATATTCCATAAATGTATGCATCATGTCATGGAAAATTATAGTCATTCTCTTTGATATATGGATTTGACATTTTTGAGGCCAAAAGGCATCATGTTCCAAGAAAATGTACCCCATGCCACATGTAAAGTTTATTTTATCTTGATCCTCAGGTGCAATTTTGATTTGATTATTTCTAGAAAATCCATCCATTGATGATAAAATAGAATGTCCAAACTGTGAGATCAACCAACAATGTCAATATTTGGAAGAGAAAATCATCTTTTAGACATGCCTTATTTAGATCTATGAATTTGTGCAAACCCTTATGCTTTTAGTCTTGTGTATAAATTGACACTATGTTTAAAAATCTATTAGCCTTATACATGGGTCTAATGAAACCTGTATCTAGGAGCTTCTTCAATTTTTCTTTGACTAACAAGGCTCTATGCAGATGTATTTTCCTTAGCTTTATCTTTACTGGTTTTTCTCTTGGAGTAACATTAAGGTGATCCATGAATCAAGTTAAGGTCCAACCCTAGCATGTTGATATATGACCAAGCAAAATTTATTTGCCTTTCCTTGAAGAAATCTATGAATTGTTGTCATTCTTCCTTGGATAAAGAATGTTGCTAAGTTGATGATCTTGGGTTTTCTATTCCAATATTCAATTTTTCTGTTGGCTCAATCAAAATGGATGGTATTTCTTCATAATGTTTGGGTAATGTATCAATTTTATCATACTTAGGCTCCTCAAAGAGGTTTTCATCTTTGGATTCATCTTTTATTTTTACTTTTTCTTGATCTAGCACTGCCACATGGTGGTTTTCACCAATAGATCTTTGATTTTTTCTTTTATTTATTATACTAAGAAACTTGATACCTTCCCATTTGTTACCTCTTTATATGGTTCATTGTGAAAGAATGTTCAACCACATTAAGGTACAAGGCAAGAGAATGGTCATTTGAAAGGTGTTTAGTTCATTTGCTTAGTTAATCCCCAATCAATAAGTTATGGATGTATCAAGCATAAATGATAATTGGTGGGTTTAGGTATATTAGAGTTAAGGTCCTGACTTTGTTATAGTTTGACTCATACATTGTGTCTTCAAGATCTATGACATGATATTGCTCAAGATTATCCATAGGGCTTAGAACTTTTTCTTCCTCACTAGAGTAATCTTGATTGTATTGTGGATCTAACTCTTGTGAGACATAACCTGAACTTGGTCCCTCTAGGAATGAAGGTACATATGGATCTCCTAACCATTCATAACTTGATAATTTAACTTCCTTGGATCTAGGTGCATAGGTAGGATCCAAAATCAACTTCTTTATCAAGGAAAGATTCTTTAGGACAATGAATCCCATTCCCACTTTGTGGAGTATTGATCACTTTATAAATTCAACTTGGCAATTTTCTCATGGATATAAGGGAAATTATTTTCAGTATATCCTGGTTCAAGGTATCCTACTCCAATTTTCTCTTGATTAAAACTCCAAGTAGTTTGT